>JAZAYU010000026.1:3719980-3846376 GCA_038501625.1 Corbicula japonica
AAAATCAATCTGTAGAATTTTCTATGTTAGGTGACAACGATGACACGATGGTGAAACAACGATGACACGATGCCAGATGGTGAAACAACGATGGTACGATGGCACGATGGTGAAACCACGATGGTACGATGAGGAAACCGCGATATTGTATCGCGTTTTCAACATTGTACCTTTGTGTTGTCGCCATCGTGGTTTCACCATCGTGCCTTCGCGTTTTCATCATCGTGCCATCGTATAATCGTAATTTCACCATCGTAACATCATACATCGCGGTAAAGGGAGAGAAAAAAAATTAAGTTTATCCAGACGGAACACCGTAAATAATACAAACTAGTGTAATTAATGCAAGATATCCTTTATCTTTAACAAAAAGAACACAAACAATAACAAACAGTATTTACAATCTGACAGGTCAAAACTATCTTAACTTTTTACCTCATGTATACGGGTTTTATCGCAATTAATAAAAAAGCGACAGTATAGATTATGATCGAATTCGCCGGTTTCTCAAAAGTGGAAGTTTGTGTTTCCACACAAAATGCCACAGAAATGAACCGTAAGAGAGTAACATGCAAGAAATGGTGTGATCATAAAGTTTAACTTGAATATAAACCTGTTGTTCTTGAGACCATGTTATATTTATTAGTTTTAAGCACTTAAAACGTGCATTCCGAATGTGGCTATTCCAGATATGCCTATTTTACTTTTTTGTGATGCAAACCCGTACAATGAGTCTGTTACAAAATTGCAACGCAAAATACTCATTAAACGGATTTAGCGGTCTTTAACGTGACCAAAGCAATTTAAGCAATTTGCCAAAAAACTGTCCCAAAAATGTTTGCATTTAAAGGAGACATGTGCGGCCTTCAAGACAAAACAAATGTGCAATTCAAAGTCGTTGAGACGACGGGCTATAATATGCCCAGTCTGTTGAGCTATATGTATCTTTAAAGTGTAAGTAATTTGGATAGGAAAAACCGCCAGAGGGAGCTGGTATCGAAGGGGTTAGGTGAATTAATGCCAATCACGGGTAAACTTATGTACATTCTGAACATTTTTCAACTTCAGCTATTACACCTGCGCAAATATTCACATGTTTAACACAAAATATAATGATGTTATCATTATATTTAATTATTTATTGCATAAAAAGGAATTAGAATTAGTTATAATAAAAGTAACTGTGTATATTGCATGATGCATATTCGAAATCGAGATTTTCATATAGTGTTTATGATTGATTGTGGTTGTCTTTAAGTATTGATGTTTTATATGTTGTAGTGTATATTTTTCGTTTATTCATTTTAGAAGGCCTCATTGAAAATAAGCAATTTCTTCATTTGATTAAATTTTTATAATTGCAAATATTGTATTTGTTTGTATTTGTTGTCATAGATTTTGTCTTAATATTATTATTATTATTATTATTATTATTATTATTTTTTTTTTATTATTATTACTGTTTCTCTGCTACCAGTTTTATATTGACGGGAAAGCACCTGTCGAGAGCTGAATGTCTCGGCAAAAGCCTCGTTTTATATCGATTTAGACGACTCGTTTAATAATTTCAGTATAAAATGATCACTCATGTTGTATCCTCTATATATCGCACAACGACAGTCTTTTTTGGCATGACTTACACTCTTAAATCTGTTTACAAATCGAAGTCGGTCAATTTTATCTTAAAGTTATTTGGCAAAAACGAAACTTCGCCGAGCGAAAAATCCATTTCCGCAAGGTGGCGCTGTTTCCAAGGACGCGCGTGGCATCATTCGATTAATTTTGTTTCCAGCAAACGCGCAAAATTGTAATATAAATCTAGCTTAAATATCATTTGATTCTGAGAAAAAAAATATTTTGTACGTTTTCACATGAGCTATTCAGCCACTTAATTAACTTAACAAATGGAGGATACAAGATGAGTGATCATTTTATACTGAAATTATTAAACGAGTCGTCTAAATCGATATAAAACGAGGCTTTTGCCGAGTTTTATATCGATTTAGATGACGAGTTTAATAATTTCAGTATAAAATGAACACGAATGATGTATTCTATTTATCACATACCCTGAACAAACAAGCAAAATCCATAAATTGTCCCTTTCTTGCGCCTAGTAGAGCGAAATTAAAACGTATGTAATTCGCTCATATCGGATGTATGTATAAGCTAGTTCCCAAAGAATTTATCCTACCGTTTTCCCATTTGCCAAAATAAGTAAAAATAAATAAATAATATTAACTGCGCTTGAGTCTAGATAAAAGAATCTACCAGTTATAGGCTTCTAAGTTGTGTTTAATTAAATATTTACATTCCTATTGATTTCTTCGTTAAAAAAAATTTGGTTCATTTTGCATGAACCGCATGACCCGTAATGACGTCAGTAACGTCATGGCTGTTACTATTGAAAACTCCCACGTATTACTCCCCCTTTTCACTTAATACTAATTTTTGAAAGCGTTCGACTTAAGTTTATTTAAAGAAAAAAATGGATTTGCCAGCTCTCGCGTGCACGTCCAATCTGCATGAACCGCACCAAAATAAGAATCATTCCTTAAATAAATCGATCTTCTGTATGACGTCATTTGTGTAAACTTTCATAGCGGCTTATGACAACATTGAAATTTGCTGAATATAAACTCATAATTTGGATTGAAAATGTGTTTCTCGTGATTTTTTTTTTGTTTCGGGGATGTTGAAAGATCACACCGACGATGTTCTGGAAACGATGTCAGCGTCTGGGTCATTTTGTTTTCGATTTAAACGAAATAAAATGAAAATGGCTTTGTTGCTGTTGTTGAATTTCATCATAGACTTTCGGCGTATTGCTATCTTACGTAGTAAACAAGATGTCAGAAAGTTATATTTTCCGTGGATATTATAAATATAAAGGATGCTAGAAGTTGATTGCTTGCCTGATGTGGTCAGATGGCAGAAGTAAGTCATTTTCATAAATTTGTTTGATCGCTGATAACGCGGATGAATAGTGATTCGGCTACGATATAGAACTAGTTATATATCGAAAATATATAACGGGTGTTATTACACTCCCACACCGGAAGGTATGTGATAAAGATAGCTATTGAAAAAGCTAGTAGACGGCTCCGTTAGCATATTGAATTTTTTGCATAGAAATGAAATAATTTTTTGTGTGGCCAAAATAGATCTACTACTGTACTCGACACAAGCGAAACCGAAATCGAATGTTTTACAATAATGTATAATGTGATATGTCTTGTGAAAGAGAATGTAGATTTGTGTGACATTTAATTTAAACTGAAGAATGGTAATGGCCGAAATATTTTGAAATAAATGAGTTTATTATTATAAATAGACCTGTTTACACGCATACACAAATTTAAAATTTAGCAGTTTAACTAAGGAATATAATAATACTAATAACTGCAGAAACGTTCAATCTCCTAAACTATTTCGGTTCCTTCTAGATTTATCATTGGCCCAGGCATATCACGAGACTCGGTATCACTTTTCCAGATTGCAGTAGAAATTCTTCGCTTATAGTTCCATAGAGACTGTTCAATATCGATTGATAATCATCACATCGTACATAGTGCTATCGGACTGATGTTTTTAAACAGTGGCAAACAACCCGAGATCCACATGATGTCTTCATTTACACCCATACACCTTTAACACAGTTTTCTTTATACACACACCGAGAAAACAGTAACAGCAATGGAAACATACAACGAAAAATTACAGACATAATATGTGTTTTAAACTTAGATACCATTTTATTATTTGAGATTCCAGGAGATATTTTAATTTTCTTAAATCTTTTTCACGGCACATTCTAGTTTAATTGACTGTCGTCGTTTAATATTAGGGGTAAGTAGACTACTGTGTGTGAGTCTAAAACTAGGATTGAAACATTCTAGGGACGAATATCCCATGAAACGTTTGTCTATGACTGTTTCACCTAGCATGTCTCTATTTCAGTAGAAAAGTTACAGTAGTTAACTCTTTTTGTCTGACGGATATAGATGCCAGAGAATCCTTAGCGAGTTTAAGCTTTCTTTCCTTGGGGTTTAAAGTATAGGTGGTGTTCCACGCGTTTACATGTAAAGTACATGCTGCTGGAGATTAACAACCTAACAACAGTTAGAATTAAAAAAAAAATAGATATCAAAATTCTGTCATATTATAAGATGCCTGTTACCTCAACAGGGTTGCTAAAAGCAGTTTGATGCAACTTAACCTGGTCACTGATTAACTGTCGTACATTATGTTTGAAATACCTAATATACTGAAATTTGTGAAAATTTTAGTTGCAAAAGTTCTTAACAATATTTACCTTATCCTGTCCTTCAGTGCGTAGTTTACACGTTCTAGTTTACTTCTTAATTACTACTTTTTAATAAAGTATAAGCTGTATCTTTTTTGTTTTTCACAAACAATAAATATCATGTTTTCACGATGAGGGATAAGCCTAAGAAAGAAATGTTTAAATAGATACAGGCAGAAATTTAAACGTCATACAACAACCAATGAAAGGCCTATATGTTTGGTTTACAAACGTCGTTTATTTACTGATAACGACTGAGTTAGAGTCTAGGGACATGTCTTGTCCGTTATTGTCATGGTCCGTAATATCCCGAAATCAGAGCGTCTACCAGTCTAAGCGTCTAGATAGCCCAGACCATGGAAACATCGCGTTTTGCCTAGATGCTTTTGAAACAACGACTTTGATTGGCTGCTATTTAATAATCCAATTATATTAAAGGATTTAAAGGCGGTATTCCCAAACTGATTTCCTTCATTTATTAAAGAATCTATAGAGAAAGCGAGAACTACGAACTTCCGTTCAAACGGCTTAACTTGGTTTTCTTCTCTGTTTCATAGTAAATTCCTACCGTATATCAGGCCGCCCGTGGGCGAGCCGGAAATATGCATTTTCACAGTTTATGGTAGACTACTTCCATGTCTCGGTTGTGGTAAATATTAAATTGTACCGCTAAATAACAATAATAATTGCCTGTGTTTCCATGTCTTTTACTTTGTTTACAAGTCTTTTGCAATTGAAATATATTCACTCGTACGGTGACTTTGTAAGAATATTACATATCATTTAATTTTTTTACAGGTCTTTTACAGTTTAAATGATAAATTTCGATATTTAAACACACTTGATATTTTCTTCCTGATATGTGACTAGGCACCTTTAAGCCAAATGAAAAAAGAACAAAAAGAACAAAAAAAGTTGTAAAAGACATTTTCAATTTCAGGTGGTCAAAGGTCACACGATTGCCAATGTAGCCGGATTGGTTCTGGTTGGGCGACTACTTCCCTCATGGCTTACGCTGTGGGTCCATAAACAACAGTAACAAGAGACCAGTCTCTTATACGTCCTGAGTTGGTAAGACCTGTTACCGTTTTCTTATGTCTTACCGGGATTTCCACCAACGAAAACTTTTCAACACAAAGATCTTATGTAGACCACGTCACGGGAAAAGGTGTCAGCGGACAGTTGACGTTAATCTTTGGAATGACATCATCAAGTTGAGCAGACGACACTGCTTATTATGCATTCTGACGTAAAATTAACATTTTTAGCCGAAATATGCACTTTTATTGCCGATAAGTTGTGAGAAAATAATAGATTATTGTTACTTCTTGCTGAAATCTGTGACACATTAAACTAAAAACAATCGCCTAGGAAAAACCAAACAGAACTTTTCGTTCATCAAAAGCATGTCCGTTTTATTATATATGGAATATTATAACAGTATGCATTCTGTAGGTTCGTATTGTTCGAGTTGGGTATGTAAACAATATCGCGCGTGACCGAAGGTCGAGCGTGATGTGGTTGACATACGCAACGAGAAATAATACGAACCTACAGACTCCATACTGTCATAATGTTCCATTTATTATATACCTTTCTCGCTCAAAACAAATTTAAATAAACCAAACAACAAAATTTAATTTGTCAAAAACGTGGTTTTCATAAAAGCAGAAATAAAAATAGTAACGCGATAGTAAATTTATGAATGGCGTAGAAAATTTATGAATGGCGTAAAAATACCGTAACGTTTGTAAAACTGCGACGGAAATTTCCTATTTTGGAGTTCGTTGTGTGCCGGAAAATTACGACAACCTAGTGTGACGTAGTGTATGACCAGTTTCGGCAAGTTGGATATTTCTCAAATTCTGCACAGAGAATTGGCATTGAGAATTGAGAATACTGTAAGTGTTGCAATTTTGTCTTGAATAATCTGTACTTAATAATCTTTGAATACAGGTTACTTGTCTGATTTTTATGTTAATTTTTTTTTCATGTACAGGTTCTGGCACCAGAAAGTTTCCATTTTTTCAACTTACTTGTGATTTTGCCAAAAACCACAACTCTACCTCGTATTTTATTTAATTATGGTCATTTTTCCACTTTTTGGGCCTTATCAATGGTCTAAGTTTACATGCAAGGTTGTTACTTTTAAAGCATTATGATAACAGCTTTGAAGCTTCTTAACTGTCATAAACTAGGTTGGTTTGTCCATTTTTATAATTTGCATTTGAATTACTTTACATCCCCTTTTGTGCTTCATTGTACTTGAAGGTGTGGTGGGGATTCACGTACCTGTCCACCAGCCCTTCCTCACCACAAAAAGTTACCTTTTCATTTTTCCCTAAACCTTGCACCAATTAAAAATGAGGGTAGGAGTTGAAGAATAATCAGGAGTAGTACCTCCCACTTAAATTTTTTTTTCGAATATTTTGTCTAAATAATTTGATCATGTTTTCACCATAATAAGAAAATATATCAAGCACAGCCTCCTAGATCCAAGTTCAAGGTCATTATTACTAAAAGTAGAATTTTCAGTCCGGGCTGTAACTCAGCGATTTTTAAATTACTTGGCACGTGATCACCAGATCAGTATGCCATGCATGCGACCCAGCTTCCTACCTTCGAGGTCAAGGTCATTGTTACTAAAATTTAATTTTTGTTACAGATTCGTATTACTGTGTCGCCTGTGGAAACTGGTAGTCAAATAGGGATCCCGTTTTACCTCAGCGGCGGCGTAGTCAGCAGCGGCAGCAGCGGCATCCGGTAGTTACAAACTTAATTTGAATCTTAATGTTGCTTAGAATGTTGAAAGGACTTTACTTTTAACTTCATACTTAGAATCTGCATTTTGGCTGTTTTAGTTAAAACATTTTCAAATGACTTTTATATGAAATTATAACTTTATAACTTTAAAATTCTTGTCATTTTAATACATGGAACATATCATCTGTATGGTCAATGACATTTGTGACAACAATAATGATAATTTCTTTTTGACTGTTTTTTAGTTAAGTGCTTTTCAAATGGCTTTAATATTGCTATTAAGATTGCCTAATAACTTTAAAAGTTTTAGTCCTATCATTTCGATACAAGTTATATTGTGATGCACCCATATTTGTCCTGTTTGTTTACATTGTAGGTATACATTAAAACCTTATTTCTGTGTTATTATCGACTGTCATGCATAAGCATTGCTATATTTTATTTAAAAAGGCGTAAACAAATGAAATGCAATATTCCATTATTCGTAAAAATGTTTATCTTACATATAATCGACGTTTTCACCTGTTTTTTTCAATGAAGATTTAAGTCCGCCATTTTGTATGATTTGACAGTGTGACGTCATATCGCATATGCTAGATGACGTCATACTTGTTGGATAGTGTTGGAAAATCTTATTTGAGGCTCCTTATGGGACATGTTGGAAACATATTTTTATGTATTAATTCCCCATAATCGGCATTTATCACTACCCCGCTCCATATTATGTATACTAAATTAATTATTTGTGTAATTTAACGGAAAACTTAAATTTAAAAGTGATCCATTGCATTTACGCACTTTTACTATTTTATTCAAAATATTGTTGGAACTGTTGGAAATCCCATAGAGAACCCTATCTTACATTTTTACCAACAAGATGTTTGTTGTTTGAAAAACTGTTGGTCCGTCTAGTATAAAAGACGCTTGTTTGTTGGTTTCGGCACTCCGCAGACAAATTTCTTCAGATTCAGTGAATTTTATTCAATTGTTTTCCAAATTCAATCGCTACTTAGCATAATGGGTAATTACTTATAGTTAATATTTGAAAGTTGTAAATTAAAGTATTTATATTAAAACTAAAGCTTTTGCATAACATTTCGGTTTGATATTTCTGAAATAGATCAATTTTAGGAAAAGCGCCTTTTATACGGACCACCTACTTTAGCGCGTATTTTTGAACGTAGATTTTATTAAAGCGTACTCATAGAACAGTATTGTTAATTTCACTTGAATAAATTTAAAACAAGTACCAACTTGTTATTATTGCGTTAAGAGCAGATCCTGCATTTAGTCCTTTTAAAACTGCGGAGTCACGTTTGCCCGTTTGTCCGTAATTACCTAGCCCGTCGAGTGACGGTTTATTGTATCACGTTGTACCTGTGAAACCTGCCAGGCGATCAAGCTTTGTCCGTCCAATCTATAGTCTGTGATCAAGTTTTGTTCCGTCGTCCGTCCGTCCGTCTCATTGTAAAGTGATTATTGTGAAGCAACAATTACCTGTCTGTCCGTCTGCCAGTGGAGTTTATGCACTAACAGTACTGACGTCGGCACGCGACAATATATCATCTGCATGAACAAAACAACAAGAATGATAACTTTTTTTTTACTGTTTTTTACAAGTTTCAAGATATTGATTTGAAACTTAGAATTTTGGATGTGTATTCTTTAAGCCTTTTATTTTTTTACTTTTATACTTAATTTTCGAGGCAGGTGATAGAAAAAGTGTCACTCATCATTTCAAACGAAACTTGTTAAAGTCAGAAATTAATCATAAAGCTAGATTGACGCGCGCTTCCTTTTTTCTGAACTAAGTCTTGTAAATAATACAATTGGGTTTAGATCTTCCATTTATTGTGTTTTTCAAACTTCAAATTTACAGCTGGCCGGATGTTTACTGACCATATCGATAATTACAGAATTCTTTGGCAATACACGTGTCTGAGGCTAGCACAAAGGCTGTCCAGTTACCAGAGCACAAAAAAGAGAAATTGGTATATATGATTTCATTGTTCATGCATTTCTAGTCTCTAATGTCTGCTTTTAAAAAACTTTTCTCAAAAGTTGTAAATTTTGTACTTTCAGATATTGTAGTAATATTTTAAAAAAGCAAATATGTGCAGCAATTCAGTTTTTGTGTCATTTTTAAACTAAATAATGATGTAAATTAGCAAAAACAGCGAGGGCAGAGGGCCAGATGGGCATTGCGTTTATAGTTTTCTTTATAGCTTGTTATCCAATTTCCTCAAAACTTTGTAACAGTGTTCTTTGTGACCAAGACCTACCTGTTTCTTTAAAAGAAATATAATTTCTTCCAGGATTCTTTTTGCTATAGCAACTAAATGGAATGGAATTGCACTTAATGTTGCTGTTTTAGGTCAGCTGAGAGCGATCTTCCTGTTCTTGAAGACAGTCCTTCTGGAGATGCTGACGCCGATGACAAACAATTTGTGTCAATTAACAATCCAAATGTTTTCATTTGCCAGCAACTTTCACTTTGTTGATTCCATAAAAAGTCTACGAGTTATTCTGTGACAACTTTACGCGTGATTCTGTGACAATCTTGTGAGTGACTCTGTGACAAATTAATGTGCGATTCTGTGACAAACTGATGAGTGATTCCTTCTCTGTAGGATTTAACAGATACTGTGTTATATTGCCCTAATTGTATGTTACCATACTTTGGTGTAAATAAAAGATCTGTTCTGTTCTGTCCTTATCTTTTAGCTCGACAATTCAGAGATTATGTTGAGCTGTTCTGCTCATCTTGGCATTGGCACAATATAAGCGGTTTAAGGTAGGTGTGAACTGAGTTATCAGGTATAGTCACATTAAGAAGACACAGCCAACCCACAGTGCCAAGATGAGCAGAGCAGCTCAACATGTGGTCTGAATTATCGAACTAAATCAGGGGGTAGGACAATGCACTGCTTCCTAAGATAGTTAAGCGAAGACAATGTTGCATTGAGATAAAAATGGCGGTTTAGTCCGCCTTTTTTGTAAAAAATGGATTTATTTTGCAAGATAAGTGGCTTTTTACTATGTTTAATTTAAAATCCACCTGTGCATTATGCAACCAGATTCCTAAGATACTCTCGACACTATGTTACAGTAATGCAGATTTTGTAACAAAAAAGTTGACGGTTTTATACAGTAAAGGTAATGTAAACACGTCAAAAATATGGTATTTTAGGCGGATCTTCAGACATCTGGGCACTACCATGTTGGGTTTTAGCATTTTATCAAGTAAAAATAACATATTCTTTTTTTTTCAAATTGCCTCGTCCCCAGTTAGCAACCCCCACACTCGAAAGGAAACAGGACATGCCATTATTTGGCATTCGAGGATTGGGACATTTCCTTTTTGGCGTTTCCTGTAACTTTACTGAACGGGGTTTTCATAAAGGGCATGCATATTCACATATTTATTTTTCTTGGATTGTTTTAATAATTATGTTCTTATATAATAACTATCTGAATTTTAGCATATTAAGTTGGAATATCATTTATGATGTATAAGGCATAACTAAATAGGACAACATATCCAGTTTCCAATACATTAACTACATCATCGAGCACGCGCAAAATGACACCGTGGTAGAAATATTTTTTGTAAGTATAGGTATACAGTTATAAAATTTTCTTTTAAAAGCATACGCCTGTTGTAAAAGTGACCTTTGCAATTTGAAATGCAGTTATTTTTTGGAGTGTAAACATGATAAGCTATCTGAAGAATGAATGCTAACGTTTACCTCAAATTAGGCTCAATATTTATTTGTAACCATGTATGCTCATATGTTAATTTTGTAAATGTGTTTTTTTTTATAAAACACATTCAGTAAACATATCCATAAGAATAAAAAAAAACATACTCTTTAATCAACTCTGTGAATACGAATGTGCTTTATGAAAAACCTGTTCAGTAAAGTTATCCAGGTAACGCTAAAAGGGAATGTCTAAATCCTCGAATGCAAGATAATGGCATGTCCTGTTTTCTTTCGAGCGTGAGAGTTGTTTATCGGGGACGAACCAAGTAGAAAAAGAATATGTTATTGATAAAATGCTAAAATCCAACATGGTAGTGCTCAGTTGTCTGAAGATCAGCCTAAAATACCTTGATATTTTTGGCGTGTTTACATTACCAATACTGTATAAAACCTTCAATAACTTTATTGTTACAAAAGCTGCGTTCCTGAAACAAAGTGTCGAGGATACCTTAGGCATCTGGTTGCAAAATGCAACGGTGGATTTTAAATTAAATATTATATGAAGGCACTAACCTTGCAAAATAAATTCTTTTTTTTTTTAAAAAAGGCCTACTAAATCGCCATTTTTTCCCAATGCAACATTGTCCTCACTTAACTATCTTCGGAAGCAGTGCTTCGTCCCACACCCTGTAAATGCTATCCCAGATAAACAAAAAAATAAAATTATTGAATGAAAGTTCGGGGAAACGTTTAACGTCCGCGAAAAAGCACATGCAAAACTACTGTGATAAATTAAAAGTGAAATATGAATACCAGGAATTGTCACATCTAGAAGACACAGCCTCACCATAAAGCCCAGATAAAGAGAAAGAGGGACATGGTTTAAAAACTGATTATGATAGTGAATAAGTGAGTAGGTAGGGGATTTGGAAAGTGAATGTCTTCTGTAATTCCTTCCGGGGTTTGATTTGACATTCACTTTCCAAATCGCAAATCATAGAGAATTTGGAAAGTGAATGTCATCTGTAATTCCTTCCGGGGTTTGATTTAACATTCACTTTCCAAATCGCCTATCTACTCACTCATTCACTTTCATATGATCAGTTTTTAAACCATGTCCCGCTTTCTCTTCATCTCTGAAAAGCGAAAAAATAAAATTATTGAATGAAAGTTTGGGGAAACGTTTGACGTCCGCGAAAAAGCAAATGCAAAACTAGTGTGATAATATAAAAGTGAAACATGTATATCTGGAATTGTCACATCTAGAAGACACAGCCTCACCACAAAGCCCAGATAAAGAGAAAGAGGGACATGGTTTAAAAACTGATTATGATAGTGAATAAGTGAGTAGGTAGGGGATTTGGAAAGTGAATGTCATCTGTAATTCCTTCCGGGGTTTGATTTGACATTCACTTTCCAAATCGCAAAATTAGGGGATTTGGAAAGTGAATGTCATCTGTAATTCCTTCCGGGATTTGATTCACATTCACTTTCCAAATCGCCTACCTACTCACTCATTCACTTCATATGATCAGTTTTTAAACCATGTCCCGCTTTCTCTTCGTCTCTGATAAGCGAAAAAATAAAATTGTTGAATGAAAGTTCGGGGAAACGTTTGACGTCCACGAAAAAGCTCATGCAAAACTACTGTGATAATATAAAAGTGAAATATGTATATCAGGAATTGTCACATCTAGAAGACACAGCCTCACCACAAAGCCCAGATAAAGAGAAAGAGGGACATGGTTTAAAAACTGATCATGATAGTGAATAAGTGAGTAGGTAGGGGATTTGGAAAGAGAATGTCATCTGTAATTCCTTCCGGGGTTTGATTTGATATTTACTTTCCAAATCGCAAATCGTAGGGGTTTTGGAAAGTGAATGTCATCTGTAACTTCTTCCGGGGTTTGATTTGACATTTACTTTCCAAATCGCAAATCATAGGGGATTTGGAAAGTGAATGTCATCTGTAATTTCTTCCGGGGTTTGATTTGACATTCACTTTCCAAATTGCAAATCGTAGGGGATTTGGAAAGTGAATGTCATCTGTATATACTTCCGGGGTTTGATTTCACATTCACTTTCCAAATCGCCTACCTACTGTCTCATTCACTTTCATATGATCAGTTTTTAAACCATGCCCAGCTTTCTCTTCATCTCTGAAAAGCGAAAAAATAAAATTATTGAATGAAAGTTTGGGGAAACGTTTGACGTCCGCGAAAAAGCACATGCAAAACTGTTGTGATAATATAAAAGTGAAATATGTATATCAGGAATTGTCACATCTAGAAGACACGGCCTCACCACGAACCCCAGATAAAGAGAAAGAGGGACATGGTTTAAAAACTGATCATGATAGTGAATAAGTGAGTAGGTAGGGGATTTGGAAAGTGAATGTCATCTGTAATTCCTTCCGGGGTTTGATTTGACATTCACTTTCCAAATCGCAAATCGTAGGGGTTTTGGAAAGTGAATGTCATCTGTAATTCCTTTCGGGGTTTGATTTCACATTCACTTTCCAAGTCGCCTACCAACTCACTCATTCACTTTCATATGATCAGTTTTTAAACCATGTCCCGCATTCTTTTCACCTCTGATAAGCGAAAAAATAAAATTATTGAATGAAAGTTCGGGGAAAATTTCACGTCCGCGAAAAAGCACATGCAAAACTACTGTGATAATATAAAAGTGAAATATGTATATCAGGATTTGTCACATCTAGAAGACACAGCCTCACCACAAAGCCCAGATAAAGAGAAAGAGGGACATGGTTTAAAAACTGATCATTATAGTGAATAAGTGAGTAGGTAGGGGATTTGGAAAGTGAATGTCATCTGTAATTCCTTCCGGGGTTTGATTTGACATTTACTTTCCAAATCGCAAATCGTAGGGGTTTTGAAAAGTGAATGTCATCTGTAATTTCTTCCGGGGTTTGATTTGACATTCAATTTCCAAATCACAAATCATAGGGGATTTGGAAAGTGAATGTCATCTGTAATTTCTTCCGGGGTTTGATTTGACATTCACTTTCCAAATCGCAAATCGTAGGGGATTTGGAAAGTGAATGTCATCTGCAATTCCTTCCGGGGTTTGATTTCACATTCACTTTCCACATCGCCTACCTACTCACTCATTCACTTTCATATGATCAGTTTTTAAACCATGTCCCGCTTTCTCTTCATCTCTGATAAGCGAAAAAATAAAATTATTGGAGTTCGGGGAAACGTTTGACGTTCGCGAAAAAGCACATGCAAAACTACTGTGATAATATAAAAGTGAAATATGTATATCAGGAATTGTCACATATAGAAGACACAGCCTCACCACAAAGCCCAGTTAAAGAGAAAGAGGGACATGGTTTAAAAACTGATCATGATAGTGAATAAGTGAGTAGGTAGGGGATTTGGAAAGAGAATGTCATCTGTAATTCCTTCCGGGGTTTGATTTGACATTCACTTTCCAAATCATAAATCGTAGGGGTTTTGGAAAGTGAATGTCATCTGTAATTCCTTCCGGGATTTGATTTGATATTCACTTTCCTAATCGCAAATCGTAGGGGATTTGGAAAGTGAATGTCATCTGTAAATCCTTCCGGGGTTTGATTTCACATTCACTTTCCAAATCGCCTACCTACTCACTCATTCACTTTCATATGATCAGTTTTTAAACCATGTCCCGCTTTCTCTTCGTCTCTGATAAGCGAAAAAATAAAATTATTGAATGAAAGTTCGGGGAAACGTTTGACGTCCGCGAAAAAGCACATGCAAAACTACTGTAATAATATAAAAGTGAAATATGTATATCCGGAATTGTCACATCTAGAAGTCAAAGCCTCACCACAAAGCCCAGATTAAAAGAAAAAGAGGGACATGGTTTAAAAACTGATCATGATAGTGAATAAGTGAGTAGGTAGGGGATTTGGAAAGTGAATGTCATCTGTAATTCCTTCCGGGGTTTGATTTGACAT
Source organism: Corbicula japonica (assembly GCA_038501625.1). Classification (NCBI taxonomy): domain Eukaryota; kingdom Metazoa; phylum Mollusca; class Bivalvia; order Venerida; family Cyrenidae; genus Corbicula; species Corbicula japonica. The sequence goes on from JAZAYU010000026.1 coordinate 3,734,721, forward strand.
TCACATTCCAAATCGCAAATCGTAGGGGTTTTGGAAAGTGAATGTCATCTGTAATTCCTTCCGGGGTTCGTGTGACATTCACTTTCATAATCGCAAATCGTAGGGGATTTCGAAAGTGAATGTCATCTGTAATTCCTTCCGGGGTTTGATTTGACATTCACTTTCCAAATCGTAGGGGATTTGGAAAGTGAATGTCATCTGTAATTCCTTCGTGGGTTTGATTTCAAATTCATTTTCCAAATCGCCTACCTACTCACTCATTCACTTTCATATGATCAGTTTTTAAACCATGTCCCGCTTTCTTTTAATCACTGATAAACGCAAAAAATAAAATTATTGAATGAAAGTTCGGGGAAACGTTTGACGTCCGAGAAAAAGCACATGTGATTATATAAAAGTGAAATATGTATATCAAGAATTGTCATATCTAGAATACACAGCCTCACCACAAAGCCCAGATAAAGAGAAAGAGGGACATGGTTTAAAAACTGATCATGATAGTGAATAAGTGAGTAGGTAGGGGATTTGGAAAGTGAATGTCATCTGTAATTCCTTCCGGGGTTTGATTTGACATTCACTTTCCAAATCGTAGGGGTTTTGGAAAGTGAATGTCATCTGTAATTCCTTCCGGGGTTTGTGATGACATTCACTTTCCAAATCGCAAATCGTAGGGGATTTGGAAAGTGAATGTCATCTGTAATTCCTTCCGGGTATTGATTTGATATTCACTTTCCAAATCGCAAATCGTAGGGGATTTGGAAAGTGAATGTCATCTGTAATTCCATCCGGGGTTTGATTTCACATTCACTTTCCAAATCGCCTACCTACTCACTCATTCACTTTCATATGATCAGTTTTTAAACCATGTCCCGCTTTCTCTTCATCTTGGCTGTGGGGAGTAATGAATGTTGGTACGGGGAGACGTTTTACAGCCGCCACACAGCACAAACAAAACTGTGATTATAAAAAAGGGGACATTTGCATGTCAGGAAATACCACATTAAGAAAACAAGAGCACTGCGAAGCGGAGCAATATACGCCCGAAGGGTTGCATCAGAGGATGTGAGCAAAATTTCAACTGTTGAACTGTTGAATATGCATCAAAATGGTCCAATTATAAGATTGAAGTTATACAAACCAAATCAAATTCCCTACCCCGAAAATCCTTACCAGGTAAATAAAGGCCAAAAAACTCCAAAACTTTGGAGGTACTATCCATGTTGTACCACAGAAATGTAGTCTCGGTTTTTCCGTACTGCCAATAATAAAAAAGTTACAAAATATGCTCTTGATTGTAATATACAAGGGAAGTAATTCAATAAAAATGTAAGCAAACAGAAATATTCAGACTGCATATCAGGAATGACACATTCAGACTGCATATCAGGAATGGCCACATTCAGACTGCATATCAGGAATGGCCACATTCACACTGTATATAAGGAATGGCCACATTCAGACTGCATAAATGGAATGGCCACATTCACACTGCATATCAGGAATGGCACATTCACACTGCATATCAGGAATGGCCACATTCAGACAGCATATCAGGAATGGCCACATTCACACTGCACACCAGGAATGGCACATTCACACTGCATAACAGGAATGGCCACATTCAGACTGCATAACAGGAATGGCCACATTCACACTGCTTATCAGGAATGGTCACATTCAGACTGCATATCAGGAATGGTCACATTCACACTGCATATCAGGAATGGCCACATTCAGACTGCATAACAGGAATGGCCACATTCACACTGCTTATCAGGAATGGTCACATTCAGACTGCATATCAGGAATGGTCACATTCACACTGCATATCAGGAATGGCGCATTCACACTGCATATCAGGAATGGCACATTCACACTGCATATCAGGAATGGCCACATTCAGACTGCATATCAGGAATGGCCTCATTCAGACTGCATAACAGGAATGGCCACATTCACACTGCTTATCAGGAATGACACATTCACACTGCTTATCAGGAATGGTCACATTCACACTGCATATCAGGAATGGCCACATTCACACTGCTTATCAGGAATGACACATTCACACTGCATAACAGGAATGGCCACATTCACACTGCATATCAGGAATGGCCACATTCAGACTGCATATCAGGAATGGCCACATTCAGACTGTATATCAGGAATGGCCACATTCACACTGCATATCAGGAATGGCCACATTCAGACTGCATATCAGGAATGACCACATTCACACTGCTTATCAGGAATGGCCACATTCAGACTGCATATCAAGAATGACCACATTCAGAAAAAACATTCCCTCTACACAATCAAGGAAAGAGAATGAGATATATGATAGAGTGAATGAGTGAGTGTGGAGGTTGTTTGGACGTTAATCTCAAATGCAACCCTTAGGGGATGAAAAGATAACAGTATTGAATGTACGAGGAGACGTTTAACGGCACATACAAAACTACTGTGATTATCAAATGTTAAATATGCGTATCAGAAATTGCCACTTTGGAAGACACAATCTCCCTATACAGCCAATAAAAAGAAGAAATTTGGTATATGATAGTGAATGAGTGAGTGGGGAGGAGGTGGAAAGTCATAAAATTATAACAGGGGAGCCGTTAAAACGGCCGCCACACAGCTCATACAAAACTAATTTGATTATAAAAAGTGAAAAATGATTTTAAGGAATCGCTACATTCAGAAGACACAACCTCCATACACAGCAAAGAAGAAAAGAATGTCGTATATAATAGTGAGTGGGATACTATGTACTGTACTGTACTGTACTGTACTGTACTGTGATCTACTGTACTGTACTGTCCTGTACTGTACTATGATATACTGTACTGTCCTGAACTCCTGTCCTGTACCTGTACTGTACTGTACTGTACTGTGCCTTACTGTAGCGTAGCGTACCCTACCATACCATACCATACCATACTATACATTACACTATACTATATACAATACTAAACTATACACAATACTATACTACTCTATACTATACCATACAATTCTTTGTTTCATTATAGGATTGGTTTTGATGATCCTCTTTTTTCCTTTACCATTATATCTTTTGGAACCAACCTTGCTTGTCATAACTGAGGCTGCTGGACCAGGATTTGAACCTGGGACCTCCTCAAGAACATAAGAAAGGCACAGTTCTGAGTTGCTCTACCAGCTGAGCTACCCAACTGCCTTGTCATGACTAAACAAGATAGATAAGTAAAGAAACCCATTCCAGAAAGAAACAGCAAGAAAAAAATAACGAAAAGACAAAAAGTAGAAAAAATAAAAGGAAAGAAATAATGGATGAAAAGTAAACAATAATACACATACAGAGAAAACAATTTATAGAACATTCATTTATATAATGGCCGCAGACCTTATTTTTAATGGTCAACTTTGCTACATCAATACGCTTTAGACATGAGCGGAATATTATTGAAACTTCCAGAACCTTCTAAAAATGTATAAAAATTCATTGACGAAAGAAAATTCTTTTAATGACCAAAGACCTTCATAAAATTTGCCAAGTACAATTAAGACATAACTAGAATTTGGTGTTGGACACATGTCGCCTGCTTGCAAAAAGTTGAAATGTGGGCTTATGTTTAATAATTTATGATTAAAAGATTTTCATTAAAGTCGATTGCAATGCTACACCATGGAACACACGTGTCACCTAAAATGCATTTGAAAGGGGCATAACTAGAAAATAATGAAACCTGGGTTATCATTCTTCACCAATAGCTACAGATGATATATTCAAAGTATTCAGTGAACTAAACAAGCCCTTTCTATGTTAAGGCAACATTAAGTTTCATGTTAAAATTGCAGTTGAAAGGGGCATAACTCATATAACAGTCAAACAGGAGTTATGATTCTTATTGTAACCGATGTTGTTATTCATGAAATAATATATTCGAAGTTTTAAGTAACTTTCAATGTTATAGGCAACATTAAGTTTCATGTTAAAATTGCATTTGAATGGGGCATAACTCATAAAGTATTTAAACAGGAGTTATCACTCTTGTTGTCATAGATTGCAGTGTTCATGAAGATGATTAATTCAGAGTATAAAATGAAAAGGATAAGTACTTCCAGTTAAAGTAAACATTAAGTGTCATGTTAAAGTTGCATTTGAAAGGGGCATAACTCAAAAAATGTTGAAACAGGAGTTATCTTTTTTGTTGTCACTGATGGCGCAGTTCATGTTGATCATTTATTCCGGGTATAAGTTTTATGCAACAGTAAGTTTCATGTTAAATTTGCATTTGAAACGGGAATAACTCATAAAATAGTCAAACAGGAGTTATGGTTCTTGTTGTAACCGATGTTGTTGTTCATGAAGTTAATATATTCCAAGTATTAAGTGAATATGACAAGTACTTTCAAAGTTAAAGTCAACATTAAGTTTCATGTTAAATTCGCTTTTTAAAAGGGGCATAACTCAAAAAATATTCAAACATGAGTTAAGATTCTTGTAACAGATGTTGCAATTCATATATATATTTGTACCGTTGTTGTTTCCCCATCATTTCATTGTTGTTTCATGATTGTACCATCGATGTTTCATCATCGTACCATTGTTGTTTCACAATTGTACCATCGCATATTGGTGAAGCATGCAAAATTCCGCTGTTATTAAACTTTTAAAACATCAGAGTCCGGCGAAATCTTTCTGCTATAAAAGTAAATGAACATCAGCGGATTTTACTGCGCATGACTACCGGAAGGCGATGGTACAATGGTGTAACAACGATTGCATGATGGTGAAACAACAATGGTACGATGGTGAAATAACAATGGCACAATAGTGAAACAACAATGGCACAATTGTGAAACAATGGCACAATGATGATCTGATGATCATACGAAGGTAAAACAAGGTGTCACGATGGCACAATGGTGAAAAACGATGGCATGATGGTGAAACAATGATGATGAAACCGCAATATTACATAGCCTTTTCACCTTCATACTACCGTGCCATATTGTTTTCACCATTGTGCCGTCGTGATTTCACCATCGTTCCATCGTGAATCGAGGTAAAGGGTGATAAAACAATTAGGTTTGTCCATACGGAACACCGTGGTAGAGGGACTGTGTCTGCTGAATGTGTCAATTCTTAATATGCACATTTCACTTTTTTCATAATAGCAGTAGTTTTATGTGCTGTATGGCAGCCGTCAAATACCGTTATCTTTTCATCCCTTAGGTATTGCATTTGAAATTCACTTCCCACACACCCCTTCCCCACTAACTCATTCACTATCATATATGACATCTTCTTGGCAGTGTAGCAAGGCAGTGTCTTCTAGATGTGACAATTCCAGATATACATATTTCACTTTTTTATAATCACAGTTTTGCACGTGCTGTATCGCGGCCGTATAACGTTTCACCGTACTAACATTCAATATTTTTATCTTTTCATTCCTCAGGGATAGCATTTAGCTCGAAAATTCAGAACTCGAGAATATGTTGAGCTGTTCAGCTCATCTTGGCATTAGCGGTGAGTTGGCTGTGTTTTCTTAATGTGACAATACCTGATAAAATCAGTTCACACCTACCTTTAACCACTTAGTATTTATTTTGTGCCAATGCCAAGATGAGCAGAACAGCTCAACATATTCTTTGAATTGTCGAGCTGAAAGATAAGAACAGAACAGAACATATCTTTTATTTACACCCAAGTATGGCAACATATAATAAGAGCAAAAACGCAGTATTTGTTAAATAATACAAAGAAAGAATCGCTTATCAGTTTGTCACAGATTCGCACATCAGTTTGTCACAGAATCACTCGTAAGTTTGTCACAGAATCACTCATAAGTTTATCACAGAATCACTCATAAGTTTGTCACAGAATCACACGTAAGTTTGTCAAAGAATCACGCGTAACTTTGTCACAGAATCACTTGAAGTTTTTTTACAGAATCAACAAAGTGAAAGTTGCTGGCAAATGAAGACATTCAGGACTGTAAATAGATACAAATCGCTTGTCATCGTCTTCACCACCTCCAGAAGGACCCTCTTCAACGGACAGGAAGTTTGCTCTCGGCTGACCTGAAAACAGCAACATTAAGTGTTCAATTGCATTGGTTCAGCAAAAAGAATTCTGAATGGGACTAAATATATTTCTTTTTAAGATTATTTAGGTCTTGCTCACAAAGAACATTGTTCAAAAGTTTTGATAATATTGGATAATAAGTTATAACCAGAACTAAAACGCAAATAAATGAGGATGCTTGCCTGGCCCTCTGCCCTCCCAGTTTTCTGTAAGCAAATTTTTTGTTTAAACTAGACAGTGTCTGTGGAACACTGATGCCCCCACTGCTACAACATCATTTGTTACAAAGGGCCATTACTCTGGTATAATGGTCGCAGAAAAAATCTTTTCTTTACAATCGTCTACACATCATGTTTATAAACTGTGCAAGTTTGAAAGAAATCCGCCCGATAGTTAATGAGGAGTTGACGCCACAAGATTTGGGAGTTCTTTGTGGTGGCATAAAAAAACACTTGGCTACATACAACTGTTAGGTTACCTTTTCAAACTGTGCTAGAGCCAGGCATTCAGCAGGATCAGGGTTTTTCTGCTCAGCTTTCTTGGAATCTGCGCTGCTGCTTTTCCCTTTTCTCCTTTCCTTCTTTTGAACAAATGATTTGAGACCAGATGTTTCTGAGAACAACTCCATATAGGTGTTCTATAATAAACAAAAATGTTTGTGTTTAACCCTTTAGATTCCATGCTGTCTGATCAGGATCTTCACTGGTCGCATTTTGGTCAGAAATAACCTCATGAATCAAAAAGCAATCAGTGCAGATCCTGATCAGACGGATGTGCTGGCTGATCTGGATCTAAACTGTTAAAACCTGCATTCTTAAATAACAACACAGAAATATTTTGAACATTAGACTAGTCAGTTTCCATCAACAAGCTGGTCATGACCAGACACTGGTTCACAGTATCGGAATGAGATCTTGAGGGTGGGGGTAGGGGAGACAGTGGGCTTGCACCAAACATCTTCACATGTTGAAACCGAGAAGATGAGGCAAATAGGCTCAAGCATTGCCTACCTATTTGAAGAATGAAGTAGTGAAGTTTCCACCTGCAATGGGCGTGTCACCCAGCATACGTTTCTGGTAAGTTTTCTTTAAAATGTTCTCCTCCACAGTTCTCTCGCTCACCAACCTGAATTCAAGTTTGCAATATTATAAAATAAATAAGACCAGTCGCAAATCTCAAGCATCTGATTAGCTGAAATTGAAACTTGTCTCCCATTTCATCTGACCAGAGCCAAAGATTATAAAACTAAGAATGAAAACCAGTCTCAAATTTCAACCATTTGAATGGCGAGACTGGTCTCAAATGACAGTTTTTTCATCTTCAGCCCAGTGCTGAAGATTATAAAACTGAGATTAGAAACCAGTCTCAAATCTCAAGGATCTGATCCTTGAGATTTGAGACTGGTTTCCATTCTCTGTGAGACTGGCCTCTGAGTTTTATCATCTTCAACCAAGTTTGCAATACTTCTGGTACAGTAAGCTCCTGCAACTAGGTTCTACACAAGCAATTGAATAAGTTACATTTGTTTTAGTATATACAATCAAACCTGTCTTAAGTAGCCATCCAAGGGAGTAACAAAAAGTAGCTGCTTAACACAGGTGACTGTTTAAGAGAGGTGAAAATTAGAATAAAATGACAGTTTAGGGTATATTCAAACTGGCTGATAAAGAAAGGTAGTTGATTAATGAAAGTGGCTGCTAAGGCAGGTTTTACTGTAGATGTGCAAGGAAACCAATTGAATCCAGGAATCGATTCTTAACTTGACAAAGTTCTGTACAGTTCTAGCTTGAAGACAATTGAATTCAACTTGATAAATATCACCCCAGTGATGCATTCATGGCTAATGTTCATATAACCCTAGATACACCTTTATTGCATGGGCAAACAGTATAGATCCAGATCAGCCAGCACATCCCAGCTGTCTGATCAGGATCTAAATTGTTCGCTTTTGATCTGTAAGGTTATCTCTAACCAAAATGCAGATCTTGATCAGAGAGCACTGATGTGCCAGCTGATCTGGATCTAAACATGCGGCACATGCGTAAAAATGTGTATATATTGAGGAAAGGGTAAAATTGTTAGGTGCTTACTTAAATAAAAAATAATTACAACAAAAATTGTTAGGTGGCATGCCAGCAGAGACTATGATAGTATGATCCAGTAGTTTTAACAGAACTTGTGTCAAAGTGAGAGAAAAGTACAGAAAAGAAGTTTAAACAGAACTTGTGTCAAAGTGAGAGAGAAGTACAGAGAAGAATATTTCAGGTTAAGGTGGCCAGAAGTTTAAACAGAACTTGTGTCAAAGTAAGAGAGAATTACAGAGAGGAATATCTCAGTTTTAGCTGACCAGTAGTTTAAACAGAACTTGTGTCAAAGTAAGAGAGAATTACAGAGAAGAATATCTCAGGTTAAGGTGACCAGTAGTTTTAAACAGAACTTGTGTCAAAGTGAGAGAGAATTACAGAGAAGAATATCTCAGATTAAGGTTACTAGTAGTTTAAACGGAACATGTGTCAAAGTAAGAGAGAATTACAGAGAAGATTATCTCAGGTTAAGGTGACCAGTAGTTTAAATAGAACTTGTGTCAAAGTAAGAGAGAATTACAGAGAAGAATATTTCAGGTTAAGGTGACCAGTAGTTTAAACAGAACTTGTGTAAAAGTAAGAGAGAATTACAGAGAAGAATATTTCAGGTTAAGGTGACCAGTAGTTTAAACAGAACTTGTGTCAAAGTAAGAGAGAATTACAGAGAAGAATATTTCAGGTTAAGGTGACCAGTAGTTTAAACAGAACTTGTGTAAAAGTAAGAGAGAATTACAGAGAAGAATATTTCAGGTTAAGGTGACCAGTAGTTTAAACAGAACTTGTGTCAAAGTAAGAGAGAATTACAGAGAAGAATATTTCAGGTTAAGGTGACCAGTAGTTTAAACAGAACTTGTGTCAAAGTAAGAGAAAATTACAGAGAAGAATATCTCAGGTTAAGGTGACAAGTAGATTAAACAGAACTTGTGTCAAAGTAAGAGAGAATTACGGAGAAGAATATTTCAGGTAAAGGTGACCAGTAGTTTAAATAGAACTTGTGTCAAAGTAAGAGAGAATTATAGAGAAGAATATCTCAGGTTAAGGTGACCAGTAGTTTAAACAGAACTTGTGTAAAAGTAAGAGAGAATTACAGAGAATAATATCTCAGGTTAAGGTGACCAGTAGTTTAAATAGAACTTGTGTCAAAGTTAGAGAGAATTAATTTGTGAGGTGGGATGCCAGCCGTAACTATGATAGTATGATGAAGTGTGTTCATTTTAAGTCAGTAGTTTAAACAGAACTTGTGTCAAAGTAAGAGAGAATTACAGAGAAGAATATCTCGGGTTTAGGTGACCAGTACAGCTACAGAGATAGACTGGTGCATTATACTGACGTTTTCTCTACAAGTTCATCAGCACTACCACAATACGACACTGCAGCAGTGACTATGACTCGATTCTCATTATTTATAACCCAGTCATCCAGAAAATCTGGTCCCAAGGTTATAAAACTGAGCATGGAAACCATTCTCAAATCTCAAGCATCTGATTTGGTTGAAATGGCAACTGGTCGCCATTTCAGCCAATCAGATGCTTGATATTTGAAATTGGTTTCCACTCTTAGTTTATAACCTTCAGGCCAGGTTTTATTAGTCTTCAAATTTCAGTTACAATATCATTTTACAATATATTACATTCTGTTAATTCTACATCCATTCGTGCTATTTTTCAAAAGTCTACATAATGATCTGATCTTTAAAATATTTTTTATGATTATACAACTTCTGGATTTCTTGGATGGACTGCCTAAATTTCAGGAAAGTGTGAACAAGTGTCCACCATGACTGATCAACTGGAAAACCTTTTGTATTACCTATAAATGTGGACATCTCTGGTCTGTTTAATACGATGACATCAATCCAGGGCCTGAGCGTCCCTTGTAGGATTCCAGTCATTATCATAGAATATCACAGTATCTGCACCTGTAATGTTCACACTAATACTTCCAAATCGTGTAGACAGAATAAACACAAAGATGTGACGATCTGCATTAAACCAGTCCATCAATTGCTGAAAACCAACAATTTATCAGTTAGAACTCATTTTCTAGGTTGTATATCAAAGAACCAATAAAATTACTGAAACTATTAAAGTTACTGTTTAATGATTCAAACAATTTCTATGATACAAAATCTATACAACAATATACAACCACTGGCATTCAGCCATGAAAAGAACTATATTTCCTAAACTGTAAGATTTTTTTCACCTATCTTCATTTATATACACCGGAGAAAAATCCAGTTTTCTCTGAAGCAAGAGTCTCTCAACACAATTCTCAATGTAGCTACTTTGACATACCTGTTTTTGTTCTATTGTTGTTTTACCATCCAGCCTCAAGTATCTGTGTCCATGGTAGTTGAGAAATGCTTCCAAGACGTCCAACATCCTGGTCATCTAAGTGAATATAAACATGGAATGATCCTTTATCTTCAACCCATGCAACAGTATGTCCAGTGTATGCAACTTTCCTGTAATCAACGTCAAACGTTCCCAATTATAAATCAACATCAAAATTTCTGAAATTTAAAGGTGTGTCTATGGAGGAAATGGTTTAGAAGCAGTGACAGACTGAAATTTATATTAACAGATATTCCCAAATATAGAGCCCATAGAAACATTTTTTATTTATCTAAATGTTAAATGATTCTTCTCTAAAGGAAACTTCTCTGCTTATTTGCTTAAGTTTCAGGACAAATCTTAATGAAAATTGTTACATCACAACAATGACCTTTATCCCACATAGGAAGCAAGTCACATGTTCAATGGTTTAGTTTCCTGTAGGCCATTTTATGAAATTCAATAGTCAGATCAAACTTTAACCATTATCTCCATAGGTACACCTTTATAGCTTGGGCGCACAGTTTAGATCCTGATCAGCTGGCACTGTTCGCTTTTTTATTTTTTAAGTTATTTCTGACCAAAATGTGACCAGTGCAGGTCCTGATCAGACGGCATAGGTGTGCCGGCTGATCTGGATCTACACTGGTCGCACATGCGTAAAAAGGTGTATACATGGAGGAAGGGGTTAAACAATGAGATGGCTGTATGTACCTTCCTGTAATTAACATCAAAATTTCCTAATGATTATGATGTATAGCAGGTACCGATATTTCAGGGGTGTGAACAAATTTTCAAGAAAGCAAATTTTCATGATAATCAGCTGAAAATCCAGTTCTGGATTCTGAAGTGTATGAACCATGCAAAACATTATAATGCCCCGATTTGAAAAACTAAAATTTACGTATACCTGCTGTAAAGACTTCCCCCATCAGTCCCTGTTCTTTCCTGGAGACCATCACTTAGGGGGGGGGACACTCTCTTCTTCACTGGTTACTGGACCTGGCCTTTTGTTCCAGAGTAAAGTTGTGCAGTTGGGGAACCAGTACCAGACTGAATTCCGGCTGACATCTTCACCTGGGTTGTAGAGCACCTGGGTTGTAGAGCTGGGCACCAGGATCCTCAGACTGGAACTTGTCATTGTTACAACAGGAGAGCCATTCACTGAAACGATTTTTCAAGAGAAAGAGGTGTGATAATAAAGTCTATAGATAAAATGCTTTAATTTTTAAGTAATTCTGCTTGCAAATTGTGATTTTTAAGCTTCATAATTCATTTTGGACTTTGTTTGCCTGAGTTCGTATGTGTGAAGACCCAAGAACAAAATGAAATTAAAATACCTATTACAACTAACATTCAAGGTCTGTGCACCAATTTACAAACTTCAATGTTGCCTGTATTGAATATACAGCACAAATTAAGAGCTACACCATTACAACTTCAGACGTTTCTCTTTGAAGCCCTTGATCTGAGGGAGTGTAAAACACTCCACCAGTGATTAAGCCTCATTTATTGACCAATTAATGTTGGCCATTTTATGTAAATATTACCAGGCCTAAGAACACAGTTTTTTCCCTATATGTTTTATATAAGCATTTGTGAACAGAAATATTTTATTCACGTTTCGAATTGAAAAATCTCACCTGAACTTTGTAATACTATCCAATGCGACATATTCTAGCGAAAGGCATGGTACCTAGACCGGCTTCCTTGCGTAATAATTTCTAAAGTGTCTCGGCTGGTTTGACAGGTGAACAATTTCGGCAGTAAACAGGCCATAATCCCCCCTGTTCAAAGGCTGATTTATAACAATCTACGATTAAAATTCACTCAAAATTGACCTACTGATTCAGACCTTCTCTGTACGAAAATGCCATTTAATCAGTATTTTCATTCAAATTTTAATCAGTATTCATCCTCAAAAAGAGGACACTTTTACTGTGTAAGTACTTCCTTATTGTGGGTAACCAAAGGGCTAAAAACTGTGTTCTCGTTCCTATTTAGTGACTCTTATCCTACAATGTGACAATTATGTTTACAAGACTTGCATCACCTTACAAGATTTTCAGGTTTTACTGTGCTAGTAGGGTACAAGTTTGAATCAGGTGACAAATACTTGATGATAATGGCTGTACATACCCAGTGCTGATGTTGTAACAACACTTGACATGGCCAAGGTTCGGGAGGCTTAGCTCTGAACAATCTGTATAAAACCTGAAAAAAGAGATTGTTATATAAATATTCTAAAAAAAATCCAAGCACATTTGTATAGTAACACAATCTAAAAATAGTCAGTAAACAGGAAGTAGATGAGCAAGGAGCATAAAAATGCTTTACACCATATGGGACTAGAGGATAAAGCAATTATATATGCAAAATATCAGGCTGCTGCATGTTATGGTTGCTTAGAAAACTGCAATTTTGTTACGGCAGGAAGAATGAATGAACAAACGAATGGACAGACAAGGGTAAAACAGTATACCCGCCTCTTTTTCGAAGCAGGGGTATAATTTTGTCCGCCCATTACATGTATCATCATCTGAATAGAAATCTAATGTTGTATGTTTTAAAACTTGGTGGTGGTGGGTTTTCATCTTAAACAACTAAATACATTATGTAATGCCAAGACCTTAGTATTTTCTGACTTGATATACACTCAGACAATTCGCCGAAAGACACTTGATAGAATACGACCATTCAAAGGATAGACATCTTGTCGAATAGACAACTGATATAATACGACACAATGTCGAAAAATATTTTTACCTGCGACACTTGACCGAATTATTGTGATGAGTGTTTTCGCTTCCACCAAGTGTCGAGTTTATTTTCAATCGCATATTGAACGTGGTTTTCCGGATTGTTTCCAGGAGAAAAAAACCGGAGAACTGCTTATAATAATTATGTTAAGGACTTCGGATCTTGACCAATACTGAAGGGTATTGCATACAACTTCGCCTACAAGAAAAAGTTTGTCTGATAAAAATATTTTTAAATAAACATAGATCAACCAAACCAATTTCAAAGATCAATTTATACCCCGCCTATTTTCAATTCTGGGAGTTTTCGAACACTTGTCAAAAATTTTCGACAACATTCGACGGAAATACAATTCTATCAACTGTCCTTTCTTTAAACTGTCGCATTCTACAAAATGACCTTTCTGTCAAGTGTCGAATTCTATCAAGTGTCTTTCGACGAATTGTCGTGCACCACAGCTTGGTGTACTGCTTTTAAAATCTACAAGACAGAAAATTTTGCAAGTCTCCCACTGAATATATGATCACTCTGCAATTGACGAATAATTAACAATACTGGACTACCAGTGGCATATTTAATTGATGGTACGAATGGTTGAAGTGCTATTCAACACAGAGGGAATTATAGAATTACCTGGAAGGTTGGACAGTTGACTGGAAGGTACTACAAGCCTGGTGCCCTGTTCTGGATGTTGGATCTGTACTGTTATGGGCTGACTACTTGGTGGCTACTGGAAGGTACTACAAGCCTGGTGCCCTGTTCTGTATGTTGGATCTGTACTGTTATGGGCTTACTACTTGGTGGCTACTGGAAGGTACTACAAGCCTGGTGCCCTGTTCTGTATGTTGGATCTGTACTGTTATGGGCTGACTACTTGGTGGCTACTGGAAGGTACAACAAGCCTGGTGCCCTGTTCTGTATGTTGGATCTGTACTGTTATGGGCTGACTACTTGGTGGCTACTGGAAGGTACAACATGCCTGTTGCCCTGTTCTGTATGTTGGATCTGTACTGTTATGGGCTGACTACTTGGTGGCTACTGGAAGGTACTACAAGCCTGGTGCCCTGTTCTGTATGTTGGATCTGTACTGTTGTGGGTAGTCTCAATAATTCGACTGCAAGCACAGACCCATTATCATACGGACGTTTTCGTTGTCTGTCCTTTACGTCTCAAGCAGTTACGATCAAAACTGTGGTGGAAATCGACCCGATTTAAATTCTTTTTTTTTCACTCCCACATGAAAATTTCAACACTGGTATGTCAAATATCGTTATAAAACATAAATAATGATAAAAGTAACAATAAAATGAACGAATAATCCACAAAATAACTTGTTAAACCTACCACAGCATATGCCGTTTACACGGTGAAAATTATCAATACACGCGAGTCAGATAAACTTTATGCGGTGTAATCGACATGGGTGGAGGTTTAAAACAGTTTTGCACAAAAAACGAAAATGTTACTTATAAAGGATTACATATATTGATTCTACTTGAATGTGGCTTCTCAGGTATGTAATTTTTTTTAAAAATAAATATGGTTTAAGATGCTTTATGAAGCCGGCAAAAGATTGAAAAGTTGCGATTCATTTTCCGATCGGCGGCATATATATAGAAATAGAAGGAAAATTTTCCGCATAGATTTGAATAGTAACTGGGTTGTGCGCGAAGAGCGACCATCGTATATATAGAAAAGCTCTTGTTGCGCACAAATAGTTGGGCTACTGTTGTGGGCTGACTACTTGGTGGCTACTGGAAGGTACTAAAAGCCTGGTGCCCTGTTCTGTATGTTGGATCTGTACTGTTATGAGCTAACTACTTGGAGGCTGCTGGAAGGTGTGGCAGAGTAAAACTGCTCTACTTGATGATGGACAGCCAGTAGAAGCTAAAATGATCAGAGCTGTCATTACAAATGATGAAACAAACCCTCTAGATTCCACTTTCTGCAAAGTCTTTCTTGTTGACTCTCGTGAACCTGTCTTGCGTCCATTTTCTCAGGCCCCAATCAAGTGTGTTAGGCAACTTTTGTATAGAATTGCTGCCAAGATCAGCCAGCCTAGTAAAATAAGAAAAAGTAAACTGGTAGTTCATGTTAAATTTGGGTTTTGAATTTACAGATTTACATGCTTACATTAAATCTAGATCTAGCTGATAAATATTATTTGTTCAGTTCTGCATTTCAGCACACACTTAAGGTTGTCGATATTTGCAGATTTTATTTAAGAAATAATCAATAGCTTCCGGTGAATTATCGCAGGATAATTCACGGGGCGGAGTTCAGATGTGTAAGGATATATTACGAGGGGCCTAGCCCCGAGTGATATATATCTACGCAGCTGAACGACGCCCCGTGAATTATCCTGCGATAATTCACCGGAAACTATTGATAATTTCGATTCTAAAACAGCACATCTGACTGAATAAGCGAAATAATCATAACTCAATTTTAGCGCGTTGTAATAAACGCAAATGGGTTATAAGGTCGGCAGTTAGTGTTTACTCCCTAAACATCTCCATAATTCAAAAACTGATAATAATTAAAAGATTAAATAACAAACTTGAATACATGTCCATCTAACCGCGCATCAAGCACTCTCCAGTCGTCGTTCGAACCGTATTTGTCATTCCAACGGTTAATACTGCACCAGGAAATAACATGTAAACAAGGGAAATGACGTGACGTCGTTAAAATGGCGCGTTAACGTCACCTTAACGTTGCCGCTAAATAGCGGAAAATAATTATAGTATTTTATCTAAAACATAACTG
Organism: Corbicula japonica; assembly: GCA_038501625.1. Taxonomy (NCBI): domain Eukaryota; kingdom Metazoa; phylum Mollusca; class Bivalvia; order Venerida; family Cyrenidae; genus Corbicula; species Corbicula japonica. The sequence goes on from JAZAYU010000026.1 coordinate 3,750,746, forward strand.
TATTACTGTGGTATCGTCATATTACGCGCGGGTAAAAATTTCGCGTATTATGTGCTTTCTTAAATGCGCGAAATTAAATCCCAGCGAAAAATACAATTGTTACGTGATAAGTTTATACCGACTGGTATTTAGTAATAGCCGTGCCCATGCGCGGCGAATTACCGTGTAATAATTCACAGCAAATTCAATGGGAAAAACGTCAAGTCACTCCTGCCTTTAAGCCCGTCTCACACAGAACACACGACTTATACGGTTGGCCACCCGTGTAAACCGTACATACAACCGAACCAACCGTGGCCTTATCCGAGTTACACTCGGGCCATTCGAGTGTATCCGTGAAAGCCGTGTATGATTTTTAAAACTTTTAAAAAACTGGCACGGGTGCCATGTCCGTGTATGATCGTATTAGCGATCGTACAAGACCGTGAGAGAACGTGTGAGACCGTACGAGACCGTATATACAACCGCACATGAAGTCCACTCCACGAGTGAGCTCAACCGTGTCAATATCGTATATAAATTGTATGGAATCGTGTGAAACCGTTCCCAAGTCCAACATCCAACACCCGGATTAACGATCGAATGTCACACGATAACCGTACGATTCACACGAGTGTACACACAGTGTTATACGACCGCCATACGACCAATACGGTTTCATACGATCGCCATACAACCAATACGGTTCAATTACGAATTATACGTGGTCAAGTACGACCAGACACGGTCTCTACGTCTGTACAAAGCTCGTGTATAATCATACACTACTCGAACACAACAGCAAACACAACTACCTGCTGCCACATTGAAACAACAGAGTACTTGCTACACAATGCCTCCAAAGAAGAAGATCCCAAAAAAGAATCCCCACCATGGAAGATTCTCCCAGCGAGAATACAAAAAGGGCCACAAAGGCCCTCCGACCACTTCAACCTGTTGACCCTGTCGACCCTGATGAGCTGGAGGACCCGCTGGCACTACCTCACGAGATACCCAGAGATTCAGACTAGGATTCCAGCTCTCTGAAAATAAATAAAAGTAAAAAAAAAATATTAATCATCGACATGTGTTTTACAATTCTCACAGATTTATTATTGGATATGTTGCTTTTCCCTGAAAAATAGATATTATTGTTTACCTCCAATTGGTTGTTTTCTTGGTTATTTGTGACCCGACACGTCTCAAAAACTCCTGAAACAGGTCAGCATCAACACGGAGGTAGTTCTTGTAACACATGGGGGCCTATCTATTTAGTTCATGTAACAGAGTATCATATTGACCAAACATGACCCTTCTGTTGAGCCATTCTCTTGTCCAAACTTGCCTCCTTCTTTTTCTCCTTCTGTTGGCTTGTTCTTGTCTCCCCTACCGCCTTCTGGCGAAAATAATCTCAATGTCTATCAGTCTTATCATGATTTCTAATTCCCTTATTCTGTCATCTGCCATTTGTATAACTTCTCTGTTCGAAAATTCATGAAGCCAAGCCATCAAAATGAGTCAATTTATATCAAAACATACACGAATGTGTGATAATTCGAGCATAACTCGAACAAAAGTCGATGGGACCGTATGTAAACCCTGTAAATGTCCAGTTAATCGAGTAAAAGTTGTGTTTAATCGTACTAGGCCGTAATAGACCGTACTAGACCGTAATTGGAACCGTACAACAATGGTATGAAAATCGTTTGCAAATCGTGTTCAAACCGTGACAAACCTTGCTAGACCGAGTATATCCGTGCTTTGTTCGTATATACTCGTGCTACATTCCAGTCTAAATCGTACTAACCCATCCCCAGGCACGGTTGGAGCTCAATACTCGTACCAGTCAACCCGTGTATAACCGAGTATACCGTATTGGAACCGTGTGCCCAACCGTGTTCTGTGTGAGACAGGCTTTAGACACAACATCAAGTCTTGGAAGCCAAAAGTGTAACAGGCCATTTAAGTAATCATTGTCATGGTTAATCACTAGCAATCAGCAGGTGTTAATTTGTCTGATAATATGCCATATGGTCAGCAGGTAACCTCTGCAGGAATCATCAGGGTTTAGATAGTTTCATTCAACAGGAGCTCTGTTACATGCAGTCAGGTTTTTACTTTTGCAAGATGAAGCAGGAAAAAATCCTTTAACTATTTACTACTTGCTGTCAGAAAATATTTATCATGCAGCTTTAACTTTATAAAGTATAAAGATTTTCTATTATTTTCATGAGTTAGATAAAAAAGATCAAAATCTGAAAATAATTTTTTTTGTCATTTTATATGTTTATGCATCATAAAAATGTTCTTGTAGCCAGTCTTTTTTCCATCCTACTGCATACAGAGGGATGTATGTGGTTTTGAGGGGCATGTAGACTTGTTTAAGAAATTGAAGAAACAAAATATGAACATCGTCTGGAGCCCTGGCTACTGATTAGACTGCACGAATGTGTGTGTGGTTCGGTAGGGGTCTTATGCTATGTAAACTTGTCGCATGTAGCGTATAAGCTACTTTGGAGTAACATAGTAAAAGCTTAATTATTTAAAATGTTTTTGTTTTTCTGTTAGTCTTGTAGGAAGGTCCAAAAGGCCGGTCTACACTATGCACCTACTCTGAAATACAGTAGTGTTAACAGATTTTGATTCAGTCTGATTTTTGCATTTTCTTCATTTTTTTGTGTTAAATTATTGCAAATTGAATTTACATGTGACGATACGGCATAATTATGAAGTTCACCAGTCTCTTTAATGTAAAGCAAGTAGATGATACAGAAAACAGATACATTTCTTTTGAACAGTTCTATTTATTTTTGAAAAGTAAAGACAGCAAATTTAAAAACTGTACCGTTAGGCGGTCATTACAATCTTACAAAGGAGGTATTAAAATTTTAAATGAGCAGGAAGTTATTCCAGTGAAGTCAGCGTTAAGATATTGCTTTCATTATGACAATTCTTCTGGATCGTGCAGTATTGTTACAAAAATAGTTGAAAGGGGGATTTTAAAAGAAACTAAAACTACTTCGTTTGAACCTTCAACATTAGATTTATACAGACCAAATTTCAAAATTTATCAGCATTTGCATCTCTTCAGTTTGAAACAGAGGGTATTTCTTCCTTGATCAAAGAGCATGAAAAGAATTTCACGAAAGAAGAATGGTTGAAAATTTGTTTGAAAGAGACTTTGATAAAAACAATGATTGCCTTACATTTGATTTATGAAGAAGTGTTAAAGCTGAAATACGGGAAGTTCCAAAATTTGATAAATATTAATCAGTGTTGTGAAAACTTGAAGAAAACAGTATCAGTTGACTTAACACCAGGATTCGGCGAATATCACATGCTGAAGAGAGAAACAAAATAGAAATTCGGGCAAAACAGAGGCATCTTGCACATATAATTGATAGTGAATTTTTAAATCTTCTTCAAATATACTGTGAAGAAAAAATTAATAATGTAATATCCTTTGAAAAGTTAAATATCTTTTGTTTATAGAGATCGTAAACAACACATACGTAAATATTTAGATTATGAAGATAGTTTTCGTCAAGTTTTGTTTTTATGCTTTTTCCTATGGCCATATATAATACCATGCATTATTATAACAGAACATTTTGAAAATGTTCGTAATTACTTAGTCAGATAAAATCATGTGTAACCTCTTTGAAAAAAATTACTGCCATTAAAATTTAAATATACTGTATCATAGTGTTTCTGTTGCATAAATTTGTATTTTTTTTCCTGGAAACCCGAAGATCTCTGGCTTTTACCGTCTGAACAGGATCTACACTGTTAACGCTTTGCATCGTTTGGTTATTTCGTAGAACCTGTGCCCAAGGTTATAAAACTGAGCATGGAAACCAGTCTCAAATCTCAAGCATCTGATTGGCTGAAATGGCGACTGGGCTGCGCAAATTTTGTAACATAATTTTATTATTGAAGATATAAATCATCGAATTTAAGGGTTTCATTAAAAATCACTTGTTTTGTTCTTGCATGTCAATTCGCAATGAATATTTAATAAATAACGATATATCTGTGTCAGTATCTGATTTCATTATCTTTCTATTGTTCATTATTTAAGGGCTATCTACACTCCTCCTTGCACGTTCATCGTTTTAACGGAAAAAAATATAAAAATCTCAAAAGCGAAAAAGTGCTGTTCAATGAATTGTGTTGTGATTGTTTCGAACAAAAACGCTTAAAATTTTTAATGTAAAAGTTAATTACATTTGTTTGTACTAGATTATTTAGTTGCTTATTTAAATTGTATTGTTATCTGTTTTTGGGGGGGAAATGAAAATCACATAAAATAGTAATGCATAATCCCAGAAGCTTAATCCTATTATGTATTTTAAGGGTTCTAGCTACAAAGAGCTATTATATAAAATATGGAAAACATGCTGAAACTGCATACAATTTGGGTATGAAAACTGGAATGGTTAATTGACACAGTTTTATATATCTTCATTCAATTTTATATATTTCACTGATTCATCATTAGCTGACTTGCAGATACATAAAACATATAAATCGGGTTCTTTTATAAATTATTGATAAATTGAGTGTTTGAATTTATTGTATTAAGGCAAGAGGGCGCGGCTTGCTAGCTTCGTTTTCAAAAGGGCGATTGGACGAACAACAATAGCGAAAGCGCTAACCATATTCTTTAAACTTTGAAGTCGACGGACATACCTAAATTTATTGAACTATTGTACGAGGTGATCAACGGAGAAAAAAATCGAACGATGTCGCGCAATAAGAAATAAAGGCAACTATAAACTGGCGCCGGATTTTGCACATCATCTGATAGACATAGACGCGTGGTCAAATTTAACTGAACAACAACGAGAATCTTAAGAAAAAAGTTTCGCGAGGATAAAGGACGACAAAAAAGTGGAATTGTAATTTCAAGTAATGACGCCAGACCTCACTCGGATCACGCTTCCGAAGCCTGGCTCTCAATGAGGTAATAAAAACATCAACACTCAGTGCCTGATGATTCTTTATGGCCATTCTAATTATCTGCTGGACATCAAAGAGATACAGATCTGTATCTGCCTCTTGTGTCTAAAGGCTGGAGTGAAGTCGTGTTAGAATTGTTGTTAACAACTGCGTTAGAATTCTAACCCAGTTAACAAGTAATAGTGTTTTTCACACAGTTAAATATTACAATTTTACTCCCTTAAAGAAACATTGGTTTTCCTTTAAAGTCGAATCTGTAACTTGTGTTAAACAAGAGAGTCCATAAGAACCTGGGTCGCTCAACTGTAAACAACTGCTCAATGCTTGCAAGAGTTTTGTGCAAATGTGGTAAAATCAAGCCAAAAACGTGGTAAACATCTACTAGACAATGCTACATACCAAATATCTAAGCTTTAGGCATTGAGGTTTCCAGTAGGAAGATTTTTAAAGTTTTCCTTTTTTACATATTAAGGGCCCCCAGGACGGTACCAATTTTGACCCCAGGGCCAACATTTAAACAGTGTTGGTAAAGGGTCTCTTCACAATACTCAACACCAAATATCTAATGTCTAGTCATATTAGTTTCGGAGAAAAATGATTTTTCATGTTTTCCTATATAAATCAATGTAAACTAAGTGAACCCTGGGGCGTGGCCAATTTTGGCCCAGGGGACATAATTTGTTAGACATCCACTAGACAATGCTACATACCAAATATCTAAGCTTGAGGCATTGAGGTCTCCTGTAGGAAGATTTTTAAAGTTTGCCTTTTTCACATATTAAGGGCCCTCGGGGCGGGGACAATTTTGACCCCAGGGCCAACTTTTAAACAAAGTTGATAAAGGGCCTCTACACAATACTCAAAATATCTAAGATCAAGTCCTATTAGTTTCGGAGAAAAATGATTTTTCGTTTTTCCTTTATAACTATATGTAAACCAAGAGAACCCTAGGGCGTGGCCGATTTTGGCCCAGGGGACATAATTTGAACAAATTTAGTAGACATCCATTAGACAATGCAACTTACCAAATATCTAAGCTGTACGCCTTGTGGTTTATGAGAAGAAGATTTTTAAAGATTTCCTATATAAGTCTATGTAAAATGAAGTGACCCCTGGGGCGGGGCCAATTTTAACCCCAGGGAAATAATTTGAACAATCTTTGTAGAGTTCTATTAGAGGGTGCCAAATGCCAAATATCTAAGCTCTAGGCCTTGTGGTTTCAGACAAGAAGATTTTTAAAGTTTTTCCTTTAGGTTGCCATGGCAACCAGAGTTCTGCATGGAATTGATTTCTTTGAACAACTTTGGAAGAGCTTTATGCAAGGAACATCCGTGGCAAGTTTCATCAAATTTGGCCCAGGGGTTTAAGAGGAGATGTCGTTTAAATAAAAAGTTTACGGACGGACGCCGGACAAATTGCGATCATAAAAAAATCACCTTGTCACTATGTGACAGGTGAGCTAAAAAAAAGAAGCTTTTTATTTAAAATAAAGCTACGATTGCTGTTCATGACAAAAATATTTGATTATGAAAGTGTATAATACAAATACAACTGTTTTCAATTGGGTGGAACAATGTCCCACAAAATGTTGAATATTTCACATTACCATAATACAGGACTTAGTGTGAATTAAATAAAATCAAACCACATAAATTTGTGAGACTTTACAGAAAAAGTTAATTAGATAAAATTGAACACAGAAATTTATGAAAGTTTACAGAAAAAGTGGTAACTTTAAACGCAGAAGGACAGATAAAAAACGTTACATGCCCATACTGAACGTCCTACGTGAATAATTATGAAAATTCTTCAGATTTGAACAAAATTATATTCGTTTGTGAAGACAATGTTCAAGTTGAATTACATACTGAATGTCGGACACAAAACAAATGTTACATATCATAATATAAATTTCATGAAAAAGTGTTGTGAACAAAATGTTATTCACACAAAACTATACTCAATGTGATTGAAGACTTTAAAGTTCCATGACATACTTAAGTCAGTCACATCGTACAGTTTCATCATCAAATGCAAAAAAGCATATGAATAAAATTACAGTGTCAAAGAAGCATAGAACCATACTCCTGTGGTAGATCAAGCGACAGTCAAGTAAAGTTACACTACAGATCTAACCATAGATACAGTTGCATCAAGCAAATAGTAATTATTATTTGTGATTAAATAATAAAATAAATGGCTTATTAGTTAAAGTCTCATTCCATACTTAAGATAAAGATAAACAATTCAGCATATTTTGTTGATTAAGTATGAAGCCTTAATAAATTGTTAAGTGAACACTCGACTTAACTTGGTGCACCTTAGAACCTGGTTTAAACCCCCAGTGGCAATTTTATTTGCCACTGACCGTTCCAAGGCGGTAACCCCTCGGGTTCTCATTTTTTTTAATTGTTAGTGGTGTCTGTTTTGAAACAGATCATTTTATTAACCATGCTCTCTCTCTCTCTCTTCTTCTTGACTGTGTGGGGAGGCTGTTTTTTTCTGGATGTGGCGATTCCTGATATGCATATTTCACCTTTTTTCCAAATTGAGCTAAGGGTTTCGCCTATTTGTAACATAATTTTTCATTGGATAATATGTTACTTTCTTTTAAATTTTCATTGGTTAATTTATGTTTTAGCGTTTTGTCTAAGAAAACTCTTAATATCAATTTTAGAATGTATCTTTAGTCTTAAGAAAGTTTCTGACAAGTTAAGTCATACAAAAGTCTTCATTGTCAACAACTAAAGTTAGAAATTTGGTGCTTGTCTTTAGATGTGTTCATCATATTGTGTGACATTGGAAATATTAGAATAACTTTAACTATTATAGTTCACAAGAATAAAAAGGAATTAGAACTTTACAAATGGAGTTATATTTTCATTCACCTGTTCCCAGTTAATAGTTGGGGACAGGATTGAGCTCGTTACCTAGAGACCCTAAAGGTGGCTGCGCCGCTTGAGCCAGTTTTCCCCCCAAACCACTTAATAAGCTCGGACAGTTGTTTAGTGGCCACCGACCAACGGTCACACATCTGAGGAACATCATAATACAAGATGAATTGAAGTAATTCAACAAGGTCAGAACTTATTTCCTTCATAGGACATCTCAAACCCCTTCTCTTAGCAGTGTAAAAAAATCAGAATCAGGTTTTAACCTTGAATCCATATATACGCCTTTTTACCCATGTGCAACCAGTGTAGAATCAGATCAGCTGGCACATCTGTGCCATCTGATGAAGATCTGCACTGGCGCATTTAGTTCAAAAATTACCTAAAAATCAAAAAGCCAACAGTGCACGGATGTGCTGGCTGATCTGGATCTACACTGTTCACCTACACAATAAATATATGTCTATTGAAGAAAGGGTTAAACAAAGACAACCACCTAACTTCATTACTAGCACTTACATTAAATGGGTCATACTGCAACACTTTAAGGACTAGAGAAGCCGTACGAAACACCATTCTCTCATCTGGAATGGTGTAATGATTGGTCGAGGCTTAAACAGACTCGGATGATTGCACACTTTACGTAACTGCATCAGAATATTGATCACATTCATGAAGTTTCCTGTAGCCAGTGTCTCTTTAGTTCTGAAAACAAAGAACACATTCATATATAACCCTTTTAAATTACACTTTGTGACTTATTTTGTTCGTTAGATCACTGTATAGCATTGCACAAACTGATTCAACAACAAATATACGAGAACACAATTGCTATCAAGAAATATACCAGAACACAATTACTATCAAGAAATATACCAGAACACAATTACTATGGCCAGAGAAAATAAATTATTAGATTCTCATCCGGATTTTGGGAAAAAAGGGGCGGGTGGACACTTTTTAATTTTTATTTTTTATTAACGAAATACCTGAGAACAGAAGTAAAAACTAACTTAAAATTTTGAGACAATGGCATTTATAGTTACCAGAACCTTTGGTGTAGAATATACGTCCTTCTTTTCAATAATTTCTTCAAAAAAATCAGGATAACAACTTACCAAAGAAGCAGGTTGGTGCCTATTCTTGCTTGAAAAGCCATACCAGTCTTTAATAGTGACACTATCACCTTCGATAAGCTTTGAAATGATGAACATTTTATATATCCGGGATGGTCTAAAACCTGTTATGTCCGGAACAGAATATGTTCCGATTTTTTTGCCAATAAATTTTTTTGGGGCGGGGGGTTTTGGACAGGGTCGGGCGGGGATGAGAATCTAAAATATTTTTTTTCTATGGCCTATCAAGAAATATACCAGAACACAATTAATATCAAGAAATATACCAGAACACAATTACTATCAAAAACTACACTGAGCTGTTTGTAGGAACAACCTTGAAATTTTTACTTGAATGATCCATTTTTTTTTAAAACTTTTTACCAATTCTCAAGTTACATGTTCAGCCAAATTTATTATACGATAAAAAAGCTTTCATTCCCTTTTAAACTATTTAAATACTTGACAAGATTTAAAATTATTGCATTATTTATTCTAATTGTTTATTTCTTTTTTTTTCAGCAAATAATGTCACACTTGACATAGCTTTCGCACTAATCACGCGTCTAGCGCGCCAACGACTAATTTCTATCGCTTAAACAACGTGTTTTGATGGCGGATTTCGTGGCAAAGGACCGTAGTAACACCGCCGTAAGTTTGCACTTTGAACAATTAGCAGAAGATGCATATATTTTACAAGAAATGTATTATTTGTCAAATGATAACTTCCCCTGATATTTTTATTCTAGTAGGAATGGGCATATGCCTGTTTGTACTGTACAAAATAATTTTTTCTTTGAAATCACAACATTTTGCACCTACCTCGCAAAACTGTGGGCGATTCTCCAAAACATCAGCAAGGTTTGTGGATTTTCTAGTGATACAAAGAAAAACTAGAATGTTGAGGACGTACTTTGCGATCAGTCCCTTGCCATTGTGTCATCATCTAAAGAAGTACAAAGTGTAAACCTACTGAGGTGACGGTCTTTTGCCACGAAATCCGCCATCAAAATGCATTGTTTACGTGATAGAAATTCGTCGTTGGCACAATAGGCTGTTGTTAGCGCGAAAGCTATGTCCAGTGTGATGTAGCAAATCAGGCAACTGGTTGCAGTACAGTGAACTGCAGTCAGTGTCTGGGTCTGCCTTACTCTTTGAGAAATACACTGCCCAAAATTCTGTGTAAGCACTATGCCAGGTATTGTATTTCTCACAACACTAAGTTTTACAGAAGCTCGAAATAGAAACAACACTTGTTTTTTTTTTACTGAAATAACCTTATATATCAGAAAGCGTGGCTACAGTAGAGTTGTTTACAATTTATTGAACGTTGCACAATGTTTTGACAGGCGACTTTGCCGAGCAGGCACGTTTTGCCCCAAGTAGCTACAAAAAAGGGTACCATCATTTACTGTGTCATCAACGTTGCTGTTCCAACAGCCTTTTGAAAAGGTTGAATATCATGAATTCTTCTCATAATTTCTGTATTAATCAGAGTATAAATGAGTGTAAATATAAGGGTTGAAACAATATTTGATGGTATTCATATGGATATGTAAAACAGTTGGGTTGATTAAAGTACGCATAAACAACCCACATGTTTTCCATACCCAAATGAAAACCATCAAATATCAATTCAATCCTTAAATAAAAACATTCGGGTTGTAAATTTAAGCAAGAAACCTTTGTTTTACACATTAAAAAACCCAAAATGTTTAGTGAAAGTCAAATTGCCAGTTGTGCAGCTGAATTCAGAGAAAGTTGATGCAAACTTAAATTATTTCCAAAAAATAACATATCCCCGATTCACTTGTTTTCGATGCAATAGCTTTAAAATTATAAGGTGCTAGAAAAACAAATAAGTTTGAATCAATTGACACAAAACTCTTTCATATAAAGTATTTTTTTTACTTTAAATAACCGTACAATCATTCTAAAACTGTATGCTGATCTCAATGTAAACAAAAATAGAGGTCACCCTACAAGCACTTGCTGTCTATGACGTCACAAGATTTCATCGTGTGCATACTTATATACACTGCACATAAAATATAGCTTGACCATAAGGAAATAGAAAAAAATATTTTACATTCTCATCCCCGCCCGCCCCTGTCCAAACCACCCGCCCAAAAAATATTTAATTGGTAAAAAAACAGAACATATTCTGTTCCAAAAAGAGCAGGTTTTAGACCACCCCGGATATGGAAAAAACATGGCCGACAATAATAAAATAAAATGTTCATCATTTCAAAGCTTACCGAAGGTGATAGTGTCACTATTAAAGACTGGTATGGCTTTTCAAGCAAGAATAGACACCAACCTGCTACTTTTGTAAGTTTTTATCATGATTTTTTAGAAGAAATCGAAAAGATGGAGGAATATTCTACACCAAAGGTTCTGGTAACTAAAAATGCCATTTTCTCAAAATTTTAAGTTAATTTTTACTTCTGTTCTCAAGTTTTTCATTAATAAAAAATAAAAATTAAAAAATGTCCACCCACCCCTTTTTCCAAAAATCCAGATGAGAATCTAATAAATTTTTTTGTCTGGCCTAATTAATAGCACATTAAACACAACTGGTTCACATGTTTATTGGTGTAATAATTGAGTTGCGCTCAACCCGGGGCTAGACGGCGTGGGCAGTAATATGCAATCCCATTCCTGCCCATGAACAGGCTCAATCAAACCGAGCCTGCAGTATTTTCATAATTGTCGTGTTCAGAGCTTTCAAAGTTCCCTTTTCATATAGATGTTAAAATCTTAACACGTTTTTTAAACAAGATAACATTTTTTTCTGTCAAATATTGGCAGTTTTATCCACATTTATTTGCAATTAGGTCATAGGAATGAGGCCCCTTCTTCTTGTAACCCTAACTGTGGTGCAAAATGACAAGCAACCAACCCTTGCACTGGTCACATTGTCCCCATTTTACTTTTGTCAGAAATGGCATACGGCTCTTGTTCTTGGGATAAAACTCCCTACAAACAATACACTTATCACAGTCTTCAATGTCACTGCTGAATTCTGAGAGTCCTCATGTACATCTGTGGGAAGCTTGAACTTGCTCTTCATACCAGATGCGCTACTGCTTGATCTCTGGGTTTCTCAACTGGTTTCTTAGTGATTTAAGTCCCCACATGCTGACTAGTAGCCTCTAAAATGGACGGCGTTGTAATTGCCTTGCCCCCTACGACTTTACTTAGGGTTTTCTTCACCTTGGCAGACTTGACATTTTTTAGAATCTGGCCTCCCCTGTTCTCAAGGAAAGTCATTGCTTGTTGACATTGGTCCTTAATGAATTCTGAGCGTTTAAACTATTAAAGTTTATTTCTGGTTGTCAGCATTTAAAATCGTGAAATCCATTTTAAAAAATTATAACGTAATCTCTTAAACAACTTACAGGAAATGAGTATTCTACCGCCAAAATCAACTTATATTTCTGAATAGAAACAAATGCAAACTAACATTAAAGGGAAGTAACTTTGGTTGTTACAGCTAGGCTAAAACATGATCATACGGTGTTACACCTGTTTCACTAACCGACATTACTGTGCAGTTCTTCATTAGTAATGAGTTTTGATTTTCAACATTTAGATCTACAGCTGCACCGGTAATTTTGTATAGGTGCACCTTCAAATTACTTTTGAGCCTTTTCGTGCGCCATGGTAACTTACTTTTACAACAGGCATAATTTGGCTACCATCTATTGGTCTCTAGATGCACTTGTTTTCATTATTTGTCATGATACAATATTGGTCGTTTTGTCCCCTCATATCCTTGACAATCTATCTATCTATCTATCTATCTATCTATCTATATATACTGCATGACGCTATTGTTTAGCATTTTATGCAGGTGCGTGTCTGTGCAAGAAATATTAAAAGAAGAAATGTACAGGAGAAAAAAAGTAATACATAATGTATTTGTGAGAGTTCTGAGTTAAAGCTGATAGTGTTAGTTAAAAGACTAGATTTACAGTTAAAAGAGTAAAAACAGCATAGTCACTTAGAAATTATGGCACAGTTTAGTTACCCCCTGCCTAAACTGGTCCAGGGTGGGTGCCTGTGCAATATTTGCTGGTAAAGAATTCCACAGTACAATAGTAGCAGGGTAGAATGAAAATTTATAGTAATTACAAGGAGTTTGGATTTGCCTAAAAGAGAGGGGATGCATGTGTCTAGTGAGACGAGTAGTGGGTAAAACATACTGAGGCATTGGAACAGCAACCAGTCCATGGACAATTTTATAGAACATAAGTAGTCTGGAATCACACCTTCTGTTACCAAGGGAACGCCACCCCAGCTTTTCTAGCATGCTTGTGACACTGCTATAATGTGAGTTATCACTGGTGACCCATCGGGCGGCCCTGCGCTGAACCATCTCGATCTTATGGATGTTTTGTTGTGTATGGGGACTCCACACTGAGCTACAGTACTCTAGTTGTGGTCGGACAAGGGTTTTGTAAGCGAACTGCCTGATGTTTTGATGTTTAGTGGGAATGTTCCGTTTGATAAAATTTAGTGTTTGGCTAGCTGTTGTGGTGACCTGATTGATATGTTTGTTCCAGCTAAGATCAGAGGTGATGCAAACACCAAGGTATTTGGCATCACTGACTGTGGCTAGTGTTTGACCATGCAATGTATAATTTGTTTTGTGAGGGTGCTTTGATCTTGTGATATTTATAACCGTGCACTTGGAGGGATTGAATTCCATGTCCCAAGTGTGTTCCCATTTTTGTAACCTGTTTAGATCTTCTTGCAAAGTCTGGTCTCTATTATTATTGACTGTGATGTATATAGCTGTGTCATCTGCAAATAACCGGACCTGTGAAATAATATTTTCAGGCAGGTCATTTATGTAGAGCAAGAAGAGCAGAGGGCCGAGAACAGAACCCTGAGGGACTCCTGAGGTGACAGGTACCTCGTCTGACTTTTCACCATTGACCAAGACAGACTGACGGCGACCAATAAGGAATGATTTGACCCATTGGAGAGTGTTGTTTTGAATGCCATGTTGATGAAGTTTGTATAACAGCTTGAGGTGGTTGACCTTATCGAATGCCTTAGAGAAGTCGAGGAGAATTAAATCTGTTTGGTGACCTTGGATTAAATTTCGGGATAAGTCCTCGACAAGCCCTATAAGTTGAGTTTCACATGACCTTTTGGACCTAAAACCGTGCTGAAGGTGATAAAGAATATTATTGACCTGGAAATGTTTAGTGATATTTGAGGCGACAATGTGTTCCATTAATTTGCAAAGAACACATGTCAGGGATATTGGCCTATAGTTTGCAGGGTTACTTTTATCCCCTTTCTTAAAGAGGGGAGTGACATTCGCCTTGGTCCAGTCGGAAGGGATGGTGCCTGTATCTAATGACTTTTGAAAGAGCTTGGTGACCAAAGGGGCAATTTGTACACTTAAATTTTTTAGAACTATAGGTTTGAGGTCGTCTGGGCCGCAAGCTTTGCCAATCTGTAAAGTGGACAAGAGCTTTTGGACACCACCTACACTTATGGATATATCAGGCATCTTGGGGTATTGGGGTAATTTGGTGGTGCTAAACAGGTGTTTAGTTTTCATGGAGCAGAGTTGACCTAGTTTGAGGGGATTCATTGGAGTGAAGACGGACTGAAATTGACGATTAAGGACATTTGCCTGGCCCCTACTGTCTGTGATAAGTTTATCATTTTCCAATAGGGGGGCAATACCTTGGGTGTCCTGTTTAGCATTTTTAATAGTGGAGAAAAGCTTTTTCCGAGAGAAATTTTGACCTGTTTGGGGGTTATCTGGATCACCGGATTGGATTTCTAGGACGTATTCCAGGTAGTTTGTATGGGCCTGTTTTATTTCATGTTTAACCTTGTTTCTTAAATTTTTGTAATGCTGTTTGACCTTGGGACAAGAACCTTTTTTCATTTTAATGTATAATTTATCTCTTTTTCTAATTTGTCTTTTGATGCTTTGGGTGATCCAGGGGAGAGATGGTTTTGATCCCAATCTCTTTGAGGGAATGAAGAGGTTTATTCCCTCATGGATAAGATTCTTAAATTCTGTCCACAGCTCTTCAATGGACTTAGAGTGATAATCAGTAAACATAGAGGGGGACCTTGAATCTATGTACTCTTGGAAGTTGACCCAGTTTGCTTTACGGAATAGGTGTACAGTTCTGGGCTTTTGTTTATTGAGGCGGGGTTTAACATCGGAGGTAATGTGGACAATATCATGATCAGAGATTCCAGCTACTGACTTAACAGATTTAATAAGTGAAGGGTTTGAGGTAAAGAATAGGTCTAAAGTGTTATTTAATCTAGTAGGGAAGGTAACCATTTGTTGTAGGGAGAAGTCATTTACTAAGGATATAAATTCTTCGTAAAGTTTGGGTAGGGAACAGCCGGGCTTGACTGTGGGGATGCCCTCACCGTCCCAAGCTAATTTGGGAAAGTTAAAGTCGCCAGTTAGCCAGACTTTACCTTTGAGTTTGGTGACCATGTCCAAGGACTTACGTAGTTCCAAGATACTGTTTTCATCCTGTTCGTGAGGTCTATAGTAGGATCCTAAATAGAGGGGCTGTGTTCCAAAAAGCTCAAGTTTTAACCAAATGAGTTCACAATTTGTTTGTAACCTTTTCATTTCAGAGACTAAGATTGAATTTTTGACCAAAATGAAGACCCCACCTCCTGATTTACCTGTGTTCCTATCATGTCTATATGGCGTATAACCTAGGGATTGGGGAAATATTTCACTATCAGTATGTTTGGATGTAAGCCATGACTCAGTACCGAAAACTATATCAGGTTTGTCAGATTCCAGTAGGGCATGAAATTCTAATTTCTTGTTCACTATAGATTGGAAATTTATGGTCATGACTTTTAGGCAGGAGAAAAAGTTTTTAGCACTCTTTTTCTTTGAGACAGATATGGACGTCGCTTGAGGCACAATGGGGTCGGACAATGGGGAAAAGCTGTTGTTGGATTCATGGGATGACAAGGAGGAGTTAGTTACAGTAGAAAAGTTGGTCGAATCACAGTTCGTACACAACCAGGAAAAGGACTGATTGCTTGATACCAACTCTGAATATTGGGCCTGGCTAAAACCTTCACAATGAATGTGGAACCATATATTACAGGTGTCACATAAAATAGCAGCATCATTTTCCTTTACCTCTAAACCACATGTTCCACATGGATAGTCTGGGCCAGGATTTGATTCAACATCTGCAGATAATGTTAAAACAAGTACAAATAAATAGCTGCTTGTTACTTTTTCCATGTTTACTGAGTTTTGCTGTTTGATTTTGCTCACTAGACGACCTACAATAAACTTTCTCAATTTCGGGACACTAGAGTTGTAATGGGGCTTGATAATATAGCCACCTGTGTCAAAATCACATTGAGTCACATGAAATAATGATTTACAAACAGAAAATAATACCAAACATGTGAGAATTCCTGTGTACATTATGATTTCCTGTTCACATAATTAAACAAGAGTGCCAAAGTGCCACAAAATACTCTCGTCAATTTTTTTTGTTAAATGTTTAAAAGTTTAACAGAGATGCGTGTAACGGGATGTATACAGTTGCAGAATCCTTATAACCCACTGAATTTGATAACCAGCAAATTTAATACCAAAGATTTATTGGTAATTTGCAGTGGTGTCAATTATATCACAGGAACCACGTACTACTATAATGGATTTGATAACCAGCCACATAAATAGTAGGTTACCGGGCAATTAAATACTGGCTGGTGGTAGATATTATATGCCCATAAACATTTTCTCCAAGTTTCATGAAGATTGGACAACAACTGTTTGGAGAAAAGACAATGTGATTTTTTTTGTATTAATAAAGGGTCGTAACTCTGAAGTGCCTGAAGCGCTGACACAAACGATCTTCTTTTCTGGAAATCTTGCATACGACCCAGAAAAAAGCAAGCAGAGTATTTTGCGCAATACAGAAGTTCTCTACCGGTAAAAACCCCAATAAATAATTCGTGAAAACATATAATGTTTAAACATTTTGCTGTTTTGTTTATCCTCTTATCGAAAATATATTTCAACAAGAATCACTTCAATTTCTTGCCATAAGTATTAGTGAAAAATAGACAAAAGTTCTCGCCATGGCGATTTTTTGCCATACTTATTGTAGAAAACTGAAGCATCTCTTTTACGGAAACGTATATCGGCCTAGCTAAGTTGTATACAATTATGAAAACGTGTGTTCAAAAGTGTAGGAGTCGTCTCTTTAAGATATTCGACTTGTATTTTTCAGTATCGTGCTAATCGAAAATTATATCGAAAAATAAAAACACTCGCTTTAAAGAAATTGACTTGATTTTCTGTAGAATTAGAAAATCGACAAATTAGGAGTTTCAAGAATTGTGTTTTGTCCTTATTATAAGCAAAACAAGGAAGAATGTCGGTGGGGTGGAATAGGGCTGGTCAAGGTCTAGTGGCCACACTACGTATTTCACGAGATTCGAAACAAGTCTCAAATCTCAAGAATCTGATTGGTTGAAATGGCAACTGGTCGCCATTTTAGCCAATCAGATGCTTGAGATTTGAGAGTGGTTTCTATTATCAGTTTTTATAATCTTGGGACCAGAATCGTCACCCTCAACCTGTTTCATGTTTTCCGCAAAAGTTTTGGCTGCCGGCCGGTTTTTTTTTTAACTTTGTCAAGCTAGACAATAACATTTCTCTTACAATATTTCTAGAACCTTTTAGTTTCTTTAAAGAGTCAATCTTGAAGAAAGGAAAATGAAGACCGCATAACAACAGTTTTCCGCTGACTTAAATTCATTTTCTGGTAACTTGCTTGTGGTAGTGAAGTTCTTTGGTATTATTGTTGTATCACTTAATTTCACGGGGATCAAATTTCGCGCAAATGACATAGATCTAAGTGATATTTTCGCGAGGGCTTAAATTCGCGGACTTGTATATTTTAATAAGACAAGATATTCACAGGTTTAATTTCGCTATGTTTTGATGTCGCACACTAAGCCTAGCGCGAAATATGCGAAAATTAAATTACAGCGAAATATAAAGATACCACAGTAGTAGAAATAGCCTAATAAGACTATACATTACTCGTATCCGAAATAGTGAGTTTGTTTCATTAGCTAGGTTAAGTCGAACAGTTTTAATTTCCGTCAATGTTTTACCTATTGTAAGAGTGGTTACTTTCTTTTGTCGACCGAAATTTACAAAACAGAGTATTTATTAAGCCTATCTGCTATCTTAAACCACTTTGGTCCCTTGCATCAAGTTAACAATAATGGAGATTGTCGTTGAAGTTTTGGTTGCTGTTCTCTTTGGTTTGGAATGTAAGTCTGTTAGCTACGAATTACCTCCATTATTTGTAGTGTGATTAATGGGAATCAACATTTTGAAACTTTATTGATTTTGAAAATTATACATTCATTTAGTAATATTGTATAAAGCCGTATCATAAAGTTATGCCAGCTGTTATCTTGATGGTCCGTAATAATTTAATTCTTTGTTTTCATAGAAAAGTTTATCAAAAAAAGTTGAATTAAAGATTTACACATTTGTTCATTTCACTGACATGACTGATAAACGGTTAATTTTCTTATGACCTTGTTTCTTTGAATCCACTTAAAGTTTTAGAATGCATCAGAAAGGCCATTTATGTGGTATCTGGCAGGTTACATTCTTTTAATTGGTTATTAAAAACTTGAACAACCTACATTGTACAACGTAACACTTCAACAATCGAGTGTTCAACGAGCTAAAGATAAAGCACTATCGTTCTGCTTTTGGTAATAACGATTTATCAAACATTTTGTTGTTGCTTTAGTGTATGGGCTTTTGATAGAACAATTGTAATGCATTATAGCGATAAAAATCAAGGTATTTCCGTTTCTCCATAAACGAAGGCAAACCAAACACGTGTTTAAGGAAACGGATTCAAACCCAAGTTCTCATCCAGCGTCATTTGATATTAAACCTTTCAGGTTCTCATTTTCGATAATCGATTAAAATTAATCATTCTGTAAAGACTTGCTCTTTTTTCCTATCTGCGTATTGCCTGAAATGAAAAGCTTTGAATTATGCACGTGGCTATTTTTGATACGCATATATTTCACTTATTTTCAATGTCTGTCTTGTGTAATTTGTTTTCAATTTTCAGACACTTCCGCCTTAGCATGCTGCAGTTGTACAGGGTATGGTCCCAGCAGCTGTTATCTAACCAAAACGGTCAATTGCGACGGAAACTGTATTTCTTCCCTCACACTACATTGTAAGTCGGTTTGTTCTCGGAGAGAAGTTAACTCCGTAAAAGATGAAATATTTGGACAATAATACTTTGCACTTTGTTATTAATATATGTTTAATTTACGTACGCTAAGATAGTTAGAACAGTAAAGAAAAATAGTTAGACCTAAAATCGCTAAAATACTATTTGCAATTTATCACAAATAACTATGTAACACTAAACAACAATTGAAATGTCTTTATAAGTAATGAGTAACTGACACCAATATCTAAGATCCTTTGGTCTAAAAATGTATACAATGTGAGTTATTTGTAAAAGTGTGTTAGACCTTCAATTCCTGGTCGCGAAAATAGATGACAAAAAATGTTGATTTCTCTCTTCATAGTTCTTTTTAAGGACCTGAGATAATGCTGTTAGTATCATTTCACTCATGTTGGCATGCGAACTGTTGTTTTGTGTTGCTTCCTTTTTTATAATTTTCAAAAAGACTTTTAGGGATTTTTTGGGGTCTAACTATTTTTTTACTGGTCTAACCTTTCTTACATGCAATGTAAGTAAAATAATCATACACTTATAGCATTGATTTTTGCAAAGTTTGATGCATTGTGACTTGAGAGATTTTGATATTTTTCTTTTTTGTCTATGACAAAGCAATGACAAACGGAGCAATGCCTTATTAGAGAATACTTTATGATATTGAAAACAAACTTTATGACATTTCTTCAATATGTTGACATGTATCGCCAAATTCAACACGCATTCTCTCTAGCCATTTAAATAACAGCCACATTAACAACTTACATATTTTCTTTCAAGTTGTGCCAGTAAGCTCAATAGTGTACATGCGAGGATGTATTCCAATGTCAAATATCCAAATGGATGGGTGTCAAGATACAACAGGCACAGTTTCTGGAGGTAAGTTACTTTTATTTGTCAAAATAAAGCGTACAATTCATGTACGGCACTGGGTTGTCTCAATAAGCGCAATATCATTTGAAATTCACAGCAAAGCTAATAGTGCAGTGTGGCGGCTATAGAAAATCTCCTCGTACATATTGTAAGTACTGTTGTCAGTAAGTAATCTGTTACCGATGTCATTCAAATCTTATCACGTTTATCGGGTTATCGGTGTTAGTCACGCAATATTGTCTGTTTCTTTTTTTTTCTTTTTTTTATTTTGGTCTCGGGTTGTACGGGGCAGGTGTCCCGACTATAACTTGCTTTTCATCGATATTACACAACGTTTGCTAAGCACCGAATAACCACACACCTTTGTGAAAGTCGCTTACGTTATACGAGGGATGTTCAATATATAATGAGACTGTTTTCATGTCTTATTTGAAACATTTAACGGTTATGTACAATAGATAATAACAAAGTTCATTTATGGATTTTGTTCTTTGGTTTATTAAAAGGGAGGTAATTTGCAAAAAACGGATATTTCAGTAATTGTATCTTATTTCTTTTTATCAGTGGGTTTCAAAGATTGTGTTTCCTTCTGTACATGCCATTAACTTCCTAATTTGACAGTCAAGTAATCTATTCTAGACTTTAATGTTAAAAATTATCAATCTTATCATTATTTATAAAAGAGGAGATAACCATGAGCTCGGTGAAAAAATAACACCATCTTCCAGCTTTATCAAATGTCCACATATGTGCAAATATCACAAATTCAATGAAAGATTAAATATAGCATCACAAAATTTTTGAATTTAAAAACTGGTAGGTTTTCATTTTTGTTCGGTATATAACACAGCCCTATCGAGTATTACAGACAACCCTTTCTCTCTACAGTATTAATGGACAGTTTTCCTGAACAGTTATTAATGCAGTTATTTTCATGTGGAAGTGGAGATCTAGTCCTACCGTAAACTTTGAGACCCAGAAATATATTTTTGATGGGTGGATTTGAATGTTGCAGATGTCCAATACCTCTCTGCCTTTAAAGAAAATCCAAATAAAACATATCAGCGCCCTGGTAAATATATAATGACTATGTTCTGCAAGTGCCACATCATTACATCTTGAAACGTCAAACTACGGCGAGTTAACCGCGAAAGGCTTTGAATTTCCGGACATTTAAACGAAATACTTACACCACCTCTCGTATAAAATTATTTACCGTGAGCTGTATGTGGGAGTGCCATCTGTACTTGGGAGACCCGGGACATCGGCGCTATCATCCGAGCCCTGATTATTGGGATACATACCGTGACTATCAATCAGTTCAAATATATGTATTCTTTATTGTTTTTCATATAATGAGCAGAGTATAACATTTAAAATCATATGAATTTCATTTTAATATTTTCAATAGTTAATCACCTATGTTTTATTGTCTTACTTTATCTTCAAATATATAGAAGTTTTGTGTTCGTTGTAAAGAACATCGTATGTTTCCTTCATTTTCTTTCATTTACATAAAAGAAATTAATTTTGTTTTTGTTAATTTTGTATACAATTAAAAGTAAAATCCTGTTCTTATAGTTTGATTATTTCTTTCAGTCTGTATGTCCTAACTTTCGCCAGAAATAAACTTGAAACAAGGTTTTTTAAACTGTTTTAGTTTTTAGATCTAAAAATTTTCCAAGAAAAAATCTGAATGTGAAGACAAGCTGATATTGACATCAGTGTTTTACACTTAAAAAGGTTCTAAATACATCGATCATGTTCTAAATACACCGATCATGTTCTAAATACATCGATCCTGTTCTAAATACATCGATCATGTTCTAAATACACCGATCATGTTCTAAATACATCGATCATGTTCTAAATACACCGATCATGTTCTAAATACATCGATCATGTTCTAAATACACCGATCATGTTCTAAATACATCGATCATGTTCTAAATACTTAATACACCGATCATGTTCTTAATACACCGATCATGTTCTAAATACACCGATCATGCTTTAAATTTTTATTTCTCCGCATGAAATTTGAATATACTCTTCAAATTCGAAACATAACAAAGTATATCATTTTTACTTAATATTTTTATTAAATTACCATCGAAATCCCTGGAAGTGTCTAAAAGTTCTTACACCATTAACATTTAATAGGTGAGTATAGAATCAACAGTCACCAGCCAACCGTAGCTTTTGTACAAATGATAACCGAAACGGGTAAAAACTGCTCAAACATCTCATGTCTAACAGCTAAGTAATTGCATTATTGCAGAATCGCATGGAATCGTTTAAAATAACATAAGAATGCATACTAAATTAAGGAAAAATGAATCTTCGTTAACGGAGAATATACCCGCTTCAGACGATTTTGTGACTTGTTTTTACACCTACCTTGATTAAATGTCAGTGGTTTCCAAAAATTACCTTTAGACGGTATGTGCCCAGATAATGAAAATCGGGGATAACAATAGATTTCGAGTATAATGATAGATTGCCAGATCGGAGAAAACAGCATGGAGAGGTTAGTTATTGTATGAATTTCATGTTATTATGATCTTATACTTATCTTTTGCGATAGATAACAATCAAGCGATGTCCTAACCTTCCTCTCATACCCATACATTTGGAATAGGCCGTCAGATAATTAAAAAAAAACAGGCAAATGATCACGCAAAATCCCAGATTTCTACAAAAAACTACATGTTATGCCCATTTAAAATATATTTAAACATGTTTTTTTTGTAAACGACACTGCTGTTATCAAAGCCCAAATAATGTATGTGTTTATGCAGTATTGCAATCATTTCTAATGTAATGACATCTTCAGATATTTTGTGAGCGTTATAAATTATGCTTCCTGTGTTGACAATTTCTAAAAATAGTAATCACTATTACTTACATACGGTGTCTGCGGGATCTGACTTTAGTGAGATTGAGACACCTTTAACATGACGTGGCCCATCTGAAATTCAGACTCCATAATAGTTACGGATACGAGCGGATAGCTATAATGGAATTAGAGTACTGTATAATGCCCTACTTTTCGGGGGTTTAAAACTAGGCAAATAAATTAATTAGATTGAATATAGAGAAAAAAATTGATTAAACATCTTAAAAGTAAAAATCTAACGCAAGTGATTAACTATTTTGCCATTTCCTGAATATTGAAAGTTTTACGCAAGATACAAACCAAAATGTCAATGAAATGAGTTTGTGTTCTATTCAAACTGGTGATTAGCAGCACTCCAATATCATACTAAATTTTCTGGAATCATGAAAATTTATCAATAACAGTTGTCGTTCTTGTTTTAATTCTGACAAAAGAATTAGGTACGATAGTTCTACCGATTACAGGGTAAAACTGACATACCAATAAATAAGAAAGTTAGAATTGACTGAAATAACAATCTGCTCGGTCTTAAAACCAAGTATAAAATTTCGCTTTACCGAAAAAATGGACAAAATCAAAGTCAGATCGTGCAGTCTAGATTTGTGCCGCCATCTTGAAAGCTATCACATAGCAGTCAATATTCACCCCCAAGTAAACTGTTACTCGACAGGGCTTTGACAATATTAAAAGATGAGATAACATAATATTGTTCAACAAAGACAATAACAACTTACTTTTAAATAAATGATTATTTTTTAAAATTATTTTCCAACAATCACCTCAGCATGAAACGGAATTGCTTTACAAACACAAACTTAAGAACTAAAATATTTACGTGTAAGAACAATCTTCGAATAAACTGAACCTCTTAACATTCAACAGAATATCCAATGCATAGTTCAAATTTTTTATTACTACTATGTACATTACTCGTTCCTATATGAAGGCATATTCACATTGTTACCTTATCTGACCGATGATTAGGACCTTTCATCGTTATATTTTTCCGTCCCTTCATTATATATGTATTCTTTTGTCAAAATGTGTAATAAAATCTCCAATTTATTTGAATTTTTCTATTTTCCGTCTATTCGTTATCGCCAAACTATTTTCGGGTGAATGGCATGCGCTCATCGTCGTCACTTAATTCTTCAAAACCAGGCCTTGATGTGCGATTTTCTTTTTTGCTCAGTAAAATACGCTGATGCTTCACACGCTTCAAATATTCCCTCAAATCATTTTGTTTCGATCCCTGTAAGTTCCTGTTGTTGTGACTTGCTTTGTTTTTAGTCGTAATTGGCGAAGAATTGACCTCAGTGACAGTGCCATGAGTTGCCTTGTACTCTTCAAAAGTTTTCGGTCCTTGTATGGGAGCATCTTCTGAAACGTTCAGTAAACATACAAGCATCTTTCTCTGCTGTTAATCATGTTAACTACAGACGCAACAGAATAGTAAAGTTACGGTAACATGTGATAAACTGCAGAATCAAATGTTCAGTAACATCAAACCAATTGTTTCTGATAATAGGTTAACTACAGACGCAGCAAAATAGCAAAAACAAGGTTGCCAGGACCATAAATGAAAAAATTTTCTGACTTTTCACTAACTAAATAAGGCTTTTCACTGACCAATATTACCAAACTTAAATGACTTTCACCTCACCTACTGCTCTCTTATTTATCCACAAGTTCATTTTTATTATTTATTTACAATATGGCATTACATAATTGAAATATTAAAACATGCTTTTTACATTTTACATCTATATAATGTTTGGTTGTTTAATGTTCAGTGAAACATTAAACCATGAATGGCAAATAATGTTTTCTAGTCTAATAATAAGTTTATGTTATGTTATGTTACATATTAGTTTATTTTAAAACTTTTGATATTTAAACTCACTTAAAATATTTTCGTTTTGATTTGTGACTAGGCATCTTTTAATTCTACGAGATTCTTTCGTTTTTGTGTGGTGTGGTTTAGAAAGGGATGGGCACAGTTTCATGCAATTTCGACTTCAGAAGTATTTTAAGCAACAACTTAAAAAGTTTATAAATATATTGTTGCTAAGAACAATATTGAAAATTTCAATGAACGCATTAAAAGTCTCATTAATCACATACAGACCATTTATACGCCTTTCCAATAAACAGTTTCGCAGTCATGTATAAGTTACTTCCTGTTACCGGATATCGATCTAAAACGAGGCTGAACGGGCAAGCTGAATCACCGGACTATGATTTTAGCACTTAGATGTAACAAATCCATTGAACCTAGACAGCGATCGTCGCAGTCGTTCGAAGAAAAGTTACTTGTCTGCCGTTCTAGTAGTTTTTTTAATTGTTATTATTTGCATTTTTAATGTTTTAAGAACATTTTCCATTTTAGACAGTATGAAACACTAGTTTGACAAACATGAGCATAAGTTTGATGAATTTCTATACAACGCTTCATCCTTATTTCTTTTGTGCTAAACTTATAGTTTACTGGTGGGAAAGTTGCAAGAGTTATGTAGCATAAACTTGCATTATTTTCATACTTGTCGTGTTCGATGGCTTTCAAAGTTCTCTTTTCATCTATTTTAATATCACAGTAGCGTTGTTTGTGCCTTGTGGCGGCTGTAAAAAGTCTACCCGTACATTCAATCAGTGCTGTTATCAATTTCGTCCTTTGAAGGTCGTAGAGCAAGATACTTATTTACTATGTTTATAGTAGTTCTAAAATTACCTTTGTTTTAACATTTCGGCAAGTTTTGAGAAGGGTAGTTTCAATTTCCCAGCCAATATTGATTTGGATATTGTTCAATCACCCCAAGGATATATTTCCTGATTTTGGCGTTGTCTGTGATTTGTAGGATTTATAAGACCCCAGGTCAAAATAATATTCTGTTTAGTTCCGCCCATTGTTTTCTCGTTTAGGGCAAACACATTCTTTTGCCTGAGGACCTTAAGACTCTAAGCATGGAATGGTATTAATCTGAAAATACCGCATTGAAGGTCCCATGTCCACCGCCATATGCACACCATCGTTTGGGATGGTAAAACCTGTACTGTTCATTGGTGTAAATATTGAGTTGCGCGGGCTGCAATTTGCATTTCCATTACTGTCCATAAACAGGCACAATAAAACCGAGCCTGCAATATTTTCATATTTGTCGTGTTCGATGGCTTTCAAAGTTCCCTTTTTATCTATTACAAAATGGTAATGCACTATACTCCGGAAATGCTGACATGTCATCATCTGGCCCCGTAATTATAAAACTTTGTTTGTGCTTAACTCATGTCTATGTATTTTCTAGAACATTAATAAGCTTCATATGTAAGAAATAACTCTCAGTTCTACGGTTGTCATTAAGGTAATCAGTGTCATATTATCAGTTTAAAACGTTTTATTTTGTATAATGTAAGGGAGCCATATTGGAAAGGCGTATAACGTAAATGAGGTGATCAACTAAGGTCATGGCATCATATTGGTATTTTTAGGGATGTCAACAGATACCGAATTTGGGATCCTGATATCCGTCAAACGATCCGAACGGATATTCGGATATCCGGATACAAACACTTTGTACAAAACACAACACTACACTTAACAACTTTTCTAAGTATACACTATTTTCCTCCCGACATTTTTCATATTTGTAAGTACGAAATTGCAACTGCTATACCTATCATATGACAGTTAAGTCTTTATTTTACACGGTTTAGTTCTGAGCAATATTTGCGACAAGTCTTTTTTCCGGTTGTCCTTTCACACCTTCAAGCAATTTAAATCTGGTTGTGGTCTGAACTTTGAAGGTGCGTACAAAATAGGCTAGGATTTCCCAAAATGTCTTTCAGAACTGAATTACCTTCATGATATGGTGGTGGTCTTACGCGTTCTTGACTGATGTTGTGATCTGTATTCTGTGGGTGCCAGTATTCGAAATCATTGTGAGCAGTCAGTTGTCTGTCATTTTGAATAATTGTTTTACTAATAAAACAGTTAGTATTTATTGCATGTTTCTTGCGAGTTTCCGAGCAAAAACTCAATTATCAAACCAGTAATGCCCCGATAGAATGTGTATACTTAGAAAAGTTGTTAATTGTAATATTATCGGATGTTAGGCGGATTATACTGCCATTTCCGTAGACATAACTTAATCGTCGTTTGCATTGACTGTATTAAATTATCGTAGTTTTCATAGACATTTTCGCTTCATACCTTCTAAAATTTAAACAAGAACTACAAAACATTTGCTAACCTCAATAACTTTGTTCGATTTTCGATTCTAAAATAATTATCGCAAACAATTTTGACATAAAAAGATTATTGACTGTAAATGAAGTATACATTTTTCCTTTTTTCATTATCATTTTACCTCGCAAAATGTTTCCAAACAGCGGACTGTAGAATTTAAGGCATAACAAATTATTTGTTCAGAACATAGAAGTGAAGTTAAGATCGCGAGATAAAAAAAATACATCAATAATTTCATAGAACTCAAACGTGGGAGATTGATTTACCAAATTATATCTATATCCCCTATCATTCAAACAGCATTAAATATAATATTCTTTACTCAAAATCGATTGTAGGAGCTTCATACCATCATGCTTAAGCACATTTTTAAAACTGTGATGGCTAATTTACTGCATGACATCTCGATATTCCGTTTAACGTGCTTATGCTTGAACGCACAATGACAGCAGAAAGATTATTTAGGAAAATGACCAGTACATAAAATTAAAAGATTTCAGATGCCAAATTCGATCCGGATATCCGATGATCCGAACGGATATCCGATATTCGGATATCCGTTGACATCGCTATTATTTTTTAATACTTCTGACCCCGACCCTCCCCCTCAACCACATCCTCACAAAAATAACTTGTAAGTTCAACAGAAAAATGGTGGACTTAACATTCGAAGGTCTTAATTTCTGTTTGGGTTAAATTTTTGATCGATACAAAATTTGTGTTTGAAATCTGAGTTTAGTCATCATACTAATATACATGAACAGGGTAGTGCAACTGTTATGTTTAATTCTTTTAATCACAGTACTTACTTAAAAAGTAATATTCAGTGCACTGCACAATAACTGCATATCTATTCATTTAACAAAACATGCCAATATTGATCAAAATTGTAATGCGCCCATTAACATATGTAAACTATTCTGCTCTGTTTTTACTTTTTAATGTAAGAGGGGCCGGTTGTTTTAACTTTGTTTATCTAGAGATGCCTGTATCCTGGTGTTCACTTTTGGATGTACATATTAACCAAGATGGCAACATCCTATACAAATCAAATAAGGCAAAATAGTTTTTTCTTCCCCTTTTAGCACTAAATTACGGTATCTGGTATAAAATAAAATATGTATTTTATATGGACTTCCATGTTTATATTCCTGATTGTGTAAAATATTGAAGTCAGGTGGAGAGGACCATAAATATTTATGTCTTGCTGATTGCTATGAAAACAGTTTATCCGCGAAAGAAATTGTATAAACTTTAAAATTTAAACTTGGCACTCTGAAGTAGTATTAAACAAATGTCCGAGATCGGTTGTAAAAGAATGAAGACCAAATACATACCCAAATTATCATCCTTTCCCCAACATAAGCAACATGAGGTTCTTTGCTTTGGCTGTCTTTGTTTTGAACGCTTGGAATATGTTTTACATTGTTTATCAAGTTTTTCACTGAAAAAGTAGATGGTAAGGAACTTCAAGAATATATTGAATACAAGTGAAGAACTTGGTACGTTCTTTTTCCTTCCTTTGTGTTCTTGCTAATTTACTTAATGTGCTCTTGGGTGAGGAAATTCCCTTCAACATTGTACCTATAACTTGCAATGCAACATTGTTGAGCAGTAGGACTCTTCAGACTATCTGTAGATCATGTTTGTTTATGCGAGAATCTAGTGTAGTAAGAGTTAGGCTGGAGAATCGCAGAACCAGCTCAGTCGGTAGTGGTGTCGGCAGTGCATGGCCAGGCGCTGACCCCGTACGGTAATTGTTCTCTCCAAAGTAGAGGCAATATCATTTTTAATCACCACTACACCCAACGCAAAACCGTGTTGCAATTGACCTTTCAGAGGCGGTGTAGTTTTATACTATATCCTACACGACGGACTATTGAGAAATTCTGTCAAACCTTAATTTTTCTATTTTATTTTAATTGAATAAACGTCGGAATCTACTTAATCTATGTTCAGCTATCTTATGCTTTAAATCCATGACTTGAAAGAAAACAACATTCTTCTCATATAAAAATTAATGAAAAGACTAGAAATGTGTCCATAGGACACGGATGCCCCCGCTATGCATCGTTTTCAGACACTCAATTGCAATGGTGGGAATAATAGCATTTCAAAGACAGTGATGTTCGAGTAATTATAAGAATATGCATAAACTTGAAGATCAAGTAAATTATTTGTATTTATGGCACTGTTGTCTTCTCATTAAATGTGAAGAAGTTGGTGGTAATGCAATGCAATGTCATAGTGAACATTTGTGCCAAGTTATTTTGAAATCCCTTCATTCATAAAGAAGTTATAGCCCGAACAAGTAAATTCAAGTTTTAGTAACTGTGACCTTGACCTTGGACTTACAGGCATGGGTAATGTACGCAACACACCGCCTTGTCATGGTGAACATTTGTGACAAGTTATTTTGAAAAACCTCAATTCAAAAGAAATTTATAGCCCGGACAAGAAAATTCTATTTGTAGTAACAGTGACTTTGACCTTGGATCTACAGGCATGGATATGGTACACGACTCACCAACTTGTAATGGTGAACATTTCTGCCAAGTTATTTTGAAATCACTCTATTCCTAACGAAGTTACAGCCTGGACAAGAGAATTCTATTTTTAGTAACAGTGACCTTGATCTACAGGCATGGGCATGGTACGCGATACACTGCCCTGTCATGGTGAATATTTGTGTCAAGTTATTTTGAAATCCCTCCATTTATAATGAAGTTACAGAAGTTACAAGAAAATTCTATTTTTAGTAACAGTGACCTTGACATTGGACCTTCAGGCTTGGGTATTGTGCGAACACACTGCCTTGTCATAGTGAACATTTATGCAATGTTATTTTGAAATCCCTCCTTTCATAACAAAGTAACAGCCCGGACAAGAGAATTTTATTTTTAGTAGCAGTGACTTTGACCTTTGGCCTACAGGCATGGGCATGGTATGTGACACACCGCCCTGTCATGGTGAACATTTGTGTCAAGTTATTTTGAAATCCCTCCATTCATAACGAAGTTACAGCCTGGACAAGAAAATTCTATTTTTAGTAACAGTGACCTTGACCTTCGACCTACAGGCATGGGTATTGTGCGGACACACCGCCATGTCATTGTGAACATTTGTGCCAAGTTATTTTGAAATCCCTCCATTCATAACAAAGTAACAGCCCGAACAAGAAAATTCTATTTTAGTAACAGTGACCTTGACCTTGGACCTACAGGCTTGGGCATGTATGTGACACACCGTCTTGATATGGTGAACAATTATACCAAGTTATTTAAAAATCCAATAAGAAATAACAAAGTTACAGAGCGGACACGATTTTGCAAGAAAATTCTATTTTTAGTAACAGTGACCTTGACCTTGGACCTACAGGCATGGCTAATGTACGCAACACACCGCCTTGTCATGGTGAACATTTGTGCCAAGTTATTTTGAAATCCCTCCATTCATAACGAAGTTAAGGGCCAAGTGTATATTTTGCTTAAACACAAAATGTAAGTGAAAAAGGGGCATAATTTGAAAAATATACGCCTTTCCAATAATTCGATGAATTTATTTGGTTACCTCCCCTGTCCAGTCACGTGACTGCTCTACGGGAAAAATGATTGCTCGCTGTAATAGAGAATATGTACCTTCTTTCTTTTTTATCATAAATTCTTTTTTGAAAAATATATTTTCT
Organism: Corbicula japonica; assembly: GCA_038501625.1. NCBI lineage: Eukaryota > Metazoa > Mollusca > Bivalvia > Venerida > Cyrenidae > Corbicula > Corbicula japonica. The sequence continues at coordinate 3,781,667 of JAZAYU010000026.1, forward strand.
CTTTGAATTAGTAATAATACATCAGCGTCATGACATTTTTGAAAATAATTTATAAAACAATCAAGTTTCTTTGACTTAAAGAGTCAAGTCATTATTCCTCGCGTTAAACACTAAACGACTTGAACTAACAGCGAGTCGCAGTGTTCTCTCCGCGGCTTAATTGAGTCTCGTTTCCGGATTTTGAAGGCGGCATGTCATATACATGTCAAATTGTCTCGCACAGGGGTCATCTGTCAATTACTTAAAGGGGCAGATATCATTGACCAATAGAGATCGTGTAATTACTATTTGCAAGGTATCTACACCTCCCAATTCTTAAGTATTTCGGAGTCCTTTAACTACTGGATGTGCCAGCAAATGTATTTGATTTAGCACTTATATGGATTCTTAATCAACATTACGCCACTTTATAGAAACAAAAGCCGTCAATAAGAAACAAATCTTGTCAAAACATTTTATATATGTTTAATTAAGTGTTTGGGCTTTTATGCCAAAATTACAAACTGTCAAACCTGAGAAATCTAAATTGGATATGCAACCCTTTTGTAATGTAAATATTCCCATCTTTTTGGAAGCCGGCATCTAAATCCTTGGATTTTATTCTACGAATGATACTTCTACAACAAACAATCAGATTACCGATCCTGTTTTATTTCAGGACAGAATCAATCATATTTGGTTGTGAAGTATACGTAACATTTTAAAAAGTCTAATTATTTATTCGTTGACCATAAACGCCATAAATTATTAGGTCAATTCTATTGTTCAAATGTGTATGTATCAACAAATTTAGATTGTATTTTTTTGTCAACAGATCATGTAACCAGATGTTGGCATATCACGATTTCCGGATAATAGCGCATTACCAGTCTTAGCAATTTGCAACATTCACACCAGTAAAATATATTTTCAGCAGAAAATATATTAAGAAGAAATTGTTGTACAGAATTGGTAAAATTAATGCTTATGTTTGTCCAAATTGCGTTTCATACTGCCTACTATCAACAAGAATGGTACATGTTCTTAAATCATTAAAAATCTAAATATCTAGCAAATAGTGAAAATAAAAATGTTTGGCTAGAATAACAGTCCAGCAACTTATTTTTTCACCGCCGGCGACGAACGCAGACTTGCAATATAGTGGATAATGTTAGCTATTATGTGCTTAAGCCATTAGTCCGATTGTTCAGCTATCACGCAGAGCCTCGTTTTGGATTGATTTCCGGTCGCGGGAAGTAACTCGTACAGGACTGCGAAACTGTTTATTGGAAAGGCTTTTGGAAGCAGGGTTATGGGTCTTGTTGTTTATGATGTAGATTTTGATGGTGAAATATATTTCAAGTTTCAAGGCAATATCTCAAGTAGTTTTAAAGTTATGGGAAGAATGCATATTTTGCTTAACACAAAATATAAGAAACAAGATATATTCCTATAAAAACTAATGTAAATGGAATTATCAAGGGGCCATAACTTCTGAACGGAACATGTAAGAGCTAAACCCCACCTTTATGCACAACAACATATCAGGCCAAGCATTGTGGTAAAGTTTCATTTAATTGCCACCAGTAGTGTAGGAGGAGTTGTGTTCACGAGATATACTCCTATTAAAACTAATGTAAATGGAAGTATCAAAGGGCCATAACTTCTGAACGGAACATGTAAGAGCGAAACCCCACCTTTATGCACAACAACATATCAGGCCAAGCATTGTGGTAAAGTGTCATTAAATTCCCACCAGTAGTGTAGGAGGAGTTGCGTTCACGAGATATACTCCTATTGAAACTAATGTAAATGGAAGTATCAAAGGGCCATAACTTCTGAACAGAACATGTAAGAGCGAAACCCCACCGTTATGCACAACAACATATCAGGCCAAGCATTGTGGTAAAGTTTCATTAAATTCCCACCAGTAGTGTAGGAGGAGTTGCGTTTACGAGAATATCGGACGGACGGATGGACGGACGAACGGACGGACAGGAGCAACTCTTAATGCCCGTCGCCATTTCATGGCGGGGGCATAAAAAGTTTGAAAGCAATCAGACTTTCTTAAAAGAAAATGTTATCTAGTTTGCCAAATCAGCAATATTTCATAATTTTAAGTCTGGTATGCGAACAAGTGTTATTCTTTATGCTAAAAATAACCAGAAAGAAGATTGCCAGAGTAACGAAACATGTAGTCCTTACAAGTGCTCTGTATAGCAAGCGTGTAAACTTTCATGCTACTTCTCTTTGTAGAAATTGAGAAATATACAACTTGTCGAAACAGGTTAACCGCTTCTCTAAGTACAAATGGGGAGATAACCCCAGAAATAAGGAACCCTGAGTTATGTTACTTGTCAGGGTTTGTGAGCTGTGAACTGTTAAGTGTGTAAACTTTCATCCTAATGTTCTTTATAGAAATTGATAAATATCCAAACATGAACCGTACGCAAGGACGAACAGACGGAGGTACGTACGTACGTACGATTCAATCACAAAATGCCATTGGAATAAAAAGGACATAAATATAAAAGATTCAAACGTTAAATATAACAAACTGCACATTAAACAACAATTATAATATTGTTGATTGATCAAAACAGGCTCTGAATAAAACGACACTAAGTTGTCCATACTGGAAATCATAACATACGACAACATGCAAATCCGATTAACCTACCGATCGAGCATGTCGACACATGTCAACTATATAATGTTAGTATTGTCGTTTGCTCAACTTTATGACGCAATTTCAATTATGGCGCGTCCCTTCTACATAAATTTGGCGCGTCACGGAAAAAGTTGTATACACGTCAACCCTTGAAATGTCGTCGTAAAATAGAGCAGACAATATATTTTTATATGTAATTCACGGTAAAAAAGCATTATGTGGTAAAAAATAGTAACAACATTTTTAATAAGGTATGAAACAAAAGATGTCGTTGTCAACAGTCATATGTCCCCGAAGTCATGTCCAGTAAAGCAAATTGTGTTTACAGTGAAAAAATAGTTTAAGCTCCTGTGATCTTAATATGCGAAAGACCAGAAACTTTTGAACCACTTTCACAGAGGGTCACTCCAGCATCATTCATGTAAGGTTTCCTGAAAATCTGTCAAACGGTTTAGGTGGAGAAAAAAAGTTGATGACCTGTTGGTGTGACCTTGACCTAGGAACAACCGCATTTGGATATTGTGCGCGACACGTCGTCCTCAGGTGTTAACATTTCTTTATGTTATTCTAAAATCCGTCAAGAAATGACCACACGTGTATTATCAGGGATTATGACTTTGGCCACTAAGTGTGACCTTGACCTTCAAGCAACCAACCTGCTTCTTCTTCGCGACACGTGGTCTTCCTATGTTTGACATTTCTGCCTCATTCTTTTGAAATTCATCAATGGAATGACAGAGCTACTTAGGGAACATAACATCTAGACTAAGGGCACTATCAGGAGTTATGACTGAACTCTAAGTGTGACCCTGACTTTCGTGTAACCGACCTGGGTCTTGTATGTCACACGTCGACTTCATGTGTTTAACATTTTGGGCAACAGGTCGTCTTCATTTTTGTCCTGTTATTACAACATCCCTCAAGAGATAACAGAGTTATTGAGCAGACACGGCCACTAGTTCCTTATGAGGGATTATGACTTTGACCTCTAAGTGTGAATTTGACCTTCAAGCAACCGAAGTGTTCTTGTTCGCTACACGTCGTCCTAATGCGTATGAGATTTCTGCCTTATTATTTTGAAATTCATCTTACTGAGCAGACACGATCACCATAGTATAACCTGGGATAATGACTGTGACCTCTAAGAGTTGATTAGCGGATAGGACCACCATTGTAGAAGCAAGGATTATGACCTTGTTCTCTATGTTTGACCTTGAGTGTTGAGCCACTGATCTGGGTTTTGTTTGCGAAATGTTGGCTTCATGTGTTTGACATTTCTGTCAAGTATTTTTGAAATCCCTCAAGAAATGACAGAGAAACTAAGCGGACACGACCACCAGTGCGCTATTAGGGATGATGATTTTGACCTCTCATTGTGACCTTGACCTTTAAGCAACCGACATTAGTCTTGTTCGCGACACGTTGTCTTCATGTGTTTGACAAATCCTCCATTATTTGAAAATCTCCCAAGAAATGACAGAGTTACTGAGCGGACACGACCACCATTGCAGTAGTAGGGATTATGAGTTTGACCTCTTAGTGTGACATTGACCTTCAAGCAACTGACATTTGTCTTGTGCGCAACGTGTCGTCTTAATGTGTATTAGATTTTTGCTAAGTTATTTTAAAAGCCATCCAGAAATGACATCACAGTCATTGAGCGGACACGAAATATCGGATAGACGGACGGACAATCAGACTGTTCGCCTACAACATGGTGCATAAAATGATAGATATTTTTAAGTTCTCTCCAAATATTGTAACAACTAAAATGTCAAAAAATATTACCAAAGACACATTTTCGCGTTGCTGACACTATACTATCTAGCACCTGGTTAAACAACTCTCACGCCCGCAACAAAAGCATTTCGCCACTTCCCATCACTGAAGAGGAAACTATTGGTTCAGACCACGCGTGAAGGCGGTGACTTCCCTCAGTATGATCTACCCAACAGTTATTGGTCGACCAAGATAATTTGGCGATGTTTACAGTTATTTATAGAATGTTAAACCTGGCAAAGGCGAAATTACGCATTTAAAGTATGATTTTGCAAACTCAAAATCGAATCCGCTTCCGGCTAGCACTTGCCCTTTCTTTTATTCAACCCGGGTTTGAGTCACAATGATTCAAGACTTTTAGAAATTTGTCTTGGAGGCTGTTTCCACCCTACAATATTCAAGACCATTCTTACTTTTTCTACATCTTAAGAGCTCATAATTTTATATAACTTTGTTCTGTATAAACGTTCCGTATTTAATGCAGGAATACATGAGCAGGACGTTGTATATGTATACAAAAATGTTTCTAACCTACAACTTATAACACCGTAGTAAGTATTGCCATTTCTACGCTTTATTGACTGCACGTTTTACCACACGGCTAATCGGACATGTATTGGGAGCATTGCTCTTTTTATTACACGGTTAAAATATAAGTTCATTGTTTACATCTAACAATAACGTTAATATTGCCAAACTATCGTTGTCGAATAATTTAAAAATTACTGATATGTGTTTACCACGGCTCACATATGCAGCATATGCAGACAACGATTATAGCTACCACTACAACTCCTAATGTTATTAGGTTAGCTTCATCATCGTCGGTGTGTGTTTGTCCTGAAACAGAAACATAACATGATTTATTAAAAACAAAACGATATCTGTGTTTAACACTTGTGTCGCCCTCTTCATCGTCAGAATAAAAAAGCTACGTACTAAAAAAGATGAAGAAGGAACTTCGAAAGCCACCGAACACGACAAATATTAAAATATTGCAGGCTCTGTTTGATTGCGCATTTGCAGTAAGGGAAATGCATATTACTGCCCACGCCGCCTAGCACCGACTTCAGTGTAACTCAATATTTACACCAATACAGTACAATTATTATCCATCCCAAACGATTGAAATGCATATGACGGTAAACATGGAACCTTCAATGCGGTATTTTCAGATTAAGACCATTCCATATTCAGCAGCGTATATGGTCCAAAGATAAAAGAATATGTTTGCCCTAAACGAGAAAACAATGGGTAGAACTAAACAAAATGAAATTTTGACAGGGGATCTGAGAATGTAAGTCCTGCATATCACAGACAACACCAAAGGCAAAATTTAAAAATCAGTTATAATAGTATATCCTTGGGGTGATGGAACAAAATCCGAATTTTTATTTGTTGTGATATTGAAACCGCCCATCAATAAACTGGCCGAAATATTTGAAGAAAAGTAATTTTAGAAGTACTATTGACATAGTACATATTTAGTATCGTGCTCGACCTTCAAAGGACGTAATTGATAACAGCACTGATTAAATGTTCAGGGAGACTTTTTATAACCGCCAAATGGCACAAACTGTGATATTTAAATAGATAATAAAGGAACTTTGAAAGCCTCCGAACACGACAACTATGAAAATATTGCAGGTTACATAACTCAAAACTGCAAAATCACTAAAAGAGATATAAGTAAAAAAATTTTTTTAGTCATGATGTCAACTTCCCGTAACCTGCCTTAAGTTGTTTAATATTCAGGCTATATCAGAAAGTTTTCCTAGGCCCTGTAGATGTGATAATTAAAACTTTTAAAAATTATTATATAAATAATCAGTCTACTCCACTATACATTCGTGTTTTTCTTATTGTTCATATAAGCTTTCTTCACATTATACAGTAAAACCTTGCTATTGCTGACAATCTTTGTTACTATTAACCCTTTCACTGCCATAAGGACGGCATATGCCGTCCCTGTTATTTTCGGCGTATTTGCCATATGTTACGACCAGGTATTCGAACAGAATGATCACCAACAGCAAGTATTACAAAAATATATTTTATTAAACAAACAATAATAAACAAGTGAAATTTACAATACCTTATATAGCTATATCTCCACACAATTTCAAAGTAAAATCCTAAATTGTCCACAGTTTGTTCAATATTTAAATGTTATAGTCCTCTGATCCTGAATTATCACTTTGAAATCACTGTCCGAAAGTCCAGAAGTTCCAATATAGTAAGCCAAAATAATCACAACACGTTTGTTGAATAATCTTCTTTTAAAAGTTATAAACTTATTAATTATATCCGTGAATGCCAACCACAACAGCTTCAGATATCCGATTATATATATTACCAGAGAAGCTTCTAGATCCTTCAGACAATATCTCCATCAAATATACTTCCAGAATATACCAGCAAATCTATATTTATCATGCTAAATGATTACATAAAGCATAGGGTTTTTCCATGTCTAAATATAGAACAGCTTACGGTACATGTACTTTCTAGAACAATCTTGAAAAATCAAAAATAGCAAACAGCATATATGTTTAAATGCATATTGAAGAAACTTCTACAATGACTTAACCCTTTCTTAGCTACATTCTAGAAAGTTCTAGCAAGAGATCAAATATAATAGCATGTATGCATAACACATATGGACAGCTTTTGCCGTTTCTACCGTTTCTTTATATATACCAGCATGCAAAGCGGGGGTTTCTATGCTGACGTAGGCAGATCATTCAAATATTGACCAATAATGTTATTGCTTTCGTTTTCACATGTAAAAATAGTAATTATTTGACATATCTAAAAATAACCAGCCTCTTTCTGACCTTGGTATTGGAATTTGTTTATGTGGTAAAAAACTCTCGGCACTGACGACGTCAATTCGGGTTTTCGACGTTGGCAGCGAAAGTCTGTTTAAGGTAAAAATAGTGCAAAATCGCAATGGGCATTAGAATTGATGTCTTATTATAAAGCTGGTATAAATTTCAAGGTGATCATTAAAATCTTTGAACGTCCGTTAACATGGATTATAAATGACATACCAGTCTTCTTTCTTTTAAAACGCCGGTATGCCTCTGCAACAGGTGGTGCTGTATCTGAACTTTCATCTTCAGATTTGACACCTAAACCAAATCAATCTGTCACTGAGTAAACCGTACAAAGTACTAGTAATTTAAAGAATATTATTAAGAACAACCGCTGGTGTGTAAAAGTAATATCTCTCTGATTATCTTAAATACGTGTGTTTTCTTGTAAAAGCTTTTAATAATGAAAAATATCAATTTATATGATATAAGAGACTAATTTTTGAAATGTGTTTATATTCATTTCTTTCTCTACGGATGGTTGCGAGTCTTTGTTCGCATGCACGAACGAACGTAAAACACGTTTTAAAGGGATTTTCTTCGTTAAAGAACAAATAGCAAACAATAATGTGCAAAATTCATTGGTTTTCATATAAAACCGATGGGAATGAACATTATTTTCGACAATATGTTTTTGTTCTGTTTCTCGTTCAATTTTATTTTACACACACATTTTTACTTTGTTTTTTTTTTCATGTAATTTTCCCTTTCCTTGAGTTTTGTATACTAAAAAAGCATACACCATGACAAGAAAAATGTTTATCATATAATCCGTTATTTAACCCTGTCTGAGGCACTTTCAACACTAGTATATCCCTTACCTTCACTCATACTGCTGAGTTTGCAGAATCCCACGTCATTGTTTTCGCCATAAACGTTACACATACACAGTGCTCCGTTATTTACTGTTCCAACACAAGACGAACCATCACTCTTGACGGTCAGCTGATATTCTACAAGTAATAACATTTGATTTATATAGTAAAAATGGTGTGCAATCATGAAATACGTTCGTTTGGTTAAATGGAAGGATAGTTAAAACGGTGGATGCAAGACACGAAAATACCAGCAAATGACCGCTTGCATTGTTCTTGCAAATGAGTTCAAATAAATATTTGTATTTGTCGCGCTTGATGACTTTCAAACTTCTCTTAACATCTATACAATTTATCCTTTGACAGTTAAAGTCCAATAGTTTGTTTTATTTCAATTTGTTTGGTCGGTTTTCTACAAACTATGTAAATAAAAGAAAGTCAATGCTAGTTTTACTCTATTTCCAATTGAATTTCTTTTATTACACTCATCATAATTGAATAATTACTCCTCTACAATTTAACACTTTTGCTGTTTCAACTTAAGGTTTCAACAAACTATGCTTACCAATGTCATTAGCCATTTGTGTGTATGTAATTTATGCATTTACAAGCGACATAGCCCTTTAGTATGTTGGGTTGGATGGAATTCCCCAAAGATGCTTGTGATTCTTTATATCAGGCAGGCGACAGAACAAATATGTTATTACTTTTCAATATTGTTAAAAGTATTTTTATTTACCGTCTTCACAGTTGTCACCTCTTAACTGGCCTTCTGGACAAACACAAATAACAAGTTGCAAATCTTGGTCATTCTGAGAGTAGTGAACACACTTCTTTTTAGGGGGACACTTGTGGTTTCCCGTTTTGCAGGTGTTCTGTTGATCTGGTAAAAAAATCAATGTTCTTGAATACATTAAAAATACAGAATACTTATTGCTAAGCAATAATTTAAATGCTCGTTTGATTACATTATTATGACGAATGTAAATGCAAAAAATAGAGCGGTTTAATTATCATTATTTTAAAGACTAGTTTGTTAAAATGTTTATAAAATTTATTTTAAGCAAGAATATTACGTTTAAATTGTTTTCATTGATATTTACATCTTTTCCTATAAACAGCATTAGAATCATTGGTTTATTTTCAAACTTGGTTATGAAAAGTTAATCTTTAAATTAGCTTCCACCACAACCACTTGTAGGAGAGTCATTGTTAATTTTCTTGTGACATTTTGTCAAAATAATTTCGAGCTTCTATGGAATTTGCGAAAATGTTCACCTATTTTCATGCGTTCGGCATTTCTAGGAGTGATTATTTGTATCATCAATATCTGTTCAATTACAATAAACAACATTAATTTATATGATCGTTCGTTCTCTATCGGAGGAATTCCGAGTAAAATGGGAAAATTCAGTATTTTGACACACTGACTGCAAATACCTGATAAAATTTTGTTTGGTTTTTGTACGGTTTAGATATTTGATTTCAAAATAGCAGGAGGGCTTACATTAAAGCTTTAACACTGTCAAATTGACGGGTGGGTTGAAGTTAATTCAAGAAGACAACTTGTACTTGTTTGTCCATTTGAGAACCTATTGCAGAAAGTGAGAGGTTGGTGCAACCTAGAACCTAGTTTAAACCTTCAATGGTAATGGGTTGTTTCAAAAAAAATGGCTGGTTTGGGTTTTCCTGTTATAAAAATGTACAACAAACAGTTACTTCCATATTCCTACTTTGCAGAGGTGTCTCATCATGCCCTTTAAAGATTTGTAAAGTTTCATCAAAATAGCACCATCCGTTAAATAAAATTAATATTCTAAAATAAAGGGCAAAAAAAGTTAGGAGTGTGACAAAAAAGTGTGACACTTTTCAAAATCACATTTGTTCAGACCATTATTTTACAAAAAGCTTGAGTAAAGACAAGTTTGAGTGTTGTCAAATAATGATAAAATTAAGCATATTATACTTAAAGTAATCAAAATTTATGCAATTAAGTCAAGCATGGTAGATTTGAAAATACCTCAAGAAAATCAATACCTCTTTGCTTGATAAATTTATAGGACTTTTAAGATTAATAGTACATAAGAAATGTTTTGTGTATCATTAAGTTTTATGTTTCTAGATGCAATAATTATAATATTATCATATCTATTGAAATTTTATTTGTCTAGCAGCTCCATTAAGGGAATGTCAGCTAAATTTGTCAGGAGTGTGACAATAAGCACATATTGCAATATTCTGTCAACATATCCTTTACATGAAAACAAGAGCATGTTTTTTCCTGGAAGTCTATGTCATGTTTTGTTAAATTGTGACAAACAGGAATGGCCTTAGTAAAACATTTTTGAGTACACTGCACTTATGTGGTTGTCAGGAGTGTGTAACACTTTTTTAACAAAATGAATTTTTTATCTTTATGCGATACCACAAATTCTAAAGCACTTATATTTGATTCTTCAACATGTATTTTAACAGAAATACACATTTAAATAATAAGAAACAGTAATACTTGTATTTTAAGCACATAAATTGAAATTCTTTGATTTATTTAATACAGGTCAATAAAGCTCCATAAAATAAATTTTTATTCTGCCACATATGGGTATAACTTGATTGATTTTGATCACTGAAAAGACTGTACAATCATATGGACCAACTAGTTTGGACTTTTAATGAACTTAAATTCTTTACATTTTTTTCACTTCACTTCCCATTTTTCAAATGACAATATCTCAGCAACCAGTTGACCGATTTAAAAAAAAACTTTCAGTTTTGTACTCAGTTTCAATAAGCAAAAAATTCAGAATAACAGGTTTGGAATTTTAACGAACTTTAATTTTTCACTATTTTTTCACTTTTCCAGCCATTTTTCGAATCAGCCGTAATGTGAACTGTATAAATTTCAAAGAAAATGTAGTGCTTCCAGTTTTTTATATTGTTTATCAGAAATTTAAAGGAGACTCGCAAAACGGGGATTTTTAAGAAATTAAAGCCGCTGGAAAACATGTATAAAGATTAACAACAGCAAGTCGCTTTCAAGTTATTAAAAAAAACCATCGTTTTCAATGCAGACTGCTGTCTGGCCGATCTACAGACCAAACTGCCGAGCCTTGTTCTTTTGTGGGGGGAGGGGGACATACTTGTCATACATTATGTGGTTTTCTTAAATAGAAGGTAAATATAACTTACCTGAATTAATATACGTTAATTGTTTGTGTCGTCTATTTTGAATGCACAAACTTATAACAAACTTCCTCTTTCTCTCTTTCTCTCTTCTTTTTCGCTGCATGGGGAGGCTGGGTTTTGTGAGTGTAACGATTCCTGATATGCATATTTCACTCTTTTTACAATAATGCTGTTTAGTGATAAAATCCACATTTTTCTTTAAACAACCAAACAGTTCAAAGGAGCTAGACTGTAAAAGGTTTTGTGGATAACGGAGAAACGTGGCAATCATTACATAACACCTGTATCAATCAGTTCTGACTTGTTTGCACTGGATAATTTTTAAAGGCCACCAAATTGCACAAACAGTGCTACCGTGTATTGCAAAGGTCACGAAAGGTAATAAGGTATTACAGATAGTTTTTCTTACCATCGTTTGCTTGTCGGAAGTAACATATGCCTGGGGATTTGACAATCAAAGAAAACTGCGTGCAAATACAGTAAGCAGTTTTGTCGTTTAGACCTATACAGTCTTTTATAGCACGTTCTTCGCAGCTCGAACACTCTGGCAAACCTAAGAAGACGGACACAAAAAATGAAATTTTGGATTCTAATTTATATAAATTAGTCAATTATCACAAGATGAGTAGTAACATTCGTTTAAATTTAAACTTCAGTTTGATTAATCTTAATCAAAAAGGGAGATTTAAACTTAATTATATGCTATTTTTGGGTTGTTTTGTTTAACCAGAAATGATTGTGCAATAAACATATTTTGGCAGTTAATTCACTTTATACTCATTACGTTGAAGAAGTCAACGGGTGTCAACAATTCTGCAAGTTCTACAGTTTTACCAAACAAAATAACAATCTTTATTTGCTTTTAATATGACGATTTGTTCAATTCAGTTTATTACAAATTTACTAACCAGCTTGGCGAGGTACACGCTTATTAGTATCCTGATATACTTCAGGGTTCTGTTTTGCTTCAGGCAAACCTAAATTAATACATGCAAACTACAGAATACTTGAAAAGGTTTTCTAATCAGTGAATATAAGCAAAAGTTAAAAAATTAACTGATACATAATCAATTCCACATTTTTTCATAAAAATTTTTCATTTTTGTTAAAATTCTTAATTAACGTTTTGATTAGATCAGTAAACACTGTTCTTAATAAATAAAATTATACTTCTTATTATTGTTTTTATTTATTTACTATTCTTTGCTTTATATTGGCATTTTTGTGTGGTTGTACTTTTTTAGTACAGTGAATCTAGAGAGTAAACCAGTATAATGAAAATGTTATTGTAAACAAGTATGGTGGAAATATTGTTGTCGACAAGTATCATGGTGAAAATATTATCGTAAACAAGTAAGATGAAAATATTATTGTAAAGATGTATGGTGAAAATATTATTGTAAACAAGTATGATAAAAATATAACTGGTAACAAGCATATTGAAAATATTATTTTTCAGGTTTATGAGCAGAAGACAGAAATTGAAATTATTTGAAAAATTTCCATAATCATATGTCACTCATTTAAGAACACATTGATACAATGTCTCTCATCTATTCAAACTATAGTTTATCAAATGGGGAGAACAGATAACTGAGAATTATTAAGTAGGCTACACAATTAATTTTCTCTTTGATTTAATTTGACTCAAAAATTACCAAGATAGATCGCAAAACATTAAAAGGATGAAAATTAATGTATACACAAGTCGAAGAGAATATAATTTGATAGTAGTCTATAATAATCAGCAACGAAAGTGCATCAAAACTGGGCACTGTTACAAATACAGGCTCCGAAGGATAGACGTCGTAAAATTGTGTTTGTAATTTTTTAAAACGATTTACTGACATAATTGTGTTAATGTTTCAATACAAAGAAGTTAAATACATTCAGATAATAGTAAATATTTTAGTTGAACAGTATCCCTATATTTTGAAATTTAATATTAAGAGCGTCAAAACTCGATATGCCAGAATAATGAAACATGATAAACAGAACCGAGAACCCTGTAGGTACTGTACCTTCATCATAAGTTGATAAAACGATGCCTCCATCACCAGCTGCTTTCCCATCGGTTTGCGATATTAAAACGATAAGAAGACTAAAAAACGAAACGGTTTCTATTAAAGTTTGTTTATAGTGGTTAAGTCTCATATCTCTGACGTTGTTTTATAAGTAATGTGACGTCATGAAATGCTATCTGTCTAGTAAGGATTAAAAGCCGTTACAAACCGGTATATTTCTGACACAATAGACTAGCACTATCTGATCGGTTTCGTATGCTGTTCACAACAGCGGAATCCATTGTAATATGAACCCTGGTCTGAATAGCTAACATGCTGTTAAGGAGTTCACGCAGGGACAGTAACCACACAGTTTAGCAGCCGGTAGTGGTACCATAACAAACCGCCTGAAAATCAGTAATGCATTTTAAGCTTTTTTTAAACTACTATTTCTAAAATGGAATGCTGGCTCTAGTGTAAAAAAAAAGATAAGCAATGAATTTAAAACACCGACAAGCCTGTTGATCCAGACCAATACACAACACACGTTGAATAAACAGTAAGTCTTCTTAGAAAGTACAAGGGTATGTCATAATTATTAGTTTATCTGTGTTTGTTCAATCAAACATCTCTCCTGGTCGTCAAACATGCTATTTTGTCTTTAGTAAGAAGTTATATTCCCGTTTCCTGTAATCGAGACAATGAAACGTCACTTCTGACCCCGAGAAAAAACTTTTTTCATGCTTAACTCAATTCTGCGCTCAAACTTTAAATCTAAGGATCATTAACAGTCTTCGTAAATAAGAAATAACTATCTGTTCAACAATTGCTATTTAGAGCCATTATGTGATATATACTGTTAAAAATGTTTTATTATATATATATAAAGAATCAAAAGCGAAGCCAACAAATTACTTTGCTTAATTTTAGCCTAAAAAGTTATAAAATCACAGGGCCTGGTCGTCATAGCTGTTCTATTACCCAAGATGCACTTATTCCCTTACTTGAAAAAATCAATCGTCACTCCGGGTCGTCATGTAAGCTAAAGTAGATGAAAAGGGAACTTTGAAAGCCATAAAACCAATATCCAAACTTATATTGGCTAGGAAATTGAAACCACCCATCTAAAAACTGGCTGAAATATTAAAACAAAGGTATTTTTGGAAGTCCTTTTAACGTAGTACATAAGTATCGTGCTCAACGACATTCAAAGGACGAAATGGATAACAGCACTGATTTAATGTACGGGGAGACTTTTTACAGCCGCCACACGGCACAAACAACGCTACTGCGATATTGAAAAAGATGAAAAGGGAACTTTGAAAGCCATCGAACAAAACAAATATGAAAATATTGCAGGCTCGGTTTGATTGAGCCTGTTCATGGACAGTAATGGAAATGCATATCACTGCCCACGCCGCCTAGCTTCGGGTTAAACGCAACTCATTAGTTACACCGATGATCAGAACAGTTTTGACCATCCCATGCATATGGCGGTGGACATGGAACCTTCAATGCGGTATTTTTACCATTAATACCATACCATGTTTAGCGGCGTATGGTCCCCTTATAAAAGAATGGGTTTGCCCTCAACGAGAAAACAATGGACGGAACTAAACAGAAGAGAATTTTGACAGGGGAACTAATCTCCAGTTCTCAAGACAATAAAAATGATGACGTCACAGCCGTTCGTGATCGTTTATTTGTGTTATTAGCAGGAAAAACCTTTTTTCAAGTCTAGCTCAATTTCAGATGAAAAGAAAATGGGAAGTACATGGGAGTCGCAATAAAATTTGAAGCCTTTTTTATCACAATGGAAATCGTCGTATCGCGTGTAAAATGCATTTTCATGGCGTATATCATTACAAAGGAATTTACACTGGTAACCAGTATCTCACATGCACCAAATATATTAGGCAGATGAACACTAAAAGAATACCGTCTTAGATGCGTTCAGACGAAATCGTTCAAGACTCGTTCAATTCACTTAATATTCTCCGATAAATTAGCAGAAGATGCATTTATTTTACAAGAAATGTTTTATTTGTCAAATGGTAACTTCCCCCGATATTTTTCTGGTCGGGATGAGGATATGCCTGCTGGTTCGGTACATAATATTCATTTTCTTTAAAATCACAATTTTCTGCACCAACCTCGCAAAACTGTGGGCGATTCTACAAATTAAACATCTCCAAGGTTTGTGTATTTTCTAGTGTTACAAACAAAAAATAGAATGTGTAGGAGGTGGTGTACTTTGCGATCAGTGCCATTTCAATACTTTTTGTTCGCGATTTAAGTGAGGCCCAGTTTTATCATTCCTTTTTGAGCATATAATCTAAAGTCAAAAACAGCTTGCAGTCTTTGAAAGTACAAATGAAGCATCTATAGATATTTACAAACCAGTTTACCTTTCAACATTTTTTGTGAAGAAAAATTTACTGGTCACTGAAAAACATGCCTTCCTTTTCATTTAGTTTTAGTTTGTCAAATTCCCATCTGGCTTGTTTACGAGGCCCGTGTAGCGTTAATACACATAAGTTGCAAAAATCATTAAAATAATAGTTGATAAAACCTCCATGATCAATCATGCATTCTTCCAACCGGTGTCTCAAGGAATTCACCAGCTGACTGATATTTTGTTGAATAAGGTTCCATTCATGAAAAGGAATACGAGGTAGATCAACTAGCTAAGTCTGTATTGTTATTTGTTTATTAACAGCACGCTCAAGTAAGATGTCTAGGTAGCCGGTGTGGTCCGACATTTGCCATGGTGGTCAAAATAATAATGAAAACCTTCCTGAGTAACCGAAACAAAATAAATTAATTTGAATTACAAACAACGCAGATGTGTTTTGCTCAATTAAGATTGGGTGTGAACGCTCATCGTCTTCACTCAATTCTTCAAAACCAGGCTTTGTTGTGCGTTTTTCTTTTTTTCTAAGGAAAATAGTTATACGGTCGGATAAAAACAATAACAGGTGAATATTTTAAACCTTGTAGTTTTGTTTTATTTCCAACAAAAACCTCAGCATGAGTCAAAACTGTTGAACAAAAGCAGCAGTAAACTAAATAACCATTCTCTTTTAATTTACAGTAAATCTTCGAATTTACTGATCCACTTAACACTAACATCACAGACATAGCATAAGTATCTATTCTAATTTTTGGCTTGTAACATTGCTTACATAATAACAAGATCCAATAGTTCTATTTTAAAACAAATACAATAAAATAGCTGAATATTTATTTAATGATGTGTTTAAATTATTTCACAACAATCACCTCAGCACTAGACGGAATTGCTTAACAAACACAAATATAAGACCTTAACTATTTACATGTAAGAAACAATCTTCGAATAAACTGAACTATTAACATTCCGCAGAATATCCAATCCATAGTTCATTTTTATTACCATTACATACTACTATATTCATTACTCATTTCCTATATAAAGGTCTTTAAAACATTGTTTCCTTGTCTGACAGACGATTAGGACCTAATCGTTATAATTTTTTTTTCTGTAACAAAATCTCTAACTTATTTTACTTTTTCTATGTTCCGTCTTTTCCTTATCGTCAAATTATTTTCGAGTGAATGGCCTGCGCTCATCGTCGTCACTTAATTCTTCAAAACCAGGCCTTGATGTGCGATTTTCTTTTTTGCTCAGTAAAGTTCGCTGACGCTTCACACGTTTCAAATATTCCCTTAAATCATTTTGTTTCGATACCTTTAAGTTCCTGTTGTTGTGACTGGCTTTGTTTTTAGTCGTTATTGGCGAAGCATTGGCATCAGGCTGAAAAAGTCTCGTGATTTCTTCAGATGTTATCGGTTTATTTATGTCTGAAATGTTAAGTCAACATATAAGCATCTTTCTCTTCTGTACATAGATTAACTACAGACGCAACAGAAAAGCAAAGTTAATAAAACATGTGATAAACAGCTGAATCAAATGATTTGTATCATCAAAACAAATTTCTGATAACAAATTAACTTCAGACGCATCAGAATAGCAAGCACCAAAGATGAAAAAAAAATCCTGACTTTTCACTGACGAAACCAGGTTTTTCACTGACCAATATTACCAAATATAAATGGCTTTCGCCTCCCCTACTGCTGTCTAATCCATCCACAAGTTCATTTTTATTATTAATAACAATATGGTATTACATATTTAACATTTAAAGCATGCTTTTTACATTTTACATCTAGACAATGTTTGGTTGTTTTATGTTCAATGAAATATTAAACTAAGAAAATGTAAAATAAATAAGCAAGCATATTTAACAAGATTTCACCAATACTTCTAACGATAATTGGCAAGTAATGTTTTCTTGACTTGTGAAAAGGAAACAAAAATGTCACTTAAAAAGCAAGAAATTATCGCAACTGAAGCTCAAGGATGCATTATGCACTATTAGTATAAACTAGAATATCATCTAATGCAGAGTAAAACAACAGTGCATGGTTTGAAAAAGGGGCCAGCAAACAACATATCCATTTTACACAAGTAAAACAACCCCTCAGAAAAAATTCCCATTAATATTTTGTTCATGTTATACACAGTTTAGCATCTTCAGTGCATAGATAAATTTATCCAAATGAAAAAAAAAATATGTCATCCACATCTACACTTTGCCAAACGGGAATATAGTCAGCTGATGCAGAATGTAAGTTTAACTTTTCAAATCAATATAGCGAAAACTTAGTTTAAGTCGCATGATTTAAAAAAACATGCACCCATCATAACAAGAAATGGACTGGGCCGCATTAAATATAACGTTAGGCACATCTACACATGATATCCCATACCTAACATGTTTATGTTTCAAGTCAGTATCTTGATAAATGTAGCAGTAGTTTTGCCGCATTTATTTTAAAAATCTTGCTATTAGACTAACTAGATGGGTGTTCAGTTGAACACTTGTGTCGCCCTCTGGGGCTGTCGGAATAAAAATGCAAGTACAAAAAGGGGCATAACTCCATCAAATGTGACCATGACCTTATAGTATATAAGTATCGTCACGAGCGTATTGTCATAGGGAATATAACTTGAAAGTTTGATGAAGAAATATTAATAAATGGCAAAGTTTTAGCAAACGTTTAGTTTTCATATAAAGGGGAATAACTCCATAAAGTGTGACCTTGGCCTAAAGAGTGTGGTATTATCAGGAGCGTGTTGTGAAAAGGAATATAATCTGAAAGTTTGATGAAGAAATATTAAGAAATGGCTAAGTTATAACCGATGTTAATTTTTCGTAAAAAGGGAAATAACTCCATCAAATGTGACCTTGACCTAAAGAATGTGGTATCATCACGAGCCTGTTGTCATAAGGAATATAATTTGAAAGTTTGATGTAAAAATATTAAGAAATGACAAAGTAATAGCCAACGTTAAGTTTTCGTGTAAAAATCCAAGTACAAAAAGGGGCATAAATCTATTAACTGTGACCTTGACCTTGAGAATTATGCATCATCTCGAGAGTGTTGTCATAAGCAATATAATTTGCAAGTTTGGTAAAGAAATATTAAGAAATGACTAAATTATAGCCAACGTTAAGTTTTGGTGTAAAAATCCAAGTAAAAAAGGGGGCATAACTCCATCAAATGTGACCTTGACCTTGAGAAATTGGCATCATCTCAAACGTGTAGTCATAAGCAATATAATTTGCAAGTTTGATAAAGAAATATTAAGAAATGGCAAAGTTATAGCCAATGTTAAGTTTTCGTGACGGACCGACGGACCGACGGACGGACGGACAAAGCGGTCCCTATGTATCGCCATTTCTTCGAAAGGGCGACACAAAAACTAGGTTGCTATGAAATGAATTTTGAAACACGGATTTTGTAAACGACACAAATTTAGACTATGGTGGTCACTTTTATTTTAAAATACTTTAGACGCAAATTTATGCGCGAGACACAAACTATTATCAGTAAGGTCTATATTAACAGAACTTTGTTGAACGAGGGTTTCTATGACCTTGATCTTGGAGGGCGGAACATGGATTTTGTGTGATACACATCCCTACAACTTCTGTAGTCTAGTGTTGCAAAGCCTTTCAGTCTTAAAGCAGTTTCGATTATAATTTTATAACTTTTATGATAATATATAAAGAACAAAGATTCACAACAGAAAAAAATGTAAATGCAATCTCTAATGAAATTGAACCTTTTTGGTTGTTGCCCTTTGAAATTATTTTCCATCCTAGGGTCTAGTTTAAATACTCAGTTACAATATGATTTGATGCTAGTCGTCGATAGGCATTATATCTGCCTTTTGATTAAGAATTACCACATATTTTGATGGCATAGTTCAATACTGATTCGACAAAAGCATCAAATAACTGACATAATACTTTTGGACTTAGGTCAAACTCTTTACATTTATACAATAAAATATTCATTGGTTTTAAAGCTTTACCGACTAAATGTTCTTGGTTTAAATTAAACGTCCCCATATAATTAAAAACAGTAAATACTTTGGCTAAACAACTGACTAAGTTTATACCACTATAATTGTTCACATCTTTTAAGCAACCAATACGTAGTAGGTACTTTTTCTAGTTTCGGATCAACACTTATTCTAAATTGTGTAAACAATTAAGCAGAGGGTTTGGAGTAATTACAATATCACTCTTAGATGAAGAAGTCAGTGTACAAGCATTAGTGCTATTAAGATCTTCAGTTTGAATATTAATATAGTGTGTACGTCACACTATGATTACATTTCTGAAGCCTTTATCAGCAGGTGTTAAAACAAATCTGTTGTGAAAGTCTTGAATTCCCCTATCAAATGACAATAATTAAAATCAGTGGTGGTAATCAAGCTATGTATCTTTTAAGGATATACGAGTGTCAATGATAGTGAAACTTTGTTGTTTTGTGTTTGAAATATGAATTAAGTCATTAAACCAGTATACATGAATAGTTCAACTGTCAAAAAAGTAATATTTGGTACACTGCACAATAACTGCATTTCTTTTTATTTTTCGTTTACAAACAGGCCCAAATAGACCAAAACTGTACCAAGCCCATTAGCATATGCAAACTATTCTGCTTGGTTTTACTTTTCCAATGTGAGAGGGCTGTTTTAAATATACCGCATATACCGGTGTTCACTTTTCGATGAACATAACCAAGATTGGAAAATCTTATTTAATTCAAATAGGGCAAAATATTTTTTCTTCCCCTTTCAGCACTTAATTTAAATATCTGATGTATAATTAAAATATATATTTTATACGGAATTCCATGTATGTAATTATTATATTCCTGATAGAATACAATATTGAGGTCAAGCGGGTAGGACAATAAAATGTATGTCTTGCTGATTGCTATGATATTTGTTTATCCGCGAAAGAAATAATTTCAACTTAATAATTTAAACTTGAAGTATCATAAAACTAATGTCCAATTTCGGTTGTTACAGAATGAAGACCGGTTACATACCAAAATTAGGATCCACATTCCACGGCATGGGTTTTTTGTCTTCATAATTAATGGGTATAGGTTTCCTATCGTTAATTTGACGAAGGTATTCACTTTCTCTCTTTTTTCTTTTGTGTTTCCTGGAAGATAGACGGTTATGAACTTCAAAAATATATTGAAAATAAGTTTAGAACTTGGTCCGTTTTATTCCTGCCTTCGTGTTCTTGATATTTTACTTAATGTGCTTTCGGTACATTGAAGAGCTGAAGGTCATCAAAACTATCTGTAGATCATGTTTGTTTATGCGAGAATCTAGTGTAGTAAGAGTTATGCTGGAAAATCACAACTAAACCCAACGCAAAACCGTGATGCTATTGACCTTTACAAGGCGGTGTAGTATTATACTATATCCTACACGACGGACTATGAGAGATTCTGTCAATACTTATGTTTTTCTATTTTATTTTAATTGAATAAACGTCGGAACCTACTTAATCTATGGTCAGCTATCTAATGCTTTAAATCAATGGCTTGAAAGAAAACAACATTCTTCTTTCATAAAAATTAATGAAAAGAAAACTTTGAAAGAAATCAGACTTTCTAAAAAGATATGTTTTTTCCAGTTTGCCAAATCAGATCAGCAATATTTTATATTTTTAGGTCTGGTCTTGCCGAAACAGGTTAACCACTTCTCTAAATACAAAATGGGGAGATAACCCCAGAAATAAGGAACCCTGAGTTATGTTTCTTGTCAGGGTCACGACCTGGGAACTGTTAAATTTGTAAACTTTCATGCCAATATTCTTTATAGAAATCGATAACTATCCAACTTCCAGAGAAAGATGAACCGTACGGAAGGACGAACAGACGGAGGTACGGACGGACGTACGATTCAATCACTAGATGCCATGGGCATGAAAAAAGACATAAATATAAAAGATTCAATCGTAAAATATAATTAATTGCACATTATACAACAACTATAATTGTTGATTTATCAAAACAGGTTCTGAATGAAACGACAGTTAGTTGTCCATACAGGAAATCAAACCGACGACAACATGCAAATCCGATTACCTTAATGATCGAGCGTGTCGACACATGTCGACGATATAATGTAAGGATTGTCATTAGATCAACTTCATGACGCCATTTCAATAATGACGCGCTCCTTATACATAAATCTGTCGCGTCACGGAAAAAGTTGTATACACGTCAACCCCTGAAATGTCGTCGTAAAATAGAGCAGACAATATATTTTTATACTTTATTCGCGGTAAAAAAGTTTTTTTGGTAAAAAGGAGTAACAACATTTTTAATTTGGTATGAAACAAAAGATTTCGTTGTAAACAGTCATATGCCCCCGAGGTCATGTCCAGAGAAGCAAATTGTGTTTACTGTGAACTTAATGGTTAATAAGCTCTTGTGATCTTAAAATGCAAAAGACAAGAAACATTTGAGCAAATTTCACAGAGGGTCATTGCAGCATCATTCATGTAAGGTTCTTGAAAATCTGTCAAACGGGTTTGGTGGAGAAAAAAAGTTGATGACCTGTCAGTGTCACCTTGACCTACGGACGACTGCCCTGGGTAATGTGCGCGACACGTCGTCTCCAGGTGTTTTACATTTCTGTCATGTTATTTTAAAATCCCTCAAGAAACGACCACACGTGTATGATCAGGGATTATGACTTTGGCATCTAAGGGTGACCTTGACCTTCAAGCAACCAACCTGCTTCTTGTAAGCGACACGTGGTCTTCCTATATTTAACGTTACTGCCAGTGTTTTGAAATCCCTCAATGGAATGACAGAGCGACTTAGGAAACATAACATCTAGTGCACTATCAGGAATTATGACTGAACTCTAAGTGTGACCCTGACTTTCGTGTAACCGACCTTGGTCTTGTATGTCACACGTCGACTTTATGTGTTTTAGCATTGTGCGCAACAGGTCGTCTTCATTTTTGCCCTGTTATTTCAATATCCCTCAAGAGATGACAGAGTTACTGAGCAGACAGTGCCCTATCAGGGATTATGGCTTTGACCTCTAAGTGTGAATTTGACCTTCAAGAAACCGAAGTGGTCTTGTTCGCTACACGTCGTCCTAATGCGTATGACATTTCTGCCTTATTATTTTGAAATTCATCAAGGTATGACAGAGTTACTGAGCAGACATGACCACCATTGCAGAACCAGGGATAATGACTGACCCCTAAGTGTGACCAGTGTCTTGATCGCGACACGTCGTCTTTATGTATTTGATATCTGCCACCTAATTTCAAATTCATTAAGAAATGACAGAGTTGATTAGCGGATAAGACCACCAGTGTAGAAGCAATGATTATGACCTTGTTCATTTGTGTGACATTGACCTTTGAGCCACTGACCTGGGTTTTGTTCGCGACATGTTGGCTTCATGTGTTTGACATTTCTGTCAATAATTTTGAAATCCCTCAAGAAATGACAAAGAAACAAAGCAGACACGACCACCAGTGCGCTATTAGGGGTGATGATTGCGACCTCAGTGTGACCTTGACCTTCAAGCAACCGACACGAGTCTTGTTCGCGACACGTTGTCTCCATTTGTGACATATATTCCAGGTTATTTGAAAATCTCTCGAGAAATGACTGAGTTACTGAGCAGACACGACCACAATTGCAATAGTAGGGATTATGACATTGACTGTCATGCAACTGACCTTTGTCTTGTGCGCAACATGAAGTCTTACTGTGTATTAGAGTTTTGCCAAGTTATTTTAAAAGCCATCCAGAAATGACATGATGGAGTCATTGGGCAGACACGAAATATCGGATAGGCGGACGGACAATAAGACTATTCGCCTACTACATGTGTATGCCTCCTTTCAGGTGCATAAAATGATAGATTTTTTTTTAAGTTCTCTCCAAATATAGTAACAACTGTCAAAATATTACCAAAGACATATTTTCGCGTAGCTGACACCATACTATCTAGCACCTTGTTAAACAACTCTCACGCCCGCAACAAAAGCATTTCGCATCTTCCCATCACTGAAAGGGAAACTATTGGTTCAGACCACGCGTGAAGGCGGTGACTTCCCTCAGTATGATCTACCCAACAGTTATTGGTCGGCCAAGATAATTTGGCCATGTTTACAGTTTTTGATAGAATGTTAAAACTGACAAAGGCGGCCAAAAACGCATTTTAAGTATTATTTGCAAACACAAAATCGCACCCCTTCAAGCTAGCACTGGCCTAACTGTTATTCAACACGGATTCAAGTCACAATGACTCAAGACTTTAAGAAATTTCTTTTATATTTAATTGTCTATGAGGCTGTTTCCACCTTACAATATTCAAGAACCATTCTCACTTTTTTCTATACATATTAAGAGCTCATAATTTCATATAACTTCGTTCTGTCGTAACTTTCCATATTTAATGCAGGAATACATGAGCAGGATGTTGTTTATGTACATAAAAATGTTTCAAACCTACAACCTATAACACCGTAGTAAGTATTGCCGTTATTACGTTTTATTGACTGCACGTTATACCACGCGGTTTATCGGACATGTATTGGGAGCATTGCGCTTTATGATAAGCGGTTAAAGTATAAGTTTATTGTTTACATCTAACACTAACGTTAATATTGCCAAATTATCTTTGTCGAATAATTAAAGATTGATATGTGAATACCATCTCAAATAGCACGCTGCGCTGCACCAGATTATAGATCCACCAACAAATACGAGTAATAGTATTAAACCGACACCATCGTCAGATTTTACTTTTCCTGAAACAGAAACAAATACATGATTTATTAAAAATCGAGAATGGTGTAAACACTTTTGTCGCCCTCTGGTACTTAGTCAGAATCAAAAAAGCAAAATCCAGTCTCAAATCTCAAGCATCTGATTGGCTGAAATGGCGACAGGTTTCCATGCTCAGTTTTATAACCTCGGACACTAGTTATTTACTTTAATATTCAGGATATTTCAGTAAGCTAAGCTTTCCTAAGCCCTGCAACTTAATTATTATAAAAATAATCTGTCTACTGTATTATACTCTTGTTCGTGTTTTTCTTATCGTTCATAAAAGCTTTTTTACATTATACAGTATATCCTCTCTAAAGAAAGACCAACCGTCTTTGCTACTATAAAAAGAGAACTTAATTGTCTTTTTTGAGGTATATTATGAATTGTACATGTAGTGCAAAACTGCTAAAATGGGGAATTCGAAAAAATTTCTCATTATAAAGGTGGCTTAAATTTCAAAGTGGTATAAATGAGCTTGATTGATGTCATTAAAATCTTTGAAATTACATTAACGTAGACAATAAATGACATACCAGAATCAGAATCTCTTTTAGTACGAAGCTCCTCTGCAACACCTAAAGCTTGATCCGAACTTTCATCTCTGATACCTAAACCAAAAATGTGTGTCAACGGGAATAACGTAAATATTAACTTGAACAGTATTTTTATCACGAACAAGCGCTGATGTGTAAAGGTTGAATCTCTCACGTATGTAATTTTCTTCTAAAAACCTTAGAATCTAATAAATATAAGCGATTTACATGAAACCGGTACCTGGTTTACTAATTTTGGAAATGCGTTTATTTTTATTTCGTTCACTAAGGATGTGCTAACTAGCGTCAACTGTATTCAAGCGATTATTTTAAATGAGTGTGTCAGCCAAATTATAAAAGCAAACCATGAAGTGAACTATTCATTGATTTTCACAAAAAATCAGTCGGTTGGAATGAACGTATTTTGTGACAATTTTTTGTTCCGGTTGTCCTTAGACTTTACTTGAAAGAAAATTTATACCATTTTGTTTTCCTTTTGTGTATTTTTCATTTCCTTGTAATTCAAATTTAGTAAGCAGTTTTATCGTTATGACATATACATTCTTTTATAGCGCGTTCTTCACCGCTGGAATATTCTGGCAATTCTAAAGATACAAAACGAAAAAAAAAATGTTGGATTCTAAAAAATTTAGTCAGTTATCATAAGATGAGTAGTTACATTCGTAAAAGGTGGTAAAGAGTCGGAAGCAACACGAAATTTAACTTCACTTTGATAAAATGATGTCGTTGTTAGTTGTTTAACCAGAAATTACTGTGCAATAAACAGTTTTTTTTATTTAATACATTTTCTACTTACAACGTTGGGGAAACGAATGTGTGATAACAATCCTGCAAGTTATGCAGTTTTTACCAAAATTTTGACAACACGTAATTGCTTTTAATAAGAAAATTTGTTCAATTCAGTTTATTAATAGACTAACTTGCTCGGCGAGGTGCACGCTTATTTGTATGCTGATTTACTTCAGGGGTCTGTTCTGCTTCTGACAAACCTAAATAAATACAAGAAAACTACAGAAAAATTGAAAACGTTTTCTAATCGGTGAATCTAAGAAAAAGTTTAAAAATTAAATGATAAATAATTACTTCACTTTTTCATGAAAATATAAACACGGTGATTAAGCTACACGGACCGTTTTGGAACAAATCTCCGACCCCCATCTTTTTTTATCGAAAAAAGGACTTTTAATGATTTTTCAGGAAATATTATTGACAGACAGGTTGTTAATAATTCTTTATAGCTATAATTATGTAATTATATTTTATGATTAATTTAAATGCATGACGGAATGTCACACTGGTAGGGAAGACCATGGCTAGTACGGCCCCATTTTTTAAAAACATGCAATTTATTAATGAATTCATAATGTAATTCTCTACAATTTTTTATAAATAGTTATATAAACTTCACGTGCTACCTGCATATATAGTTTAGAAAATGAAAAGAACGCGTTTTGATGTAACTGAGGGTTGCTTTAACATGTTGCATAGGTAAAATAAATATTATAATTATAAAGCATCTCATGGCAAATAAAAACTCAAATATTTGTGAAAAAATTACTCAACAGTCAAACAAGAAATATCTTTAAAAAATATAAACGGCGTTGATGGAAAAGATTTTTATATATAAGAAAGAAAGAAATTAGAGCGTGCAAAAATTTCGCCTGGTGATAATACGTCGATTAAAGAAGAATGTCTAACATTAACTGTACATTTATTCAGTCTCAATAAAATACCTCTTGTAGAGTTACATGTGGTACTAATGATGAATAAATGTCATTAAAATACAATAAATGAAAATAATAACAACTTGTTACAAAAGCGAAATTTACCAACTTTTACGTAAATTAACTTTTAAAAAAAGTGTCCCTTCCGAGTATTGAACCCGGGGCCTCAGCTTGAGAGGCGAGTGTGATAACCACTTCACCAAGGCGATTTGAATTTTTGGTCTTGAAATTAACAATCAGTATCAAAGGAACTAGAAATGAACCAGTAAGAACCAGAAATATCTGCACTTCTCTGTCGTTTTACACTGTGTATTGTACTCGAGTGTTTACCTGACACCCATGAATATTCCATATAAGATCGTATTTAAGCCATCAATTGACTTAACTGGTTACTTATACCGTAAATATCCTTTTCTCCAATACAATTATCGCTTTTAAAAACGAAAATGCCCGAACATATAAGTGCCAGGTAAATACTAACACACAATATAAAAATCGTTACGGTAATCATTAACGAGACCCACTAATAACCAATCAAAATAATCTATTTGATTTTCCTGCTGCATAATAAGTTTTATTTACAATATTTCATTGGTCGAAAAACTAGGTCAAAAGTGAGCTTAGACAGCTAGCGCCGAAAAATCAAGTTTCCTTCACAAAATCGAATATAATGTAAACATAGTCGCCATTGTGTACATACAAAACTAGTTTCGTTACAAGTGACATTACATTATCGGCGCGACCTCCGAATCTTGATTTTTGCACTTATAATGATAATATGCCGAACATACCCCGGATTGAAATAATCCCGGTCTCCCCTATGTTTAAATAAATTGAGTGCCATAGTCGAGAAATATCGACACGTTTTTATAAACAGAAAAACAAAATCGCAATGTGCCGGTAAAATATTTTTTATAGACGCTAAAAAGCCTTGAAAAAAGTTCGTTTTTCAATGAACCTTGTACACTCTTCAAAGAATATGACAAAAACTATGTATTGCAAATCAGCACTGGCTATTATTTCTAGAAATTAAGTAAAGAAAATGCAAATCGGTGAAATATTTTCACACTTTTATATGATTGAAGCCCCACATGCATTGTGCAGAGAAACGAGGACAAAACAGGATAGTTATTTAATGCAGGCGGAGGCATGGGCGGCTGCCCCATTTACCACTAAATTTTGAACTAAAAATTTTACGTGTCGGTAAACTGCAGGTGTCCCAAAACAATAAAGGCGTCAAAATAGGACAGCGTCAAAAAAAGAACCTCTGAGAACCAGAACCCTGTAGATAGTACCTTCATCATAAGTTGATAAAACGACGCCTCCATCACCAGCTGCTTTCCCATCGGTTTGCGAAATTAAAATGATTAGAAGACAACAAAACGAAACGGTTTCTATAAAAGTGTGTTTATATTGATAGCTTCTCATTCTCCTGACGTTGTTTACATATGTGACGTCATGAATATGATACCTGTTCCGTACAATGTATAAAACACAGTTCACGGTCCAAGACATGACCAGATCATTCTTGATCTGGTTTTTATACATTGCTGTTCCGTATGAATCAAAAGCCGTTACAATCCGATACATTTCTGACGCAATAGACTAGTTCTCTCCGATCGGTTTCGTGTGCTGTACACAGCGGCGAAAACCATTGTGATATGAATCTTGGCCTGAATCTTGGCTGTTACGAATGAAAACTGGTTTGCTAAAGATTTTTTAGTCGATGTTGTCTTTCTCAGGCGTTACAATTGTCAGAATACCAATCTAGTAACCGCACAGTCTAGCAGCGAGTAATGGTGCCATTTCATATCGCCTTACAACCCGTTAATGCGTTTTTAGCTTTTCTTCTTAAACTACTTCTTAAATGGAATTCTGAAATACGTTGAATTAACAGAGAGTCTTTTAAGATAGAACTACGGTATTTACACAAGAATTTAGTGTCTATGTGTGTTCAATCACACGTCACTCCTGGTCGTCAATAATCTTACCTTTAGTAAGAAGCTCCTATTCTCGTTTCCCGTATTCGAGACAAATAAAAGTCACATCAGACCCCGTGATGGTACAGCTTTTTCATGCTAACGCAGTTCTGTGCTAAAACCTTTTCTTTGGTCTAGGTCTATTGCAAATAAAAACAGCACTAGGGAGTATATGATAGTCGCAATAAGATTAATTGCCAATCTTTATATCGATTCTGTTAATTGAATCAACAATTACTAGTAACTAGTTGAATATTTATACTATTAAAATACTTGTCGTTTGCCAATTTTGTGAGGCCTTCAAGTCAGCTATTGCTTTAAGTTGTAATCAAGTTCTCAGTCTTTGAAGTTGATGTTATATATATTTACAAAATGGATGGAAAGGAATCTTTGAATGCCACCGAACACGACAAAAATGAAAATATCGCAGGCTCGGTTTGATTGAGCCTGTTCATGGGCACATATGGCTATGATATATAACTGCCCTCGCCGCCTAACCCCGGGTTGAGCGCAACTTAATATTTACACCAACAAGGTAAATCTGTGAGCTTATGCTTAATAGTGATACCACTTTTTGAGAAATATGACTTTCAAAATGTTAATTTGCATTTTTCGTATTATAAAGGGTGTCGAATTTTTCTGAGTATTTACCTAAATATATATTAAATATCATGCTGCTGCAGGTTACAGTTACTTGGAAAACTGAGACTGAAATTGTTAATGTATGTCAACAATGAGTAAAAATATAAGTATTCGGTTAACAACTTAGATGAACAAGGAGCATAAAATCGATTTACACCATATCGTGGGTTGAGCGCAACAGGGTTGTAAGTCCAATTTTTTTGGAAAATGACTTTTTTGCATAATATGGCTCATTTTATATAAATACATAATATAATTAAAGAAAAAAAAGTTTTTGAAAAAAAATTACTTAATATTGCAAATTTGTCCAAAGGTTGTATCTCATATTGGATAAATTTTGTGTGCAATACGGTTGTAACTCAAGTTACATCCATGTTGCACAAAAAGACATTCACTTAACTGATGAGTTGTAAGTGGAATAGAGATGTAACTCAGTCTTTATATGGACATCAATTATAAAATTATCAAATTCATCAAGATAAGATAGATGAATTCCAATTTATTTTAGAAATATAACTAATCCTATTACATATTTAATGTGCATTTTCAGCTTTTCACTTGGAATGTGTTTTTTTTTCTCGAAATTAGGAGTACACTTTAGTGTATTAGAATTTCAATGACAAATTTATATTTATCAAGCCTTTTAGATTTAATAAATTCTTTTGCATACCCATCAATTTTGACAATATAACAAAATATAGGTTATGTTGTGTTATATATTTTATGATCAAATTTTATAAACACAAATGTTATTATTTATTTTTCTAGACAGTAAACTGTTATGGAAGCTATTGGAGATCATTGTGTGGAACATCACGTAAATTTTATATTAGATTTTTACAGCTTTGAAAAAACATATTCTTTTAAAATAATGAATGAAAAAGAAAATTGAAAGCAATCAGAATTATCCCTTTACTACATATATTACAAATTCCTGTCGCTTGATAAGGCTCCTATAGGCTTCTTGGTCAAACATAACCTACTTAATCTAAAAGTGAACAATGTATATCCTGATCAGACAGCATGAATGTGCTGGCTGATCTGGATCTACACTGTTTGCCCATCGGATAACAGTGATATCCCATGGAGTTAAAGGTTAATGAGGACTGTTTTCTGATTTGTCTAATAAAATAACTTCTCTTTCTGTTTAAAAGAAAACAAGACATAAAATGACATGTTGGCATTATGATACTCTTAAAATAACCTTAACTCATTCCTTCATACAACTCATGTACATTGTATCACATGTATGATAAAAACAAGAAGTTAAGAAAATATTGCCATTATTATATTTGTTATATATGTATTAAGTTGCATCTTGCAAAGAGTGTAAATTTATTTATGCAATATAAATTCTTAATATCCTTCAGGCAACAATGCCACAAGTTAAAGAACAAAATGATTTTCTGTTGCAAAAAAAACTAAAAGATAATTATGTAATTTTACATCAGCATCTTTGACACCTAGGAAAGATGCTTACTCTTCCATCTCTTTTTTGTGGGGTTGTGAGTTCAAACCATGATGTATTTTCCTTTTATGTTGTTATCTTTAGGCATTAAAAAAAAGAAAGATAATTAAATTTCATGAATCATAAAACATAATTTAAGGAAAAATTTGATATTTTTTCAGTTGAGGTGGATTAAGTCACATAATCTTTGATGTTTTAATGAGCTCAAGTTTGCAGAAATTGTAGTTTGAATTCTCAGCATTTTATTTACAAAATAAAACTCTTTTTAAACTATAAAATCTGTGACTCTTTGTCAGAATTTGTCATGTAAATTTCTTAAATAAATGGATGTTTATAAATTGCAGAGATGGCATAAAAGATAAAAAGTAAGAAAATAGCATGATATGTTAAACTCTATATTCTGATAGCTGGTAAACAAACTCCAACTACTCTTCTTGTCCATGTCTGCCCACCAAATCGGTAATAATTAATTGTTGTTTTGAAATTTTGAAATATACCTTTATAACCCTTTTCTGCATATACATGCCTTTGCATGGGGGAACAGTTATCATTGATGGTAACCGAATAGGGAACAGTGCAGATCCTGATCAGACAGCATGGATGTGCCGACTGATTGTGATCTACACTGTTTGAAAATGCAATAAAATTCATACATAATTATGGAATAATGGTTAGTCTTTACTCCATAGTTACATCTTTATTGTATGGGCAAACATTATAGATCCAGATGAGTTGGCACATCTGTACTGTCTGATCAGGATCTACACTATCCGCTTTTAGATTCATCAGGTTATTTCTGACCAAAATGTGACCCGTGCAAATCCAGATTAGACAGCGGCTGATTTGGATTTACACTGGTCGACAAAGTGATAAATTCCTTATATGGAGTACGGGGTTAATAACTTAATATGCTCCCTATCTAGAAAAATCCAAGAGTTACAATTCAATCAAAAATATAAACCATCTCATATTGATAAAAGTTCATCACATCTGATAAGTGAGCTTCCTAAATATTTAATTAATAACCAAGTGGTGGCTTTTAAGAAATAACCCAGAAACAAATGGTACAGTAAAGCTCAAATTAAAATTGTCATTACTGGGGTTTCAAAAACAGAAGTCATGTGACCCTACCACGAAAAATGAATGGCTTAAAATCAGAATATTATGAGTATAATTATAGTTGTATTCAAATATCTTAAATTTTTATGCAATTGTTTAACTCTTTACTCCATACATTCGCCTTTTCAGTGCCGTCTGATCAGAATCTGCACTGGTCGCATTATCAAATCAAAAAGCGAACAGTTTAGATCCTGATCAGATGGCAAGAATGTGCCAGCTGATCTGGATCTAAACTGCTCACCCTCGCAATAAAGGTGTACATGTATCTATGAAGGAAAGGGTTAAACTTCATTTTTATTTGTGTGCAAGTTGCAATCAGATATTTGTTTTAACTTAATATGCAGCAGACAAAATATTGTCCATTTATCTGCATATCATTTACCTCTTTATATAATTTCTCTTGCATCTAAATGACCTCAAGCCAGAATGGGGTGGGAATAGAAGTGGAATAATTAGAATTTGCTTGGAATTTGC
The DNA here is from genome assembly GCA_038501625.1 of Corbicula japonica. Taxonomy (NCBI): domain Eukaryota; kingdom Metazoa; phylum Mollusca; class Bivalvia; order Venerida; family Cyrenidae; genus Corbicula; species Corbicula japonica. The sequence continues at coordinate 3,814,165 of JAZAYU010000026.1, forward strand.
TTCAGTTGAAATACTTGATAACACCACCCCGTAAATATTTTATGATAAGTTGCGTCAGGTCAAAATAAAAATTGATGAAATTTGATTTTTCATATTTTAGCAAATTTAACACATTTGTGAACAAAATGAATGGTGATTTTGTGAGTGTTTAATTAAAACCTAATGCATTCACATTCTGTCTAATGTAAGAGATATAAATTCCTTTGTTACAAACACATATTTTTCAGTGTACAATACTTTCAGCAAGAAAATGTTAAAATTGAATTTTTGTCCAATATCCTTGTGTTGAAATAATACTTAGTAAATAGAGTTTTGTGAAAGAACAATTATTATTTTCTTGAAGAAAATAATAAAATATTTAAGAAAAATACCGCAACCATTCAAAGTCACAAATACATAATTACAGTTTAGTTTTAGTAATAGTTTTATGTATTTAACAAGTGTATTTAAAACAATAGATATAACCCTTACAAAATCATTATTATAAAATTAAATAAGTATAAATTTAGCACTTAAATTTAAGAATTTTTATGAATAATGTTATTTAAAATATAATATTCTTGTCATTTCAAAAAATGTTCTTCCAATTCAACTTTTATCTGAGTTACATCTCTTTCGCACTAAAACACTGTTCTCATTTCTGTCCAATTTTAAGTGGAAAACGGTTGTAAGTCATATATTTATAAATATATCTTTTGGAAATTATTTTTTAATATTTCTTTTTTTATTAGTTTATTTAGAACATATTTTGTCATGTGAATATAAATAGAAAAGAATAAACTTTCAAATATGATAATCACAAATTAGTTTTCAAAAAGTGACTTACAACCGTGTTGCGCTCAACCCACGATATGGGACTATAAGAGAAAGCAATATGCAAAATATCAGACTGCTGCATGCCATAGTTGCTTAGAAAACTTAGAAGGAAATTTCGATCCATCCCAAGTAATGGTATACAGAATCGAATTTTGACACGGGAACTGGGAAGGTAAATCCGGCATATTACAGAAAACACCGAAATCAAACGTTAAAAAGCAGGAAGTACATGTATATCCTGTGGTGATTGAACAATATTTAAATTTAGTAAGATCAGTGACTACATTTTACCAATGCTGCCGGAGTTAATTGGTAAAAAGATTAATAATCAGCGCTTCAGCGATACAAATTTCTGGAAACAACCAAGTTCTTTGCAGTAAATTTACATGTATCAAACATAGTTATCGCTCTCCCTTCGATTTTAATAAATCTGATTAGGTCCATAATTTATTCTGATTTCAGTGTAAAACGGACATACTGCGCAATAAGTAAGCAAGTAATAACTATTTTAAATAGCTATCTGTCCGATCATAATAATCAATAACGATTGGTTAAATGGAAAAGTAAGTTACTAGAAAAATGGAAAATTCAAAATCATACTTTTCAGTCCATTTTGTGTATCGCAATCTTGTTGAAAGCTACCTCAAACCAACACTTACACGATTCATAGACGAAATATTAAAAACTTACTCTCGTTTATAAAAGTTTACATGGATACTTGCCAAATTAATTTGAAGAATTATTTCCACCTACATAAATGATACTTATCGCTATAACCTAAGAAACACTCAGGATTTTTTAACAATTGCGACACGTACGTAACTTTATTCTAAATATGTTAAACCATCTTCAGTTAAATTATGGATCACACTTGACCCGAATATTCGAGATTCTTAAACACTTTCAATATTTAAATACAATATAAAAAAACATTTTGAATCTAGACAGGTACCGTCTTTTTTATAATTGGAAAGCGAACTCAAGACAGAATACTATAAAAAATAAGAAATAGATGCAGCAGTTTAATGCAGTTCTTCATTACAACAATCTACGATATTCTCCTAGTGAAACCGCGATTGAGGTATCGAAGTTGAAAACATTTTTTCTTTGTATGTAAACGATATCATACAGAAACACACAATGTGTTTTTTTATTTTACTAGAATTCTCCACCTCTTAAGTGCACAAAAACTTGTATTTGGACACGAACTTCAAACAGATGAAGAGAATGGGTTGATCTTTTTAAGTAAAAAGTATATCAAACGTACAAAGCCTGAACCAATTGCGTGAATAGACTATTTCTTTATATCCACCTGCTTCCGTTTTTTATTTTTAACGAAATAAAATAATAATGCAGCCCTCCTTGTGAACCCTTTAAAAACCTTTAATTTCAGAGCAAACCTTTAAATCTTCTGAAAAAACCTTTATAACAGCCAAATAGCCTGTAATTTTCACTTAAAATATATATTTTAAGTTCAGACTGCTTGCGTTTTCAGCCAGCTTAAAGCAAATAATGGTTGCAGTTCTGTATTTATTGCTCCTTTTAAGTGTTATTACCGTATTAGGGTACTGCTTGTGAATCAGTCATAATGTGTAATTCAAACAGTATGATATAATATCAAACATGCCTTTTGCCGATACATTAAGCTTAATGTGTGGGTATCCATGTATAAATATTGTTAACTTTTTTTTGTAAATACGTATATATTTTGAGTTTTCAGAGAAAATTCTGACTAAAATAGCCTGAATTTGCTTTTTTGTGTATTTTACACTAAAATGCCTTTATTTTCATAGATTGGAGCCTTTGTAAAAACCTTTAATTTTGTTCAGGCGTGCTGGGAGGCCTAAATAATGTTTAAACTACAATTTACTTGACAGTGCTTACATAGCCGAAAAACCTCCCAATCTTGGACAAAAAAACAATGACAGATGAATAAAAAAGTGTTTTTTTTATTTCCAACAAACACCCCAGCACGAGTAAAAACTGTTTAACAAACGCAGCAATAACTATGTTAACTTTCTCCTTTAAAATCACAAATGCAGTACACCTTCGATTTTCCTGAAACACTTGCTGAACAACTTACAACTCATATCACAGACATAGCACAAGTATCAATCACCATTATTTCTTTGTAATATTGTAGAAAAGTCCACATCTTTACCTCATCTAACTGATGATTTTGACCTTTTACAATAATATACTCTTCTTTTATCTATCTTTGAATTATCGTCAAAATATTCCCGTGTGCGAGGCATGCACTCTGCATTGCCATTCAATACTTCTAAACCATGCCTCGAAATCCTTTTTACTCTTGGACGATCGTAAGGGAAATTACCCTGACGCTTTAAAATCTCCCTTAAATAATTCTGTTTAAAGCGCTGTTGATCCCTGCTGTTGTGACTGGCCGAGTTTAGCTTTGTAATTGATTCAGAATAGGGTGCTGAGTAAGTCCTTATCCGACCGTACCCTCTAGGTAAGCGCCTTTCTCCAACTCTATGCAAGGGCCAGTTATCATTCAGATCATCTCTTTTTAATTCTGAAATGTTAAGTAAAAAAAACCCAATGATATTCTTCTGTTGTCTGATTAGCTACATGTACATTCTGACGCTGCAGAATTGCACAGCTGTAGTAACACAATGTAAAATAAGGCACCAGCTCTATACATGAACGTGAAATATGCATATCAGGAATGGCCACATCCAGAAGTCACAAACTCACCAAAACTAAAAAGTAATGATACACATGCTGTATGTGTGTCATTGAAACCCGCTTAAACACTCGTTTTAATTTGAATACAGTTACAATGTGAAATCCTAGAAAACGGTTCTTTTTATCAGATCTGTATCTAATGGGGCACGTGTGAGACTGGTACAGATAGAACTTAGGTAAAGCACCTAGTGACAAAATGCTTGGCCATTAACCATCCCAATGCGTTTATTCTAACAGATGTTTTTTGTTTGTGATGTAGTTTAAAGCTGATCATATAGAAACTTTTTCTCTCACCTCTTAACATTTTTTCGACGCGGGCTGTTATTGCTTGAACAATTCTAATCAAGATAATAAATACATGTACATATTTTTAACACCAATTAGAGACTGTTCAATAAAAAAAACATTATTTATACTAACTGTTATTTATTATCCCCGATTGTGGGAATAGCGAATATCGTAGGGGTGAGATATATACGACTTACTGATTATCTGGCAAACTATTTAACCACCTCAAATATTGGATTAATATAATACAAAAATTATTTTTAATAAAAATGAGTAATTTAAAGCATTGTTAAACATCATGTCATAGGTCGGTCAATGATAACGATGAAAGCAGAAGAATGCTGATTACTTACCTACGATTTCATCATCTGGATTGATATCCTGGTTTGTCATAAGAGCAGTACTCTCGGTGTCCTCCTTGTTCTTTTCCGCCATTTTCTTCCTGTTTATATAGATGGAAAGGAACTTTAGGGAAATGTTAAAAACAACATAATAAAATATGGTCGTGGACAAAAGACTTGTCAAAAACTACAATATATGTATTGTTTTTACTGCAGACTTGTAAATTTGGTATTGATGGAAAGAGGCCATTTATATGCATGCCCATGTCAATCGGTTTTAAATACAGGCGATATTAAGTTGGCAAATTATTGAGGTCGTAACTTCATGCCTTTTAAAGGTATTATGGAAAACAATACCGGACAAGACTTTTGTTCATGAGTATAATTATGTTATTCTTGTCCTCAAGTTTTAGCTATTTTTAAACTTTATGTCGTGGGGTGAAGCGAAAACGGTTTAAGAGATATCAAATAAAGAAGCATATACATCCTTTATGCTTTCACCCACGATATGCTCTTAGAGCTATCTATCTCGTATGATGGCAAAGTAGTAGGAATAACCCAGACAATTTGTAGATGTGGGCAGTGCTAGTCTGGTGAATACAGGACATTGGGACCATCTCAACCCCGCAAAAAGAAACGTGTTGCTATTTAATATATTTTAAGGCGGTGAACCAAACGGTTAAATTAAAAAAATAGTTCGTAATTAATGACAAATGAAGGAAACAGACAGAAACATATATTTTCAATACTAAGTGATGTATGGATAATTTTCCCCAAATTTAAAAATGCAATTGCACTAAAGGAGAACAAAATATATTGGAACTGAACAGAATAAAATAATGCAATGGAATCTGAGAAAACAAATCCGGTGCTTTCTAAAAAGGTGTTCACAAGTACGATTTTTCTGACGGTTGAAGTATTTTTGATGTGTTGATAACAAACCTGAACAAGAAGAATAGTATCACAAGAATTAATACTACTACAACGCATGACACTACTATTAAAACTGTATCTGTATTAGAATTTGTTGACTTTTTCTCTTCTTCTCCTGAAAAAGAAACAGAAACAAACACGACTTTTACAAAAAATATCAAACAGTAATATGCTGTTAAACAGACAGTTTAGCTTAATTGTTAAGCTTGTGTCTATAGATGCATAGCAAATTATTAAATTGCATTGTTTGTTAACGAAGAAGACACGTTAGTGAGATATTAAAACTCGATACATATATATCTAAAACTCTTTGTAAAGTTCTTGAAGGGAAAGTGCTCTACATTTTTAAAACAATTTTTCTTTGATAAAACAATATACTGAACAAAAAAAAAAGTTAAGTATGCATTTCAGGAATCGCCACACTCAGAAAACTGAGCCTCTGCACGCAGCCTAAAAGTAAAGAGGAATACAGCATTAGAGAGTTTAAGAACATTAATTTCAAATGAGATACCACAAACAGTTAACAGTTAACAGTTGGGGTAACCGACATGGAACGGGCATTGAATTTATTTGCTAAAGTTTAAAAATTTAATGACCATGAAGAACTGGCTGAGAAATACCAACATGCAATATTGATTATAAACTGCACTTGCATTTCTGAATTAAATCTGGGTCTTGGGGATAAAACTCGCAAATTTGTGATACCGATAACATTGTTTTAAAATTGTTTCTTTTACTCTATTAATACATGCATTATCGAGGAGTAAACCGTACTTTCCCATTCTTGCATTTTCTATGCAAAATATAAATATTGCTTTTATATTTGAAATAACTTAGCATCACTTTTTCCGCAATTAATGCCACTCCACCAGTAGCCGTGCAATTACTTTATCTGAAAAACTGACAAAATGATGTAAGTCATAAATAAACTGGAATGAAATTAGAAATGATAGTGTCTCTAGCTGGAAGCGAATCCGCTAGAAGGCTTACTGGTACGTTAATTTAAGAAATGACCATATTATTCGTTACCAATGTAGTTATATTTCAGTTAAAATATAATAATAATAATAATAATAATAATAATAATAATAATAGTAATATCAACAAACAGTAAGTTTCAAACTTTGAGTATTTTGAGTAACAGGGCATCAAATTTAAGATCTAAACTGTTCCTTACATAGCTTTGCGCTGGAGACATTGATATGTTTCATGTTTCATTCGAATACTTCAAATACGTACCTATAAAGCTACACGCGACATTTGAACATGCTATAAAGTAGAAGATAAACACCTTTCCCCTTGAAGAAGTCGAATTACACTGTTGTAAAGTTTGAAATGAATTGTGCGACCTTCCTTATTCTTTCATCTTATAAAAGGCCAAGGCACAAGATCATAAAACTAAATTTAGAGATCAGTTTCCAACCTCACTGGTCAACATTTCAGAAAATCAGATGCTTGAGATTTTCAGTCTCCAATCTTAGTTTTATGATCTTGCGTCCAGGGATATCGAGACTGAAATGTGAATTTTCCAGAGAACAGAAGCTCGTTTCAGCAATGTTTATAAGATTATCTACATATCCCGCAAAATTACATGTGATTTAAACCACTTCGAGATTTTTCAGATGGTAAATCAGGAAATTAGCGACAAACGGTTATAAATAAGTTAAATAAAAATATTGACACAAATTCTGTAAATTATTGCATCAACTTAACAAAGTTAAACTAAATAATTATACTTACCACTTTTAGCACTAGGTTGTAACTCGGGCAATGCAGACTGAGGTACGTGTATACCTATATTCAAAAGGCAAAATGACTATAATTCCGAACACAAAAAACCCTTAAACTATTAATTCAAAGATGATTAAATTGATAAAAGACTTCGTATTCCTGAGGAAGTTAGACAAACATGGTTTTATTGTTATAAAAAACTGAATGAAAACGTGCTCTTTGAAAATGATGTTAAAATATTTAACCTTACAAGAGAGTCTGTTCGAATAACTTCGAAACACATTTTTTTAAATATTTAAAGAAAAAACAGTGTTGAGCTTTTAAAAATAGTTTTCTTTTTTCCAGATAATCTCCAAATTTATCTTATCATCTATGCACTTACGGAAAATAAAAAAAGTAGTTTGTGTAACAAAACGAATAGAATTAAAATAACAAAGGGTCATGACTCTGGTAAAACGGACAAAAATTACACAAAAAATACGAAGACAGGAATTCTGAAACAAAAAAGAATTCAAATTAAAAAACGTTTTTTTCTTAGGACCATCTACGCATCCTGATTGATTACCAGTTCAATTATGAATGAAATCAACAAACTTTAAGGGCTTAAATAATGTATTGGGGGTTCAAGAATCAATTTTAAACTTACAGGTTGGTGGATCTAAAGACCATGTGCCGTCATGCTGACATTTTCGATATTTTGCGCCACTAAGGCGATATTCATCGTTGCATGTGTAATCGGCCACATTTCCGGGGTTGTATCCCTCAGCAGCAACACGTCCATTCTCTGGATCGCTCAAAGACGGACATTCTAGTTTATTGAAAAAAAAGAAATCAAAGCATTGAAAGTACTGAGGGGTTAGCATTTGGACATTAATTTGAAAATGTAAATAACTTTTGGGGGTTCTTAGGCATGCAGTTACTCCTACTTTGTAACTATTTTTAGAGTAGTTAGGACTGTAAGGAGTCAGAAAACTGATAAATCTGAGTCGTCTGCCGACCTTTAAATTGGGAAGTAAGTATAAATAATAAGAATGTATATATTAAAGGAGGTTGTGGATTGATGTCAATATTGATACCTTTTAACGTGTTCATTTTCTCACTCAAATATATCAGTATAAATATCTACATAATATCATTTTTCTTTGTCTAATACTAGTATTTTTTTAACTAAAAGCAGTAGTATAATTGTATCGTGGCGTCATCCAGAGTTAAATGGGTAAAATCTGGATGCAAAACCGGACGTATCCATTTTGGTAATGCTTATTCAGATGTTAACTTGATCCAGGGTTTTCTGGGTTAATCTAAAATTGGGTTTATTCTGAGAAAGTTTTTCCTTAGAAAAAAGGGACGAGCGAAAGAAGCTCGAGCATTATGCTCATTCGTTTTGCTTGTTCATATAAATGTACTAGTTTGTTTTAGATTAAGAAATTGATATAATATATTTTTTCAACACGTTATATAACTTACACCTGTGGTGATTATGTTAACGTTTAGGATTTACTTAAAAAAGTATTATGTGGAAAAATCGTGGAAAAATGACTCGAACAATACACTGATTTGCAAAGGGAGCTTAACTAACAATAAATGTGTATTCAGTTGAACACTTGTGTCGCCCTCTGGCTATTGGTCAGAAAAATATCCAAGTACAAAATGAGCCATAACTCCTTCAAAGGTAAACTTGAACACAAAAACATTGCTTCATCACAGTCTAGTTGTCATCAGCAATATAAATAAAAACATCACAGATAGTTTGATGAATGAGAAATGGAGAAGTTACACCAAACTTTAAGTTTTCGTGACGGACCGATGGACGGACTAAACGTTCCTTTGTATCGCCGAAATAATGGCAATTCAAAATTTCGTCATGTCTATAGAAGTTTCAAAAGGGTAGCTTTTATTTTAACTCGAGCGATAGAGTATAAAGGATTTTAACAGTCATAAACCTATTGACACGTTCGGCATATTTATAAATACGGGAAAATACAAACAAATTATATTTTTAAATGTTAGGGATTTCCCTTTTTCTTGGGAAACAACCCACCTTCAGGTGAAGAACGTTATCAAGATTTGTCTCAAAGTTAGTTGACCAGGTGACATATTTTTGCCAAAAGATGACACCCTTTTAAAAGTGAAGGAGATACTATCAATCGACTGCAAAATTGATGACAACCGGATAAAAGTATGTCCTCTATCGCGTTATATGTCGACCAGTTACTTTAGATTACACTCCAACCTTTGGCTTAGATTACCGTAAATCCTTTTTCAATGACCATATTCGGAATATTAAAATAAATTTATCAGATATAAGACAGCGATTGGGCCAAACATTAGTACAAAATCTTCACAAAAAATCCTTTTTATGACCAACTAAAAATCCTGTCCAATTACCTGTGCAGGAAACATTATCAGGGGGTAGGACGTGGCACTGCATCCCAGGATAGTTAAGCGAGGAAAATGTTGCATCGGGATAAAAATGGCGGTTTTGGGGTGTGTTTTTTTTTACTAAAAGGGATTTATTTTGCGAGGTAAGTGCCTTCATACTGTATTTAATTCAATCTCACTAAAGTCAGATCTAACAAAATGTTAGATCTGATAACGGCCCGTAGATACCGTACATAAGCTTTAGCGGTTTTTCCCGATTTCTATTTTTAGAAATTATCAACACAAGAAGCATGATATACAGCGCTCGCAAAATGATCTGAAGATGTAATTACATTAGAAATAATTGCAATACTACATAAACACAAAAAAAATCAGCAAAATATGTCTTACGCAGGCTCTCAACACTTTTTATGGTTTAATATAGAATGTTTACTTTCACTTTCGCGATTTTTGTAGGCGACAATCTGATTGGTTCAAAAAGGTTTGTGATAAAAGCACGTTTTAGCTACTCGTCGTCAGATCCTGATAGCGTAGCGGTTTTTAGGATATGATTTTAATCAGATTGTATTTAATTTAAAGTCCACCTGTGCATTCTGCGACCAGATGCCTAAGGTACCCTCGACACTTTGTTTCAGGAAGGCAGGTTTTGTAACAAAATAGTTATTGAAGGTTTTATACAGTAAAGGTAATGTAAACACGCCAAAAATATGGTATTTTAGACTGATCTTCCGACATCTGGGCACTTCCATATTGGGTTTTAGCATGTTATCTAGTCAAAATAACATATTCTTTTTTCTTCTTGGCTGGTTCACAATAATCAACCCCCCGCGCTCGAAATAAAACAGGATATGCGATTTTCTGGCATTCGAGGATTGGGACATTCTCTTTTTGGCATTACCTGGATAACTTTACTGAACGGGTTTCTCATAAAGCACTTGCTTATTCACAGATTTTACTACGGAGTATGTTTATTTTCTTGTTTATGTTTCTCATATTAGCAGATTAAGTTGGAATATCATTTATGGTGTACAATGCAAAATTAAATACAACAATATATCCAGTTTTCTGTAAATTAACTACACCATCGAGCACGCGCAAAATGACACCGTGGTAGAATTATTTTTTGTAAAGTATAGGTATACAGTTATGAAACTTTCTTTTAAAAGCATTTGCCTGTTGTAGAAGTGACATTTTGCAATTCGAAATGCAGTTATTATTTGGAGTGTAAACATGTTAAGCAATCTGTAGAATCAATACTCACGTTTACTTCAAGGTTCACGAGTGCAGGTGCCTCCATTTGCAGTATAATGTAATCGTCAGGATCTTTAAGCAACACTCATGTGACAAAATCACGGACTGGTAGTTTGCCGTTTATGATTTGCATATCATATTGGAAATATTAAATATAGAAAATATGGAAGTTTTAATGTAGCATAATGTATTTAATTTTGCATTGTACACCATAAATGATATTCCAACTTTATCTGCTAATATTCAGATGTGTATTTAATATGAGAAACATAAACAAGAAAATAAACATACTCCGTAATAAAATCTGTGAATAAGCAAGTGCTTTATGAGAAACCCGTTCAGTAAAGTTATCCAGGTAATGCCAAAAAAGTATGTCCCAATCATCGAATGACAGAAAATGGCATATCCTGTTTTATTTCGAGAGTGGGGGGTTGATTATTGTGAACCAGCCAAGAAGAAAAAAGAATATGTTATTTTGACTTGATAACATGCTAAAACCCAATATGGAAGTGCCCAGATGTCCGAAGATCAGTCTAAAATACCATATTTTTGGCGTGTTTACATTACCTTTACTGTATAAAACCTTCAATAACTTTTTTGTTACAAAACCTGCCTTCCTGAAACAAAGTGTCGAGGGTACCTTAGGCATCTGGTCGCAGAATGCACGGGTGGACTTTAAATTAAATACAGTATGAAGGCACTTACCTCGCAAAATAAATCCCTTTTAGTAAAAAAACACCCAAAAACTGCAATTTTTATCCCGATGCAACATTTTCCTCGCTTAACTATCCTGGGATGCAGTGCCACGTCCTACCCCCTGATTATGCCTTACGAGGCGAATAAGAAGTTACCGACACAAACTTTTATAACTGAAAATAACAGAGTTCATGTCTCTGGTAAAAATTAATATTCCGCTGGAAATAATGTAAGTTATTGTGTTAACCTTTGATATCTTACAACACTAAAAAGTGGATTATGTATATCAGGTATGGCTCTTTAAAGACTCAACCTCACCACACAGCCAAAAGGTAGAGAAAAAAGGGCGTGGCTTATAATTTGATCAAGTTTAAAATAGTCACCACAAACAATTAACGAAAATGAGGACCAAATGCATTACCGCCTTGGAACGGTCAGTGGCAAAAAAACGCCACTGGGGCTAACGTTAAGATTACATAACCATACTTACCAAGGTTTGGTTTTGCAGTAAGATCTTCTAATCCGGCCGTTGATGAAGGGGCCGATGTTGGCGGTAATATTTCTATATTCAATCAAAGAACAAAATGATTATGATTTACAAATCATAAATATTATAATAATACAGATTCGAATGGTTAGCCGAGAGATTAAAGCCTTCATAATATGAAAGACGTATGACATTCAAGTCTTGTTCGTTCCGAATTACAGAAAGCTCATTTTAAGTTCGCTATACGAATATTTATATATTTCAAATAGCAACGTGACATAACTGTTAACAATAGTCTCAGGTAAACTTTCTTTCTTTATAACCGCCTAATTATCTAGCCTGGTCGCCTGTGTATGTTTGAATATAACACCATAATGTAAACGATGAGTTTGTTGAACACATTTTTTTATACAAAAATAGCAAGGGGTCATAAATTTTTTTACTTATCTTAACATAATGTTTGATCATCTGTGCAAAATAAAAAAAGATTCCGCCGGCAATTTCTAAACAAAAATAAATATTACTAAATAAAGTAACGACAAAAATGTGGGCTGTTTAAAAAAAAGGCTGGTTTGGGTTTTCCTATTATAAAAATGTACAACAAAAAGTTGCTTCCATTTTCCTACTTTGCAGAGGTGTCTCATTATGCCCTTTAAAGATTTGTAAAGTTTCATCAAAATAGCACCATCCGTTAAAAAAATATTCTAAAATAAAGGGCAAAAAATGTCAGGAGTGTGACAAAAAAGTGTAACACTTTTCAAAATCACATTTGTTCAGACCATTATTTTACAAAAAGCTTGAGTAAAGACAAGTTTTAGTGTTGTTTTAGTTAAAGTTACATTTATTAGACATCAAATAATGATAAAATTAAGCATATTATACTTAAAGTAATCAAAATATATGCTATAAAGTCAAGCGTGGTAGGTTAGAAAATACCTCAAGAAAATCAATACTTCTTTGCTTTATAAATGTATAGGACTTTTTAGATTAATAGTACATAATAAATGGTTTGTTTATCATTAAGTTTCATGTTTTTAGATGCTATAATTATAATATTATCACCTCTATTGAAATTATATTTGTCTGCAGCTCCCGTCAGGGAATGTCAGCTGAATTTGTCAGGAGTGTGACATTATGCACATATTGCAATATTCTGTCAACATATCCTTTACATGAAAACAAGAGCATGTTTTTTCCTGGAAGTCTATGTCATGTTTTGTTAAATTGTGACAAACAGGAATGGCCTTAGTGAAACATTTTTTAGTACACTGCACTTATGTGGTTGTCAGGAGTGTGACACACTTTTTCAACAAAATGAATTTTTTATCTTTATGCGATACCACAAGTTCTAAAGCACTTATATTTGATTCTTCAACATGTATTTTAACAGAAATACACATTAAAATAATAAGAAACAGTAATACTTGTATTTTAAGCACATAAATTAAAATTCTTTGATTTATTTAATATAGGTCAATAAAGCTCCGTAAAATTTTTATTCTGCCACATATTAGTATAACTTGATTGATTTTGATCACTGTAAAGACTGTACAAACATATGGACCAACCAGTTTGGACATTTTATGAACTTAAATTCTTTACATTTTTTTCACTTCACTTGCCATTTTTCAAATGACAATATCTCAGCAACCAGTTGACCGATTTAAAAAAATCTTTCAGTTTAATACTCAGTTTCAATAAGCAAAAAATTCAGAATAACAAGTTTGGAATTTGAACGAACTTTAATTTTTCACTATTTTTTCACTTTTCCAGCCATTTTTTTTAAACAGCCCATGTGGAAAAAACATTCGCAGGAAAAAACACACGGGCCAGATGTCCACAAATCGCTCGCGTGATTCTTGGATACATAAAAACAAAATACAATAAAAAGAAACACAAAGAAAAAAAACACAAAGAAATGAAGAAAACGCTACTGACTGAACTATATTTCTGGCCAGCGGATTGGACAAGAATTTCAAAGATTCCATACATTAAAAGAAACATTGTCCTCCATTGGTCAAATAGTTATTATGGTTCTATGAACCATTACGGCTTAAAAGAATTCGATTAATGATGTGTATCACTAAAAAACCTGTAACATAGAAAAAAGTAAAATATGCGTTATCAGGAAAGGCCACATTCAGAAGTCACTGTCTGGTTATGTTTTCAGGTCATTCCAACACAAACATGGCCCAATTCGAAAAATCCAACATAGAAAAGGGACAAGCCACCACGACAGACGCTGAGTGAGCTATGACATTGGCTCATCTGTCTGAAACAGAGTAGCCAGATTAAAAAAACTAAATATTTTTGTTGGTAAACTTTTGCTTTAGTGTTATAAGCATTTTATTCTTACCAACACAGATGGGTTCATGTAAAGACCAGTTGTAGTCATTTTGACATTTTCGATAGTTGGCACCATTCATTCTGTATCCAGATTTACACGTGTATGATGCAATATTTCCTGGATTATAACCCTCGACAGCAACACGTCCATTCTCTGGGTGGTTCAACGTCGGACATTCTAGATTACAAAAAATATGTAAAATATTTGAAAAATATGTAAAATATTTGAAAAATATGTAAAATATTTGAATAATATTTTAAATATTTGAAAAATATGTATCAGTGAGAAATATTTGAATATTTAATAGTGCCGAAGTTTATTTTAACTAATAATGTCATTTTTTATTTTTTATAACATTTCTTATTTTTCGAGCATTATTATTTCGCTATGGGAATAAGAAGTTCGTGACAAGAAATAACACTTAATTGAAAAGGCCACAACCCTTATCATAACGAAATAAATGAATTACAAATAAATATTACACATCCAGAAAGGGCCATGTAAAAATATTCACATGAAAAAAATTTTTCCGAGGCCAATCTGCACATTCTGCCCGATTATCTATGAAAGTTAAAAAAAAACAATCCACTAGACCTCAGGAATTTGCAAACACAATAAACATATTTTACTCTCGTAAAAACTAACAATTCTACTGAATTAATGTAAATGTTTATGTAAACTAACTCTCGTAAAGACTTATAATTCTACTGAATTAGTTTATATTAATTACTTTTTGTGTAAACTAAATGCCTTTTTTTTTTCGTGAGTTAAATAAAACTTACGTAGGTTTACAGAAGCTTCTTCTGACTTTGCCATTGAAGGAATCGGAATAGGCTGAGATTTTTCTATATTAAATCAAAGAATGATAATACATGTAAGTATAGTTTATTATCAGTTAGGAAAATCAGTTTTAGTCGCCCGCACCAGCGTGGCTTTGAGGAATTTATTAATAGAGGGCCACCTAAGAAAACATTCTATGAGATTATTTTGAAGTCGGGTCAGTTGTTTCTTAAAATATTTTAAAATAATGGTCAAATAGTTAAATTATCCCGTAAACAATGAGGAAAATAGCCGCCGAATGTTTCTGAATTTCTGTTAAATTACTTGAATTCAAGCAAAACGGATTTTTGCATAGATTTTTAAAGAGTTTCATTAGGTTGTAGAGTGAAAACAAGCTCTGAGCCTTTAAAATAATTGTCATATAATTAAATTATCCCCGCTTCCTGTAACAATGAAGAAAATAGCGACCAAATGTTTCTGAATTCCTGATAAATTTCTTTAAACTCAAGCAAAAAGATTATTGCGAAGATTTTCAAAGAGTTTCATAAAGTTGTAGATTGAAAACTAGCTCTTAACTCGCTTCATTAAAGTTTATTCAGGAGTCTCTGACAAAAGAGCTATAACCGGTAATTTTTAATTCATTTTGATGTCATAACACCGGCAAATTAAAAAAAAACATACTACAGATTTCGATTTCAATTACGAGATATTACGTAGATATTGACCCAGCAACCTCCATATGATGTATTGCAGCACTTCGAAGACTGTAAGAATTCCGCTCCAATTAAAAGACGCTGTATTTTTACTTACAAATTGATTTTGATGTCAATGATATTTTGTTGCTGTGTTGCTTGCGGATGTTGAAACAACAACAAAACGTTTGGCTTAAAGTAAAACAACCCGAACAATGAACAACTTTCTGTCAATTATACTTCTCGCGCTTCAACGAAGACATCAGTCGCCGCGCATCGCGTTTGATGTTTTGCTTGCAAGCACAAAATCGAACTGAAATGGTAATTTGTAGTAATTATGATATCTTACCAACACAGGTTGGTGGTTGTAAAGACCATGTGAAGTCATTTTGACATTTTTGATAGTTGGCACCAATCAGGCTATATCCGGTTTTACATGTGTATGCTGCCACATTCCCTGGATCATTACCCTCAATTGCAACACGACCATTATCGGGGTGGTTCAAAGACGGACATTCTAGTTTATAGAAAATAAGCAATGTTTGTGATGTATTAAAATTAATAATGGGGATTTGCAATACAATGATGTTGTAATGTATATCGATACCGTTTAACCCTTTAAATGTTAAATTTCTTGTTACTTGTTAAATTATCAATGTAAATATCTATTTGGATACATGATTTATAATCTCTTATTTATTATCAATTCTCCAAACAAAAAAGCAATTATATACTAAATGGCAAGGAATAACACGATGAATCTGGATCTTTATGTATCTTTATTTTGCATACAGTAAAACATGTTAGAAGTAAAGTAAAAAGTTAGACCTAACCATTTATTTTATGCTTTTCAGTGAATTACAGATTTTTCCCGGTGAAATAAAAATGTTATTTCACTGTTTTCAAACAGTGGAATATCATTTTTATTTCACCGATTTTTTCACCCAAACGCACATGACATACCAAACAAAAACGTTAAGAAAACGGGCTCAAATTTTTTATATTTGACGTCATGACGTCACGTCATAAACAAGCGGTTTTGGCGCCATTTCTTGCAACTTTTCTGTCGATTCGCGCCAATTTTGCACTAAAAGCATAAAATAAAAAGAAAATTTATTTTTACCAGTGAAAGATAGAAATATATTTCACTTATGAACTCCGTAATTACGCCACTCGTGAAAATACGAATTCCGGAGCTCACTCGGTGAAATATATTTCTATCTTACAGTGGTAAAAACAAATATCCTCTATTTCTTCAAATTCTATTTAGATCTACATAAATTCACAAATCCTACGCAATACCATTTTTAAAGCATGATTTTAAATTCCCACGTGAGATAAATGATACTTTGTAAAGAACCACTACAAGAAAAATCAATAATTGTCATCCGTTTACGCGAGCAGGAAGCGACCAGGAAATTGAAGGTCAAACACAATTTTACTAATATCTCATAAAGTTGACATATGTAAGTCACAAGGACACAAAACAGTGTTGTCAGTATCACATTACACACATGGGCATTTAAATTGATATTTTGTGTAGTTTAGTTTTTGTCAAATAGAAGTTTATGTAAATAGAAGTTAATTAGGGACTTTTTAGATCTCGCTATTTTTCTTTACTGTTCTAACGTGTCTTACCATATGCAAAATAAAGATACTTTAGTTAGTATCTTTATTTAGTATTTGTGCAAAGCAGGGCACTAGACAACTTTTGGGACATGTAACCATACCCCTAGGAAGGGGAATTTTGTGTCTTGTTAAGACAAAAAAGGGAAATTTTAAGTCATATTATGCATGTTTTGACTTTGAAGTGTCACACTTACTCATAACACTGTTTTCCATCACTGATTATAATAGCTAGTATATTTTGTGACTAGACTTACAAATAAATCAGTATATCAATTACCTGCATTTTCGGGAGTCCATTTCAATTATATTTAAGATTTTGAGGTGAATTTTTTTTAGATAGGGGAAAACATACTATTTAGAGACGGGAATGGGGCCCATGACGGGCCCCCAAAATTGCCAAACAAGTGCCCTGCAAAGTTTTATTGAACGGCATTGTGCTGATATTGAGATTTTGATAATTTTCTTTTTATCGATGAACGTGCTGGGGAGGAGTGTGGTAAGCCCTCAACTCAAACAGTCCAGAAAACCACTTTCTACAAACGTCCTACGCTAGTTTGATAAATGTGACCTCGCTCGCGTTAACAAAAAAAGTAAACACATAGTCTCGCTCGCGTTAACAAACGAAAGTTACCACCGGACGACCCAACATTTTCGACTTGTTTCGATTACTGTAGTTTAATTTTAGCCTTCGTCTCAGATGAAATAAAAACATTCTTTACGACCATTTAAAATATTTTACCTGTGCAAGTTTCAAAGACATACATGAAGGTCAAACACACTTACTAATATCTCATAAAGTTTACATATGTAAGTCACGAGGTGACTGAGGAGAAAGTCAACAACGGTGATTGAGGAGTTTGCGAAAGAAATATGTTATAACTGATATTAACAAGGATCCATTTTTGTACTAAAAGGTAGAAAATCAACAAACTGAAAATAGTGAAATATTGTGTTTACTAAAATCTTATCTCGTTAAAAGATTGAATTATGATAAATTATTATACTTACGAGGTTTTACAGTCGTTTCTTCTAATTTCACCGTTGGTGGCGGAGTCGGTGCAGGCGTAATTTTTTCTATATTTAATCAAAGAGCAAAATAATTATAACACGGAAAATTAACTAAAAAAATAACAACGATTATGAAGAGTAAGTAAATTGTTAAAAGACTTCATAATGCATAAGAAGTATGAAACATGTTTTTATTGTTAACCAAGTTCTGAAAGCATAATGTGTATTCGCACAAAAAACGTTGTATATATACGTAATAACCATGGGTCATACATATTTAGGAATAATCTAGGGTTAAGTTCTCTTTTTTCGACCACTTGCACACTTGCTATATATCTTTCATTTTTTGAAAAGAAATCCAACAGAATATATCGTAAAATTCTTTTTAAACACCTCAAGGGGCATTAGATTTTTTTTAAGGGGGAGGCGCTTATTATTTATGTAAATTATTTTTATTTAAATATATGATTCTAAAAAAAATGAAATATGCGTATCAGGAATCGCCACATCCAGCATACACAGCCTCTCCACACAGCCAAAAAGTAGAGAGGAAAAGAGAGCATGGTATTACAATAATCAGTTTCAAATATAGACGCCACAAACAATTAACGAAAGTGAGAACCAGAGGGGTTCTGGGCCACTGGGGGTTTAAACCAGGTTCTAGGGTGCACCAACCTCACACTTGCCCAAACAGGTTCTCATATCACAAAACAAGTACAAATTGTCTTGGTGAAATAACTCCAACCCACCCATCGGCTTAACAACGTTGCATGCAAAAGCACACAAACATATTAAAACATAAGAAGCTAATAGCATTTCAAAGCCAAAGGGCGGGTACTCAATGATCTTACCGAGACCAGAGCATCTGGAGTAAAATCAGCAAGAACACGATGACAGGGATAAAAGAAACAAATCGAGCTTCTAGGTTCTTTTAAGAAAAGATTTCCCCATAAACCTTTATAAACTCTTAAACCCCTGCCAGCGTCGTGCAACCAAAGAGGTAAGCATAATGATCAAATGTAGATGGGTTAATCACCAGGCCTGTACATCGCTGTAAAATATCATGTTGGTAACCTTTCTTTTTTAAATTTACAGACGGTTTATACAAATAACCGGGAGAAATTAACATTGCCTTTAATCTTCTTAATTTTATAAATTAAATCTACATAAAATACTGGCTGTGAAATACATGTACCTTGTTGCAATAGTGGTTTTAAACTGCACCAGTTTTTATGAATTAGATCTGGGTATCGGCAAAGAATGTTAGATAATAAATATAGATTATCTCATGTTTTCCTTAAAAATAACGGCGGGACGTTTATTAATATTATTTATGAAATGGTGCCAGATTTTAGTTGCTATTTTCAATAACCGATGGTTTTAGTTATTAGTACAAGTAATAGATGAAAAGGGAACTCTGAAAGCCACCGAACACACCAAATATGAAAATACTGCAGACTCGGTTTGATTGAGCCTGTTCATGGGCAGTAATGGGATTGCATATTACTGCCCACGCCGCCTAGCCCCGGGTTCAGCGCAACTCAATATTTACACCAATAAACAGTACAATTTTGATCCATCCCAAACGATGGTATGCATAATGGCGGTGAACATGGAACCTTCAACAAGAATAAAATAACATGCACGTATGTTTTACAAACTAGCTTGTTTTTCAAACTGGCGTAAGAAAGCACCAGCACTATTAATATTGCAGGCTTAATATGTTAAGTATAAGCTCGAAAGTTGACTTTTGTCCTTAAAATACGGGTCTTTCACCTTCGGGATTTGCATTTAATGTGCAGGCTTATTTGCTGTATATTTAGTGTATGATTAATAAATATAGTGCAGGACACGATATTCGTAAAGAATTTGTTTATTACAGTGTGCCTAATGTCCTTGATAACATGTACGAGATTGGAGAGCATTCAGTCAGTCAATCAGAAATTTTTGCACAAGAAATTATGTTAGAACTTTAGAATCAAAATAAGAAAAGTTGGCAGACGAATTCTGACGAATTGCACGTATTAAGTTGTTTTTGTTTGCATAAATATCAATTCAGAACTTTCTGAGAAATACAATAAACATGATATTCTTACCAACACAGGTGGGTGAATGTAAAGACCAGGTAAAGTCATTTTGACATTTTTGATAGTTGGCACCAATCAGGCTGTATCCGGTTTTACATGTGAATGCTGCAATATTCCCTGGATCATAACCCTCAACAGCAACACGACCATTATCTGGGTGGTTCAAAGGAGGACACTCTAATTTATAAAAAAAAAATACTTGTGAAAAAAGTATTTATTAGTGAGAATTATTTTGATATTTAATCAGGCTTGCTTAAATTGTAAAACTGTGAATTTAATTTCTCTCTGATATATAGAATAAGGAATATAATTATCTATACTGATATCTTATTTTTACTATCTGATGTATAAAATTGTCAATTGTCTTAACTACAAAACAGCTTTTAATAAGTTGTTAACTGACCAATTGGTGAATCTTCATAGCCAAATGAGATGTCTATAAACAGGCAAACATTTAGACGATACTGAGTTAATTCTCTAAATGTACCAAATAAAAACCAGCCTTTTGAGACAGTCCTCGAATTTCAATTTTATTATTTAGGGCCATGTACTAATTACCTCTCATTTAGTATCCAGTACATGCACACACTGTATATAACTATGGCGAGCTTAAATATCCTTTTATTATGACTTTCAAGACATGTCTTGCATCCTGTCTATATGTGCAAGTCTTAAAGAAAACCCTTAGATCTCAGAGGTAAATGAGGAAAAAAAGGTGAAATATGCATATCAGGAATTGCCACATTCAGAAAAAAACAGCCTCCCCACACAGTCAAGAAGAAGAGAGGGGGAGAGAGCATGGTTAATAAAATAATCAGTTTCAAAAAGGACGCCACTAACAAAAAACAAAAATGAGAACCCGAGGGGTTACCGCCTTGGAACGGTCAGTGGCAAATCAAATTGCCACTGGGGGTTTAAACCAGGTTCTAGGGTGCACCAACCTCACACTTGCCCCAACAGGTTCTCGTATCACAAGACAAGTACAAATTGTCTTGGTGAAATAACTCCAACCCACCCATCAGCTCAACAATGTTGTATGCAAAAGCATACAAACATAAAAACATAAGAAGCTAATAGCATTGCAAAGCCAAAGGGCGGGTACTCAATGATCTTTCCGAGACCAGAGCATCTGGAGTAAAATCAGCAAGAACACGATGACAGGGATAAAAGAAACAAATCGAGCTTCTAGGTTCTTTTAAGAAAAGATTTCCCCATTAACCTTCATAAACTCTTAAACCCCTGCCACCGTCGTGCAATCAAAGAGGTAAGCATAATGATCAACTGTAGAAGGGTTAATCACTAGGCCTGCAGAGCGCTGTAAAATATCATGTTGGTAACCTTTCTTTTTAAATTTACAGATGGTTTTTACGAATAACCGGGAGAAATTAACACTGCCTTTTATCTTTTTAAGTTTATAAATTAAATCTCCATAAAAAACTGGTTGTGAAATACCTTGTTGCAAAAGTGATTTTAAACTGCATTTGTATTTATGAATTAAATCTGGGTATCGGCGATAAAACTTGCAAAAGGTTTTCCTTAATTTGTGATACCGATAACCTTGTTTTAAAAGTTTTTCTGTAATGCAAAGATTACGTTCATTGAAATCATTAACATTGTTGCAAGCTCTTGAAAAGCGAACAAGCTGTGAGATATAAACCCCATAAGATGTTGCACGGGGAACATCGCCGTCTAAAAACGGAAAATTTACTATATTAAAATTAAAATCATCTCTTTTATCATAAATTTTAGTAGTGACATAACCATTTTCAATGGACAGATTTAGATCGAGAAAGTTTGCTTGCTTTTCTGAAGTGTTCGCTTTGTTAAGTTGTAGTTCTTTAGGATAAATCTTATTAACAAGTAATGGAAAATGGTTATTGTCTATATTTAATAAATCATCAAGGTACCTCGAGGTGTTGTTAAAAGCTGTAATTATATCATCTTGATGTTCAGTAGAAAGAGATAACATAAAGTCTCTTTCATAACAGTATAAAAACAGATCAGCAACAAGGGGTGCACAATTAGTACCCATTGGAGTTTATAAACCAAAATAACAACGAGATTATTTGGTAAAAATTCAAATAAAAACAAAATAAAAATAATGTAAATATTTGTGTTAGCTCAATACTTTTTAATAATATAAAGTTCAATAACTATACTTACTACGGTTTGCAATCGGTTCTTCTTTTTTCACTGATGGTGAAGCAGTCGAAACAGGCGAAGATTTTGCTACACTCGATCAAACAGAAAAGAAATTATTATTTAGAAAAAACAACAAATAAAAACGAACCGAGATAGGATCAATAAAAATTTAATATGTAAAAGCATCTTTACTCTATGAAACGTATGATAGCTTGAAATATGTTCATGATATAAGAATGATATTCCTACCAACACAGGTGGGTGGTTGTAAAGACCATGAAAAGTCACTCTGACATGTTTGATAGCTGGCACCATTCAAACGGTATCCGTTGTTACATGTGTATGCAGCAATATTGCCTGGACTATATCCCTCAACAGCAAGACGTCCGTTCTCTGGGTGATGCAAGGACGGGCATTCTAGTTTATAAAGAAAAAATAACTATAAGTAAGATCCCTTTCAATATTTTATGAGAACATGGTAAAACTCTAAATATTGGGAATTGGCGATACAATGATGCCGACATTAATGTTTTAAATATGCTGTCTAATTATGTTACAATGATTTTCTTTTGAATTGACCTAAATTATAGAGTCTTTTAGACATTCTGTCAAGATAACCCATTTTCAAAAAAAATCAAGACATTAAAAAACCAACAACATTTGATTGGTGGTAATCAGATGAAAAATGAGACTCTAATGCGTCAACAAACTTTATACAAATTCAACCTTTAACCATTTTTTCTCTTATGGCGAGCTTAAATCTGTTTCTTACGACTTGCAAAACATGTTCTGCATTCTGCCTTATTAATTTTTTGTGCAATTCAAAGAATACCCCAGTATCCAAGGTTATAAAGCTCAGATTAGAAACAAGTCTCAAATCTCAAGCATCTGATTGACGGAAATGGCGACTGGTCGCCATTTCAGCCAATCAGATGCTTGAGATTTGAGACTGGTTTCCATGCTCAGTTTTATAACCTTGGGGACAGATCTCAGACGGTAAATTAGTAGTTTATAAGTAGTTTACAAAGAGACATAACTTGGTAAAAAATCAAATAAAAACATAATAAAATTATTTAAAATGTGTTAGCTTAATACTTTTTAACAATATTAAGTCCAATAACTATACTTACTACGGTTTGCAGTCGGTTCTTCTTTTTTCACTGTTGGAAAAGGAGTCGGAACAGGCGCAGATTTTTCTATACTCATGAAGCAAAAAAGAAATATTTTTATTCAGAAACCAACAAATTAACAACGAACTAAGAGATGAATAAATAAAATTTAATAGGTTAAAGCATCTATATTCTATATAACGTATGACAGAAAATATAGCTTGAAATATTTTAATTATATACGAATAATATTCTTAAGAACACATGTGGTTGGTTGTGGGGACCATGTGATTATACAGAAGTCATTCTGATATATTTCATATTTGGCACCATTCAGGATTTATCCAGTTTTACATGTGTATGCTGCAATATCCCCTGGACTATTTCCCTCAAAAGCAAGACGACCGTTCTCTGGGTGGTTCAAAGACGGGCATTTTAGTTTCAAAAGGAGTAGTTTCAGTAAGAACCATTTCAATATTTTATTTGGGTGCGGTTAAAAATAGGTTGAGATGTGGGGACACAATGATGCCGAAATGCCTGTGCTCTTCAATTGTGTATATTTACACTTCAACTTCGTCCTTTACTTTGAAGTTTTATTCATCTAACGAATCATAATTTCTGATGGTAAACAGTGTGACGTAATAATTTTAAAGGCGTGGCTATAGTATAACCGTTCACAATTTATTGGACGTTGCACAAGCATTACTTGATGAGAAAGTAAATTTATCAATGTTCACATATGCATGCATTTCGCGGTGCTTGTTTTGCTTGTATATTGATCCATGTATTACTGGGTGAATTTAATTGAATTTTACTTTGAATTTTAAATAGAAACTTCTTTAGATATAAAAAAGTAAAAAAGCGGATGCATAAAGCTGTACTTAGCTAAGCATTTTTCAAATAAAAATAGTTAAAAAGGGAACTTTGAAGACCCTAGACCACGACAAATATGAAATTATTGCAGGCTCTGTTTGATTGAGCCTGTTCATGGGCAGTAATGGTAATGCTCATTACTAAAAGAAATTTAGATAAAGTCTGTGATAGTTATGTGAAGGAATTATCAGTTTTATAGCGTAGCTTCTATAACTGTAAAAAATGAATTTTTACAACATGTCAATTTAAAGTGCAACACTAGACGAAATCTAGTCCTGCGAAGTTTCAAAGATGTAATATGATGCTTACTCATAAATATTTGAACAAAAACAAGAGCCGTTCGGAAACGACAGCATTCTCATTACTCAAAAGGTTAAAAAATGCAGTAAGAGGTTTTAAATTAATAAATACCTTTATACTTCATGAGAATTCTGATAAACGTAGTTTAATTATGACGAAAGTTCTGAACGAAAAATTCGACCATCAACACATCGTGGCTGACCTTTTTTGTATTTTAAACAGAAAAGCAGAAGGTTATATAATTTGGAGACATAAAACTCATGTTGCCTGAATTGACTTTCTTGATAAAAATGTGCTACTTACAGTGAGTAACCCAAATCAACGGTTTTCAGTTACAGGTAGTTATCCGAAATGGTGGCCCGAAGAATCAGGTTAGATTAAGAAACAAGTCATCAAGATTTGATTGGACATCCTTTTCATCAGTAGAGGCATTAAAATGATTAATTTCAATATTTCCTGAGAACTTAGCTTACAGGGAAACTGCAACTCATTCTGATGACAAACACTTATCAAAACATAATTTTGTTTTTGGATTGAAATGCAACAAATGTTTAATTATTATATTTGCAAAAAATCATATTCTTACCAACACAGGTTGGTGGTTGTGAAGACCATGTGTAGTCATTCTGACATGTTAGATAGTTGCTACCACTCAGGGTGTATCCTGTTTTACATGTGTATGCTGCCACATTTCCAGGACTATAATCCTTCACAGTAACACGTCCATTCAATGGATCGTCCAAAGGCGGGCATACTAGTTGAAAAAAATCGAAATATATTTGCAAAAAATGTATCAGTAAGATTAGTTTAATCTTTTTATTAGACCTACGTTGATACATAGGTGCTTGGTGATTTGCAGGCCGATGATACCGATATGAAAGCCTCTTTATCGTTTAATGTTGATTGTTTTCTCACAAATACTTAAATCAAGTTAAACTAGAGCTATCACTGAAGGTGATTAATACCCAAGCAATACTGCTTTGTCATGGGTGAAAGTTGAAAAATAATTGAAATCCTGAAAATTTGCTGGGGGTCCAGGGGCTGCTAGGGGCTAGGGTTACTAACGAAACCAATCGTAGGACTATATCCGCCTACCGATACAAGTCCATTTCAGTTGCATGATAATTACATACATATTACTTACTACGCTGTCTCTGTGTCAGAAAAAAAACAATCGAGCATCTTCTGAGTATTTTTTTTTCACAATCTGTTGATAAGCACACAGCTACTCGACCTTCACCTGGGCACGTTGTTATTCTTCCGAGAGGGATAAGAATAATGATGTCATTTGGTGAGCTAATGCTATCGCCACGTGCATGTAAAGCAAAAGTTGTGTTTAAAAATAGCGACTTGGGTTTTCACCGGATGTAAACAAAACTGTAAAAGTAGTTGACGTCACAAGGTTTTGTTGAATCGTGCTCCCCTTCCAAAAAATAATGGACTGATCCAAATGAAAAAAAAATATCATGCAAATCTAATCACGAACGTATGTTAAAAGTTTGAAAATTGGAGAAGTAGTTTGTGTCATAAGA
Source organism: Corbicula japonica (assembly GCA_038501625.1). Classification (NCBI taxonomy): domain Eukaryota; kingdom Metazoa; phylum Mollusca; class Bivalvia; order Venerida; family Cyrenidae; genus Corbicula; species Corbicula japonica. The sequence continues at coordinate 3,840,298 of JAZAYU010000026.1, forward strand.
TTTTGTTAAATAATGCTCCCCTCCAACCAAAAATGGACTGATCCATAAAAACGTGTCACTAACATGCACACTTCATGCAAAACATATGATTTCAGTTTCAAGTCGATATCTTGAAAACTGTAGACGTTTGCATAACACGATTTTGTTAAATCATGTCCCCTGCAAAAAAGAATGGACTGATCCACACAAAAAATATGTCACGCACATCTACATTTCATGCTGAACATATGTTTAAAGTTTCAAGTTAATATCTTAAAAACTGTAGAAGTAGTTTGTTTCACAAGATTTTGTTGAATCATGCTCCCCTGCTAAAAAATAATGGACTGATCCACATGAAATAAAGTATGTCATGGAAATCTACTCACAAATGTATATTTAAAGTTTGAAAACTGGAGAAGTAGTTTCCATCATAAGATTTAAATAAAAGATTTTGTTAAATAATGCTCACCTGCAAAAAATAATGGACTGATCCACAAAAATAAGTCGCTGACATACACACTTCATGCAGAACATACAATTTTGGTTTCAAGTCGATATCTTGAAAACTGTAGAAGTTTGCATAACACAATTTTGTTAAATCATGTCCCCTGCAAAAATAATGGACTGATCCACACGAAAAATATGTCACGCACATCTACACTTTATGCCGAACATATATGTTTAAAGTTTCAAGTCAATATCTTAAAAACTGTAGAAGTACAGGGTGATCCATAATATCTGATACCCTTTTGAAATTTAATTGCGTTAATATCATTAAACTTAGGCATACAATTTTTACATAGTACTTATCTAGAGGCTTCAAAGTTTTGTTTGATATACAACACACCATACTTGAATAAGAAATGTTGTCGGTGTATCCAAAATAATATTATTAACATATGTTTAATGTGACGTCATTTTTGGTGGTTTTGACGTCAAGCCTTTTCTTGAAATTTTAAGTGTTTGATTAGACTATTTCTTTGGGGACATTTAAATGGTAAGGTTTACACACCTAAACAAACATCAGTGCAAGAGCTAAACTCATCAGTTTAACAGGAAATGAGAAATATAAATTCATAGCTGTGCACATCGGCCAAATTAGACCATTCCAAGAAAAGACTTGACATAATTATCACCGAAAATTGACGTCAAATTGAACATTCGTTATAAATACTATTTTGGATATAAGGACTGCATTTCTTACAGAAGTATGCTAAGCTATACATCAAACAAAACTGTATGTCTTTGTTTGATGATATACACGCTTTTAAATTTCAAAAGGGTATCAGATATTATGGATCACCCTGTAGTTCGCGTCACAAGATTTTGCTGAACCATGCTCCCTTCCGAAAAATAATGGACTGATCCACATGAGAAAAAAAATTGGCGCAAATGTACTCACGAACATATGTTTAAAGTTTCAAGTCGATATCTTGAAAACTGTTGACGTAGTAAGTGCAGAAGTTTGCATAACACGATTTTGTTAAATCATGGCCCCTGCAAAAATATAATAGACTGATCCATACGAAAAATATGTCACGCACATCTACACTTCATGCCAAACATATGTATCAAGTTTCAAGTCAATATCTTAAAAACTGTAGAAGTAGTTCGCATCTCAAGATTTTGTTAAATCGTGCTCCCCTCCGAAAAATAATGGACTGATCCACATGAGAAAAAAAATTGCGCAAATTTACTCACGAACATATGTTTAAAGTTTGTATTCGATACCTTGACAACTGTTGACGTAGTAAGTGTACAAGTTTGCATAACACAATTTTGTTAAATAATGCTCCCCTCCAACCAAAAATGGACTGATCCATAAAAAATATGTCACTAACATGCGCACTTTATGCAGAACATATGATTTCAGTTTCAAGTCGATATCTTGAAAATTGTAGAAGTTTGCATAATATGATTTTCTTTTAATAAAAACACTCTTTATTTGTTAAATCATGTTCCCTGCAAAAAAGAATGGACTGATCCACACAAAAAATATGTCACGCACATCTACACTTCATGTTTTACATATGTTTAAAGTTTCAAGTTAATATCTTAAAAACTGTAGAAGTAGTTCGTGTCACAAGATTTTGTTGAATCATGCTCCCCTGCTAAAAAATAATGGACTGATCCACATGAAACAAAGTATGTCATGGAAATCTACTCACAAACGTATATTTAAAGTTTGAAAACTGGAGAAGTAGTTTGTATCATAAGATTTTAAACAAAATATTTTGTTAAATAATGTTCACCTGCAAAAAATAATGGACTGATCCTTAAATAATCCTCACCTGCAAAAAATAATGGACTGATCCACAAAAAATATGTCGCTGACATACACACTTCATGCAAAACATACAATTTTGGTTTCAAGTCGGTATCTTCAAAACTGTAGAAGTTTGCATAACACGATTTAGTTAAATCATGTCCCCTAAAAAAGTAATGGACTGATCCACACGAAAAATTTGTCACGCACATTTACACTTCATGCCGAACATATGTATCAAGTTTCAAGTCAATATCTTAAAAACTTTAGAAGTAGTTCGCGTCACAAGATTTTGTTGAATCATGCTCCCCTCCGAAAAATAATGGACTGATCCACATGAGAAAAAAAATTTGCGCAAATGTACACACGAACATATGTTTAAAGTTTCAAGTCGATATCTTGAAAACTGTTGACGTAGTAAGTGTAGAAGATTGAATAATACGATTTTGTTAAATCATGGCCCCTGCAAAAAATAATAGACTGATCTACATGAAAAATATGTCACGCACATCTACACTTCATGCAGAACAAATGTATCAAGTTTCAAGTCAATATCTTAAAAACTGTAGAAGTAGTTCGCATCACAAGATTTAGAAGTTTGCATAACACGATTTTGTTAATCATGTCCCCTGCAAAAAATAATGGACTTATCCACACGAAAAATATGTCACGCACATTTACACTTCATGCCGAACATGTGTATCAAGTTTCAAGTCAATATCTTAAAAACTGTAGAAGTAGTTCGCGTCACAAGATTTTGTTAAATCGTGTTCCCCTCCTAAAAATAATGGGCTGATCCACATGAGAAAAAAATAGTTCGCGCAAATGTCCTCACGAACATATGGTTAAAGTTTCAAGTCGATAACTTGAAAACTGTTGACGCTGTAAGTGCCACAGACAGACCGCCCAACCAACCAACCAACCAACCAACCAACCAACCAGATGATGACTCCTATATACCCCCTATACTTCGTATGCGGGGGTATAATTAATTTAAAACATGTAGATTTGTTTTCCATATTTCTTATATTATTAAATTAGATAAATAATCACACTTATGATGATATTCCACTAGAAAATGTAATTGGTGATAATCCAAAGAAATTGACCGAAATTCAAGTACAAAGTTTGGAAGGTGAAATAACTCTTAACGAATTGAATGTAGCGTTATCAAATATGAAAAACGATAAAAGTCCAGGTCTGGATGGTTATACTACTGAATTTTTTAAATTTTTCTGGAAGGATTTATCAACATTTGTTCTAGGTTCACTTAATCATGGATACAGAAATGGGAAATTATCTGTTACACAAGGGCAAGCGGTTATTACGTGTTTACCAAAACCAAATAAAGATAAGACATTTTTAAAAAATTGGAGACCTATATCGCTTTTAAATGTTGTTTATAAACTTGCTTCTTCTGTAATTGCAAACCGTCTTAAGAAAATATTAGATGAAATTATTCATCCCGATCAAAAAGGATTTATCTCTGGAAGATTTATTGGAGAAAATTAACGCATTATTTACGATATTTTGTTTGAATCTAAACTACAAAATAAAGAGGGATTGCTACTATCCATTGATTTTAAACAGGCATTTGATTCTATATCATGGGCATTTATTTACAAAGTTCTTAATTTTTATAGGTTTGGCACATCGTTCAAGCGATGGATCAAATTATTTCAAAATGGGGCCGAAACGTGTATTTCACAAAACGGTTATTTATCCGACTTCTTCAAACTTTCACGCGGTTGCAGACAGGGGGACCCAATATCCCCGTACATTTTTATTCTCTGTGCAGAAATATTAAGTCTGATGATAAAAAACAACAAAACAATAATAGGTGTTACTTTAAACAATTATGAGCATAAATTATGTCAATATGCAGATGATACGCAAATTTTTCTAAACGGCTCAGAAATGTCACTTAGATCATGCTTATTGACATTAGATAAATATTATCAACTATCAGGCTTACAGATCAATGTTGAAAAAACAAAAGCTGTATGGTTCGGTTCAAAAACTAATTCGAAAATAAAATTATGTAGAGATGTAGCTTTAGATTGGACAACAGGACCTATAAAAATACTTGGTGTTAATTTTTCAGCAGATGTATCAAACATATGGGAGCAAAATATTGATGAAATAAAAGCAAAATGTGAACTTACCATAAACATTTGGTCTAAGAGAAATTTAACATTATTTGGAAAAATCACTATTATAAATCTCTTATTATATCAAGATTTGTTCATTTATTCATCTCTCTTCCTAATCCACCATCTGAGTTATTAGCATATATTGAACAAAAATGTTACAAATTTCTATGGAATAATGGTCCCGATAAGATAAAAAGAACACAGTCGGTACGAAATATCGATGCCGGTGGTCTTGGAATGATTGATTTAAAAATTTCATTTTTGGGTTGAAACTTTCATGGCTTAGAAAACTAGCTGTTTCCGGGTGCGAAAGCTGGAGAGCCTTAGCACAGTTTAATTCTAAAGAAATAATAACTTTGGGAGTAAATTTTACACAAGAAAAATTAACAGAATTACAAAATCCATTTTGGAAAAACGTACTTGAAAGTTGGATTTTTCTTTGCAAGAAGATACAAATTAATGATGCGTATAATGTTCTTTTTTCTCCGTTATGGTACAATCACAATTTTGTAAATAAATCGCTTTTTTACAAAAATTGGTACGTCAAAAATATTACAGTTTTAATAGACATAATAAACGATGACGGTGAATTTTACACGTTTAATCAGTTGCAAAATATTTACAATATTAGAGGCACCTTTTTAGACTATCAAAGACTACTAATGAGTATCCCAAACGAATGGAAAAATATATTTAGACAAAATAACGAGAATTACAGAATGCTTAAAAGAAACATGCACCTAAACACACATTTGAAATACCTTATTAAATACAAAAAAGGATGTAGGAACTTTTATGATATCTTGACGGACACACAAACTATACACGAATCTTTGAAATGGTCGCCATATTTTGGTAACTTGAATCTAAACGATTTCAAAATAATGTATAGAAATTTAATGGATATACAGGAAATAAAACTAAAAGATTTTCAATTTAAGCTTAATAACAAAATTCTAGTGACAAAATCTTTTCTATTTAAAATAAACAAAGTTCAGAATAATCTGTGCTCATATTGTAATCAAGAATGTGAAACAATTCATCACCTTTTTTTGGAATGTAACAAAGTGAAAACATTTATTACTGCTGTTAAACAATGGACGAATATACATTTCAATATAACCTTAACTGATGATGAAAAAGTATTTTTACTTAACTCAAGCAATGATAGTGAAATTGTCAGGTTCTTTACAATCCTATTAAAATATTTTATTTACAAAACAAAATTTAAGGAAGACTGCCGTTCTATACTGGCAATTCCTCATTTCGAAAATTATTTAAAACACAAAATTAGAAATCGAAAATACATCCTATATTTAAACCAAAAAAATACGCCGCTACAAATGATTTTAGAAAATATATTGGAAATTTTGAGAAACCTGACGCAATCATAACATACTTTTGAAAAAAAAGAAGTTTATTATTTAATAAAAACAAACTATTACCATAGATAAAATCTTTAAAAACCATGCTGAAGGAATGCAATATTCTTTACAATAAATGTCCTGTGTTTTTATACAAATATGCACGTTTCAGTCTCTCTTTTTTATGATATGGGAAAAAATATGATATATAAATGCAACCTTGTTATTATGCTATCTTGTGATTTACTTTGAATGTAATTATGTAATTATGTTATATCTTATTGAATAAATGGGGTCACCCTTCTTGGGGCCTGAAA
>JAZAYU010000026.1:5131813-5344313 GCA_038501625.1 Corbicula japonica
ATACATTTGCAAAATTAATGATCGATTGATGGGAAGAAATAGTATTTAATATAGTAAAGAACGTCTCTATTGATGATTCCTATGAAAATAATAACAGTTGCCACCACGCAATAAGTGCTGCATATATAGAAAATCACCATGTATTACCCGTGTAAATTCTGTTCCTCGTACTATGCTTTAATCAAACGTCCATTTTCCAGGCTTTTAAAGTAGAACTGATTCTAGACATCTCAACCAATACACCCGCATACCAGGTTTACAAATGGCTGACGATTCCGACGAGGAGAGAACTAACGTAATTTGTATTCAATTTCACAGATAAAAAAGCGAAAACTAATACTGTTCTTCTGCGCCGAAACGAATCTTCCTTTGTTGTCTTTAAAATAGACTTGATCCCCCTGTTTTGGTTTTGAAAAATGACCGAAAATATAACGTAACTAATGTCAACAACGACAACGTATCAATTTTGTACTGAAGAGACTAGATTCAAGATTGCAAGTTCTATACAAGCGGTTTTTCTGATAGCTTGATAATATATAATGCAGCTTGATTATATATTAATTCAACTAAAATGTATTAAAATATATGAATGTTGACAAGTGACGTCACACGCACTTGCTAAAGTTACATGCGCACCGGCTGGTTGGCAAAAAGAGCGTATTATGTAGTGTAACGAACAAACAATAACATTTAGTAATAAAATTAAACTGACATGATTTAAAAACGCAAAAAGTACTTTAACAGAGGATATATTCCACATAGCCGATGTATAACCATGTATAACTGTGTACTTAACTAGTGTAGACATAACAGAAAAGAAAATAACCTTTTAAGTCTTGAGTTTTGCTTGGACTGATGTCTCATTGTGCCTAAATGCACGTTGAGTCAATAGCGCATATGACCACCGTTACTGTTCAACACGGCCTGCACTCTACGTGTCATGGATGTGCACAAATTGCGGTATACGCGCCTTGGAATATTGTTCCATTCCTCCAGGAGAGCCTGTGACAACTCGTCGACGGTATTAGGGGCATGAGGACGTTGACGTAACCTGCGACCGAGCTCGTCCCACATATGCTCAATTGGATTACAATCAGGGGAAAGAGCTGGCCATTGTAACACCGGGACATTGTTTTGCTGTAAGAACTGTCTTGTGACTATTGCTGCATGCGGACGAGCATTGTCATGCATAAACGTTAGTCCCTGACGTTGACAGAAGATGGGCACGACGTGGGGTCGAAGGATTTGGTCGATATACCCTCTTGCGTTCAAATTGCCATTACAAACAACCAGGTCAGACTTAAAATTGGTATTGATCGCTGCCCAGACCATGACGCCCCCACCGCCGTATGGGTACACTTCACATACACAATTGTTTGCAAAGCGTTCATTACGACGTCTGTAGATTCTAACCCTCCCATCAGCATGGTGAATATTAAACCTGGACTCGTCGCTGAAAACGACATTGTCCCACTGCAGTCGGCGGTTGTTTAAAGCCCAACGTTGTCTCTCAAGGCGATGACGTTGGGTGAGAGCCTGGCACCGCGCAGGACGACGACAGTGAATCCCACGTTCTCTCAGGCGATTTATCACTGTGTCACGATGTATAGACCGTCCACGATTACCAACCATGGCATTTGCAGTAGACTGAGCCGTCACAAATCTGTTGCGTAAGTGACGTTGCTGTATATAATTGTCTTGACGTACACTTGTTACACGTGGCTGACCGGGGCATGGGCGGTCTGCAGTTGTTCCAGTAGCATTTACACGTGTCACTTACCTTGTAATCGTCGAGTCGGCGACATTAAACCGTCTAGCTACCTCTGTTTGCGTAGCCCCGCCGGCCAAAAGCCCCAAAGCTTGGTTCCATTGTGCAAAAGTAAGCCTCGGCATTTTGCAAACGAAAAATATCCGTAGTTTGTGTTTGATTTTCAGAGAGTAAATCAATGTGCCAGTTTACACACAAAAATGATTTTCTGCGTGGTTTAAGTGCACGAGACGCACGTGCATTTTGTTAAGGGCGGCTCAAATGCCCGAGAGGTTTACATTTGGCACGACAAAATTGGTGGGGCGTGAAGGGTATACATTGTATCATTTAAGTCCCCAAATATGGTGCCGATCGAGGCTGCAGGAACAGAACAGCTGATGAAAATGCCTTTTGCATTTTTAAATCGTGTCAGTTTAGTTTATCAACAGTTCAGTAAACATTCGTTTTTTTTTCAATTTCAAATTACAATTTACATTCATTGTAATTTAAAGGACACAAGCAGAAAACAATAAAATAAAAACAGCGGAATAATTATTCATGTTGTTATAGATCAGAACCCAAAATCATTCACTAAAATTCCTTCCTTTATTGATTCATTCCCTGACTGTCTGACTGACTGGCTGATTGATTGATTGATTGATTGATTTGTTCGTATTTGAATACTTGTAATTTGACAGACGTCTCAAACTTGAGTGATGTTAGTGGCATACTTTGATGGCGTGTAGTTTCGAAACGGCTAAGAATACCTAACAAGTTAGCACAGATCCAACTCAGGCATATGCTCAATTAATATATGTATGCGAGCTTTCCTGAGGAAACTCTAAAAAAATGGGGGGTGTGTTCCAACTTAATATATATGTGGTTTTTGTTTTAGATAGGCTTATATATTATGAGACTATAATATAATGACGATTTTAATTTCTTTATGCATTTTCTTATGATTGACATTTTTTTGTGACTCATATTTCTTATCTTTTGATTTAATTTTCTTATTCGTATTCGATTTACCTGGGGTTCATTGTAATATGTTACAATTATCACCTTTTTAGACTGGATTTATTATATTAATCGGATTTTAATTTACAACTATATCGAAAAGACAAGTAGGGGACTTATTTCTAAATGTCATGAATAATTTAGTAAGTATTTGTTTCCGCCTATGATTTTTTTTTAAATATAGACGGATTCGTCAATATTTAGTGTTTCTACTTAATTCAAAGAAATATCACAAAATTTTAAAACAGTACTCCAACTTCTACAAATCAAACAAGTAAAGGCTGTATATTGTTTTCTGCACTGGACTGCCTAATTTAACAATCTTTCGTCAATGATCGTAAAATATCTGAATGTTGGCAAATCTATATGGACACATATATTTCGTAGTACCAGGTCCTGCCCAACAAAAGAAAAAAACAGACTGGCATTGCAGTATTTACCATTGAGTTCACTCTTCTTATTTTCTGCAGTGGGATCAAGAATAAATATAAGACAACATCAGTACCAATCATTTCGTTAAAAATTTGCCGGAAAACGGATATGAAATTCATGTCACTAAATTTAATATAATTATAAATAAAGTCTTGTGATAATATTGTAATACTAAACTTCACATACTTTCATAAAATTAGTTGGCCCAATATCGAGGGATTATCGGCCATACGTGATATACATGACACATGTCTGAATACTTCCTGCTTCCCGCTGCTGTAGAGTGCGCGGCATACCGTATAGCGGGTTATTTCTGCGGCCATAAATTTCTGCGTTTTCACCACAAAAATGTATGCAACAGTTTCTGCGTTTTTTATTTCTGCGTTTTCGGTTCCCATGAAGGATAAATTTCTGCGGTTCATATTGGGGGAGGTTAATATTCAACACTTAGTACATACTGTATATAATTAAAATATTTTAATTTTGTTACTCAATTTATTTCATCAAACAATAACAAAGATATTATTAATCAATGAATTACAACTCTCAAACAACATTTCAATTGAATTGAATGTTTGATAAATGTTCGAGTAAAATGTCGCATTTATACAATGCAAATAATAGCGAGTAACAGTAATTGCTCGTAATTATTTTAACCTATCTATATTGTCAAACGGACTGTCTCAAACATGGAGACTCCGGTGATTTTAGTTTGAAATGAGATAATATTTTGCGATTTTAATTTTTGCTGGATTTTTTTTTTCTGCTGGTTATATTTCTGCGATTTCATTCAAAGTCCGCAGAAACGCAGAAATATTGCACCCGCAGAAATAACCCGCTATACGGTATATCAAAAGTCGTTTGATCACCGGATGCACTGATTAAATCAGTGATTTGGGGACCGGGGCCATTATATCATGTAATACTAGAGCGTGGCCGGCAGAGGTCCCAGATAGTTAGCGGCATAGATCACACGCGTGTCACCGAACCAGTAAAACAGAACAGGGACAAGTACCTTGCGCTTTTATGGATAATCAATAAATGTTATTTGTCTTGATTAGAGCAAATTTAAACATTATGCATTCTTTACATCTCTACCTTGTGGCTGTGCGCGAAGAATTTATGAGTATTTGTGAAATGCATATTCTTAATACGCCTTTTTACTAAAACAATAAAGAGACTGTTCGAGTTCTGTATCGTTGCCATTTAAAACCAGATTTAGGATAGCAACACATTTTGATACAGTACAGCTCGGGTGTCTTTTACATTTTTCACCCGTCCACCGGGTGGAAATTCACCGCGAATATGTCCTTCCGACGCGGCGATTTTCGGGTGATTTGCGGCGATAATTCTGCAGTCATTCTCGCTCTTCTCGTGTTCATCGTCAGCAGTTTAGCTTCAGGGTCGATCGCGGGGGATCGCGGTGAAAAATCTTTCGAAAAAGGAGTGTATTAAAATGTATTTTTTAAATGTAAAACATTCTTTCTTTAACCAATTTGAACGTAACATTGTATCAAAATAATGTATAAATTTTAGTCGCGTAATCGGACGTGCCGATCCGTCAGCATTAAACAAAAAAACAATTTTCTTTGTTTGCATATCTTCTGTGAAAATATCGAGTTTCTTAATAAATGTAATAACTTTTTAATATAACAGAGCTTGATTTTATCACCGACGCCCGATTTTTGCAAACTGACATGAATTAATCATTAACTTTTTTGAAAGTGCTTACCTGTCAACATAAGAAGCTTGGAGTTAATTAATCCATATAAAACACCAATTATCAACAGCTTAGTTGATTCCCAAACAAAATGACACTCAACGACAAATCAACTATTGAATGAACATTTTGAATGTAATGAGTAAGTCGTGAACACAAACATTGTTTATTTAAATAACATTTGTGACAGGCATATGCTATTAATTTCCAGCATGTTTTGATTTTACAAGGCATGTTTTGATTATACAATGTACAACTCTTATTTGTTTCGAGCAATTTTAATTTTTTGTTGAGAGTTGACAAATGAGTCAATCTGTTAAGAATAAAAAACGCCGACGTTTGATCAATAATTTTTTATACCCAACACGGCACCTTTGATCTCGGAAAATCAGTATTACTCGTCGGCGTTCTTTTTGAAGTGAATAAACAGAAGTGATGATGAAATATACAATGCTGATCACACAGGTGTTCAAACAGGTGTTGATTGCTCATAATTGAAGATGTTTTAGGAAGGGATTGGGGAAAAATACTGACGAGATGGATTTTATACATGTAGCTAATGTACTTGGCTGTTATATTTTCACCCTTATTTATTTTCTCAACATGTTCGGAGTACTTAAGAAAAAGAATATTATATATTTATCTTTCATCAAAATAACAACTAAGGAAACGATAAGGTAAGAACGACACAATTTTTATTCACTTTTCTCTCTCGATAATGATCTATTATGTCCAGTTTACTGTGTGTTTCAATCGCAATTATACTCGTATTTTAAATGACACTGAATTCCGATCTGAGGCATAAATACTCTACTTGTCAATGAATTCTTATAATTTGTCGTAAAATAATTAACCAATTTAATAACTGTTGTTCACTTTCTGCAATGACCGTGACAACATTCCACTTAGAAGCATAATAGGCAGCAATTTACGGGGCAAGTACAAAGGTGTTTATGTCAACACGGAAGGTGTGGAAAACTCCAGTGTTTCAAATAATGGACAATATATTTATGCATTGATCAAGTTTCAGATCTTTTCTCTGATACGAAAATACGAACAACATATTTCTTTTTAAATAAATAAATTCGGAAGAATGTCTTTAAATCACCGGTAAATCTTCACCGCGATTTGCGCTGATAAATCGCCGCAAATCACCGTGATTTTCTTGTCAGGTGATCGCGGTGGCAAGGTCGACGATCACCCGTGAATACCCGAAAAAAATTGGATGTCGCGCTGACAGTGAAACGCGGCGATGAGTGAAAAATGTAAAAGACACCTGAGCTGTACTGTAGTTGTATATTAATCGCCTATTTGCTAAGCGCAGAATTATTTATATTCTAGTCCATATAGCCATAGGCGGATACAAAAGGGTTACCCTATATTTAAAAGGCATGTCTTCAATTTTTTAAATGTATTCTAAATATTCTATGCAGTTCGCTGTACAATATGCCAAGACGGAGATGATGTATTTACTTAACAAAATGAAAATAGTATATTATTTTTATTACTCAACCCCAAAACAACCGTTCTTGCGAACACATTAACTAAGAACCATCCCCGCAAGGATATATCGACGGAACGGTTTTAGTTAATTTTTGCATGATCAGCATGCATAAACGCTAAATGAAACTGTAAGTTAAATATGATTTGATCGTACATCTACATTTTATTGCATGCCAAATTAAAATTTTTTGCACTATTATCCGCCAAAATGGCTACATGGGATATATGGTTTCCGTAGCTGTAACGGTTCCGAAAACGATATTTTGCCAACCAGGTACTGCGCATGCGCGTAAATATTCAGATGTAAACAATAACAATCAACGTTTGTATAGAAGTATGTTTAAAATTGAGAATAAAATACAGTGGTGTGGGGCAAGTCTGCACACCTATCATAAAAGCTTCACTGTGGTGTATAACACATTCGGTATCTAAAGGCAGTTGCCTACTGGAAAGAAACTGTATCCATTCAGTAATTGGTTTGTTGTCATTTGTGTGCATTAATTTTCTTGTAAGGCTTTAAAATGATGTCAGGGCACGAAAAATCCTAAAATTACTTAGTAGCCCAGCGAGCTACCAAGATTTTTGCTTGGTAGCCCGGACTTTTCGGTCGCGTATTTATTACTATAGATAGGATTTTATATACACATTTCACCAAAGACAAGACCTGTAATTGTGTTTGGATTACCAGATTAATAGTAAGCACCCAAGATTATATACTTTATTTACTTTATCACAGTAGTATGGAGAACTGTAGCAGTAATATGATAGTTAGAATACATTTTAATGCATACCTTTAAACCTTTTAACTCGTTACATGGGAGATTGGTTTCTAAAAAGCGAAAGATTAGAATGAAAAAGTGAGGGATTTTAACAAAGCAGTGTTTAGTTGCTGACTGTATATCATCAGTGTTACTTGATAAAAAATCTTTAGCTGATGCTGTTCAGTTTTTCTATTTATAATCAGTCCCTGTATTCCTTAATTCTATAACTATATTTTAGTTTTAATATCTATTGGTTATCAAGATAAGATTTCATTATACATGTCTGATGTTGCTGAAATGTTTGGTAATGAGGTACATAGTTAATATAATGCAACACAAAGAACTATGGACTACCATTAAATACATATAAAACATACATAAATAAATAGGATGCTCAAAATAAAAAAATATATAAAAATTGACTACGAGCAATTGCTATGTTGATGTTTTAAGTAAATTTTCGCTTCAACACTTAGGTAACTGTGTCCCTGTATAAATTGCTAAATTATGTTGATTTTTTATTACCTCCCTTTATTTAATTGCGCTTATTATTTCCGATTTTTGACAGATCTTCAATTTATTATTATTGTTACTTTAATTAGTCAGCCGAAAGTGTGAAAAAGAAATCAACAGGTTATTTAATTGGCAGCGTGATGATCTAATCAAAAACAAAAAAATTACCACACCATTTTGGTTGTATCCTCGCGCTCTATTAAATACATAGTATTCAAAAGAACATGCGTATTTGTCAACTAATTGAAGGCAAAAGATCAAAGGTGACGAAATCGATAATTTCCCGCGCGTGTTCGTTTTTACCGTAAGTGTCATAACTAAACTTCCTGTTTATTGGATATTTCGAAACTTGTGATTAGTCGGGCAACCAATACGGGAATTTTAAGGTGGCCCGGCGGACGCTCACTTGATTTTTTGGTAGTCCGCAGGGTCAAATGTGGTAGCCCGCGGGCACCGGGCAATGGATTTGTCGTGCCCTGCTTACTGAAAGCACACCTGTGTTAACATGATGTATAAATTGTTGCCCAAATCTGCTCATGCCTATGTTTAATATTATTTTTTTTGTTTCTGTTAAAATTTACCACTCTCCAAAGATGCTAACCTTTGCAAAAGAATATGAAGTGAAAGGTCAGTATAAATAACAAACATTTATTTGGGTAACAGCTGTCAAAATGAGGAGGATTTGGAGTGGGGAGGTAAATAAATTAAATTATTTGATCATTTTGGCTCTTTAGAGTAGTTATTTACTTACAAGACAGTTAATAGCAAGATGTACCCATCAGAATTTTCAAAAATTGCCTTATTTCTTGACAAAAAACACTGTTTGCAGTTGGTTCTTATGATATCAGTGTTTTTGTTAACATGCAAATCTGGTGCGCAAAGTTGGGCAATGCACAGATTTGCCCCACACCACTGTATGTTAACTTATTTTTTGGGGAAAACTGCATGGTAAAAGAAATTTTCTGACGGGCAGCTGTCCTTAAACGGCCCCTACTATAGAAGGAAAAAAAGCCATGCTGGATGTTCAAAACACAAAAGCCAAGCGGCTGTAGATCCAGATCAGCTGGCACAACCATGCAGTCATGGCTGATTTGGATCTACACTGGCCAAGTATGCGTTAAACTGTTTGATAAATTTCATCTTGCAGGCCCAAATCCATCAAAATCAGCCTTACGACGAATCCCTGGAGGTAGCTGACGGAGAAGAGATCGCAAGTGTCTATTCACCAACACCTAGAGTAAATCCTGCTGGTAAGGACAAACATTGAATTCTTTTACTTTGTGAATACACCTTTATAACATGGGCAAACAGTGTAGATCCAGATCATCTGGCACGTCTGTGCCATCTGATCAGAATCCACATTCTTTTAATTAATGTAAGGTTATTTTTAACCAAGAAGCAAACAGTGTAGATCCTGATCAGATTGCACATATGGGCTTGCTGATCTGGATCTACAGTGTTAGCACATGAGATAAAACCTGTATATAATGTAATGTTCGAAAGGTTTGGAGCATACATGTAC
This sequence comes from Corbicula japonica, assembly GCA_038501625.1. NCBI lineage: Eukaryota > Metazoa > Mollusca > Bivalvia > Venerida > Cyrenidae > Corbicula > Corbicula japonica. The sequence goes on from JAZAYU010000026.1 coordinate 5,141,029, forward strand.
TTTTACTTATCAAAATCATTCATCAAATTGTTATGGTTTCAAAAGTCATTCTTTCTTCATTTTTCTAGAAAGTATAAATTTTGTAGTTAATGATAAAGACAATTGCAGTGTTTCTCATCTCCCATTCAAAGTTATGAATTTTTTATGTTCACCATTTGCATGACACAGTCGCAATCTTTGTAGTGGTATAAGAGACTGGCATAAGTTGATTGAACAGTATCATTTAGCATGCAAAGTCTCTTCTGTTTAAACTGATGTCAGCATTGACATTTCCTTGAAACAAAACAACTTTTAATCTTTTCCTCCATAGACAAACCTTTATTGCGAGTGCGAACAGCGTAGATCAAGATCAGCTGGAACATCCGTGCCATCTGTTTAGGATCTGCACTTTTTGCCTTATGATTCGTTAGGCTATTTCTGACCAAAATGTGACCAGTGCAGATCCTGATCAGACGTCATGGATATGCCGGCAGAGCTGGATCTACACTGGTCTCACATGCGTAAAAATGCGTATATATGGAAAAAAGGGTAAAACACATCGTACACCATGCAAATGGTACGCACATAAAATTTGTTCTTTTGTAAAATCAGAAACTACTGCAATTGTTTTTAAAAGTGAATAATTGATTTCTTTGCTACATTTTATGTTAGGGTCTCGACAGAGTGTACCTGGTCAGAGAAGACCACCAGGTAATATATACACACACACACACACAACATGTTGGTGTAATGCTGCATGACCATGGGTAGTATACCTCTGACAGTTCCAGCACGTTGTCACATTGATGCCAGAATTTGATAATAATTATTATACTGATAGTGAATTTTAAACAGTAGAAGTATTAATACAAGGCAGGGGGCAGGTATTTTCCCTGGCAATGATGAACATGTAACCTGGCTAATTTAATGGAAAAGCAGCCAGAACCACCCTTCTATTTGATTTGGTTATTTTTGACCAAGATGCAACCATGCTGATCCAGATCAGATGGCACAGATGTCCCAGCTGATCTAGATAAACACTGGTTGAACATGCGTTATGACACATATATTTAAAGTAAAGGGTCAAATGCTTATTCATGTTATAAAGAATGTGCTTATCCCTGACCCACATGTTACACTGATTAAGTGAGAAGTACACAATGCCCCAGAGATAAAAGAACTGTACTCAGCATTCTTAAAGATAAAGTTTACAGCTGTCAATATTAATCAGTCAACAGCTTCTGCAAAATTATCCATGCAAGAATTTTAGATCAGTTGGTTCTAACAAATATCTTTTTAACCATTTGCTCAATATATACGGGTTTTATCGCATGTGCAAAGTTTGTACAGTGTTGATCAATATCAGCTGGCACGCCCGTGCTGTCTAAATGGGTTTTATGCTGTTAGTTTTTTTGGTTGGAAAACACAAACTAAAAAGTGGAAAGTGTAGATCCTGATCAGATGGCACAAATCTGGATCTCGTCTGGTCGAACCTGCGAAAAAACCTGTATATATGGACAAACATTTCATGGGATATAAACAAACAGGTTCAATATGTGCCTTTATTTAATGTCGCTTAACCCTTTCCTCCATAGACATACCTTTAATGTGTGTGCGAACAGTGTAGATCCAGATCAGCCGGCACATCCATGCTGTCTGATCAGGATCTGCACTGTTCACTTTTTGATTTGTTAGTTGTTTTTTTCCTAAATACACTGGTTGCACATGCTTGAAAATGCTTATATATGGAGGAAAAGGTTAATTTCGACTTCAATGCATTATCCCACAATTTATAAATTTGAATGGAAACATTGGCTCAATATTTGACAACTATTGCTGAAACTGTTTAGGATTTGCCCATTGGAACTATTAATATATGCTTTGTTTATGTACTGATTATAACACGGTGCAAACCGTTTTATGATTATGTTAGTTGTTGTTTTTTTCTGTAGATATTCACCATTAATGCTTATTTGAGGCAGTATTTTTATCGTTACATGGGCTTCGTCTCACACACGCATAGATAAACTGCTCTTTACTTAGTTGCAATCACTGGCAAAACATTAGTTGTTTCAAGCAAAACAATGATATGTTCATGTCAAACAATAAAAGAGTGTTAAAATTTTAATACAGTACATACATTGTAATTGGGGCCTTAGATTAAATAACCCTTAACTCCATATATATGGGTTTTATTGCATACATGTGCCAACAGTAAAGATCCAGATCAGTTGGCACATCCATGCCATCTGATCAATATTAACACTGTTTGCTTCTTCGTCAGAAATAACCTAATATATCAGAAAGCGAACAGTTAAGATCCTCATAAGGTGGCATGGATGTTCCAGCTGATCTGGATCTACACTGTTCACCCATAGATAATAGGCATATCCCATTGAGTAAAGCAATGTGCAACGTAGGATATTAACCCTTTCCTGTATATATACACCTTTATTGCTAGGGCGAACAGTTTAGATCCAGATCAGCCGGCACTTCCGTGCCGTCTGATCAGGATCTAAACTGTTCGCTATTTGATTAATTAGGTTATTTATGACCAAAATACGACCAGTGCAGATCCTGATCAGTCGGCACGGATTTTCACTGGTGGCACACGCGTAAAAATACTTATATATCAAGGAAAGGGTTAACTCCTACTGTGAATTCATACAATTTGACACAACAGCGCATTTAGATCGCAGTCGACACAGACTTCTGTGTTGTCTGCAAATTAATTAACAGACCCAAGATACCCACAGAGTAGACAAGCCAGATCTGTTTCACAGTATGCAATAATACAATAATCACAATAACACAAGATTCACCATGATGGATTTAGAAAAAAAATAATGTCACCAATGTCTAGTCTCCGTCAATGACAGTTTTTGCATGGAATGAATTAGGAGTAAAAAATTTGGAGGAATTTAATGGTTTAATGGTTTATCCGTTTAAGCCATATATACAGGATTTTTTGCCTGGGCAAATTGTAGATCCAGATCAGCCGGCACATCTGTGATGTCCAATCTTGATCTGCACTGGTCGCATCTTGGTTAGACAAAAAACCCAAACAAATCTAAAAGTGAACAGTGAAGAACCTGGTCAGATGGCATGCTTGTGATAAAAGGCATTTATGTGGAGTAAATTGTAAACACTTTATAATCGATATATACAGGTTTTATCGCATTGGCTGACAGTGTATATCCAGATCATGGTGTGCTACCCATGCTGTTGAATAGGATCTACACTGCTTTTAGATTCATTAGTATTTGTGACTAAGACGCAACCAGTGCAGATCTAGATCAGACAGCAGTTAGAAATCACCTATTAAATGAAAAAGCAAATAGTGTTGAGTATAATCATATGGCACAGATGTGCTGGCTGAGCTGGATCTACACTGTTTGTCCATAAATAAAAGCCATCACCCATCTGAATAAAAGCCATCTCCCATCTAAATAAAAGCCATCACCCATCTGAATAAAAGCCATCTCCCATCTAAATAAAAGCCATCTCCCGTCTAAATAAAAGCCATCTCCCATCTGATTGACAGCAGGACCCAAGATCATAAACAAAAACTGGAGACCAGTCTCAAATCTAAAGCATCTAATTAGCAGAAAGGTCGCCATTTCAGCCAATCAGATGCTTGAGATTTGAGACTCAGGTCTCCAGTATCAGGTTTATGACCTCGGGCCCAGGACATTAGTTACATAAGCATGGTAGCTGAAAGTTAAACGTAGCACATTATGATTAGTATATGTTGTCGGTTTTCCTAACTTCTTATTTTTTAAACCAGGTTTTCTATGGAAAACTCTTGTTATTAGACTGTGGTATGTGGTTGGGCAGGAGGGGAGTGTCAACATTTCAAAGTTTTTTGTTTAAGTTCACTTTTTCTCAGTAACCATTCAAGGTAGAGCTTTTTAAGTTAACATTGTTGTCTGACATCACAACAGCAATTTCAGTATCGGGACAAGTTAAAACTTTTGACAGTATTTTGTCATAGTTATGCCCCTTTTTCGCTTAAAATTTAAGAAGAAAACCTGGTTGCAGCATCTTCTTGTTTTTAAATTTTCTAATTATCATTGGTAGCTATAAACATAGTTGATTTTTAATTTCTTTTATTAAACCCAGATTTGTCATAGTTATGCCTCTTTTTCGCTTAAAATTTATTTAATTTATTTTATTTAACCCAGATTGCTAGTAACATATTCTTTTAGTCAATACATCCAAACTGAGTATGTCCAACAACATTGACCTGGCACCTCATGTTAGAATGATTATTGTGTACAGGTCATTGGCAAAATACTGGTACACGACCAGCAAATAAATTGATATATTTGTTCATTTCATGGTCAGTGAGTTGTGTTGTATTGGTATACATGCCGGATTACCAATCTGAAGATCTTGGGCTCAAATTCTAACAAACATCACTTTATGAAAATACATTTTTTGAATTTATTTGTAAGAGTTGTTTTAAAATCGATTAATTACATCTGGTATTTGTCATTTATTTGCTCTGCTTACATAATAAAACAAAAGCCTTATTTGTAGAAGACAGTCAAGTTAATAGAACCTTTCCTCCATAGGTACACCTTTATTGCATGGCCGAACAGTTTAGATCCAGATCAGCCGAACATCCATGCTGTCTGATCAGGATCTAAACTGTTTGCTTTTTGATTCATTAGGTTATTTCTGACCAAAATATTACCAGTGCAGATCCTGATCAGATGGCATGGATCTACACTGGTCGCACATGCATAAAAATGCGTATATATGCAGGAAAGGGTTAATATTCTGAAAATCATTATAAAGGAACAGTAAAAGTAAGTTAACCCAGTACCTTTTCACTTTGGTAAATAGCCGTGCCATCCTGAAACATCGGGTGGTATAAACCCTTAGAATCAATATTTTATCAGGAGTTCTGCATCTAGCGTTTTAGGAAGTCTTCCTTGTATGATTTTAGGCAAATGTAATAAATTGTAATAGTGTTTAGATACATATTTAGGAGTTCCATAATGGACCATATGGCTGACCCTTTGACATTTAAAATTTCCAAAAAGTCTTATTTTGAAACCTGTGATTTTTGTTAAGTGTCATTCTTTTCTTCATTTAGGGGTACTTTGGCTGATCTCCTAAAAATGATCAAACTCAGCATCTAATGGAACCCTTGATATTTGTTCTGCAATGAACATTATATCCAGGAAATGGCTTAGAGGGAGACTTGGGGAAAAATAGTCTCCCCAATTAAATAATGAAGTTCTTCTCCCTCTTGTAATACATGCCATTGAAGAAGTTTTCCCTATAATTTTTACAGAAAGTCGAAAATTCTAGATGACTTAAACCTTAACCCTTTCCTCCATTTATGCATGTGCGACCAGTGTAGATCCAGATCAGCCAGCACATCCGTGCCATCTGATCAGGATCTGCACTGGTCGCAATTCAGTCAGAAATAACCTTACAAATAAAAAAGCGAACAGTTTAGATCCTGATCAAATGTGCTGGCTGATCTGGATCTAAACTGTTCGCCTATGCAATGAAGGCGTATCTATGGAGGAAAGGGTTAAACTACTCCCTGTTCTGACAGCCCAAGCCAATCTCTGTGCCCAAGATCATAAAACTAAATCTGGAGATCAGTCTCAAATCTCAAGCATCTCGATTGGCTGAAATGGCGACCAGTCGCCATTTCAGCCAATCAGATCCTTGAGATTTGAGACTGATCTCAAAACTTAGTTTTATGATCTTGGGCCCTGATAATGCTAAGAGAGTTACTCACTCTGTACATGCTGTTAGTAATTCCAAGTTTTCCATCTTGAAAAGTCACTACTGTTCATAGAGATATTTTGTTGTTAACACATTTTGATTAGTTCCAGTCTTATTTCACAAACACAAACTATTATTGTATGACAAGTGTTGATACCTAGGACTGGCAAACTTGTATCATAAAGTTAACAGTTGATCGTGTTTACATAGAAGCTGATAATTATTTGTGTAACTGATAATTGATACTCTATATAAACATAAGTAAACCCTTTCCTCCGAAGAAACACTTTTATTGCATGGGCTAACAGTGTAGATCTAGATCATGTATGCCATCTGATAAGGATTTTCACTGTTTGCTCCTTGATTCATTAACCCTTTCCTGGATATATATACGCATTTTTACGCATGTGCGACCAGAGTAGATCCAGATCAGCTGGCACATCCGTGCCGTCTGATCAGGATCTGCACTGGTCGCATTTTGGTCAGAAATAACCTTATGAATCAAAAAGCGAACAGTTTAGATCCTGATCAGACGGCAGGGATGTGCCGGCTGATCAGGATCTAAACTGTTCGCCCTAGCAATAAAGGTGTTTCTGTTCAGGAAAGGGTTAAGTTATTTCAGAACAAAATGTGACCAGTGAAGATCCTGATCAGATAGTACGCATGATCTGGATCTAGTAGTATCTTAGTTAACTGCTGTTAATCTGATGAAAAATAAATTTGCGCATCTTTATCGTATAACGACAATTAGTGTTGTTAAGTTTGCTATGAAAAGAAGAGTTTTGTATAAAACTAATTTTATTTTATTTTCCGACACTGACTTAAAATCTCTTATTTATTCACATGTTTAATTTTTTCTATTTTTGTAGGTCCTGGGCGCAGCCGAGGGTCCACTCCACCGGAACACAAAATGTCTGCAGACGACTCCGACGATGATTTCAATGATAAAATAAATCCAGCTGATAAACAGGTTTGTGTTACCAAATTTTTGTTTGTTTTCATTTGATTTGTAGTGAAATGATTTCAGATTTTTTGCCTTTGATATGGTTCTCTTTTAGTTTTATTATTATTTTAAATTTAGTGGCTATTATCATAATTAATTTTGTTCATAAATTTTTTTATTTTTTCAATAATCCTATTTTTTAAATCAATACTGTTCTAGCAAATATTTCTCAAAATTTCAAATGTAGCCAAAGAATATTTTTTGGTAAAAGTTTGAGGTTTTATTTATTTTGAAATAAATTATCATGTTTGTATGATTATTGTGTTGCATGTCTGCATTTTGCCCATGTTTAGTGCATGATTGACTTGGAATGAAATGTTATCTTTTTTATTATTTTTGATATCCCTCAATGCAAGCCTTTTTACTTGAACTTTTTGAAATATGTAACCTTAGCAAATGACATAAGGTGAATTTGGATTAATCATTAAAATGACATTGTACTGTTCATTTTAATTAATAAATTTAAAGATTTTTTAGTAAAGGCTTTTTTCAAATTTAATGATGTGGTATGGTGTGCTGACAAAATTATTACTTACTGTTTCAGCAATACAATAGTTTTTTGCCCAAATGCCTTGAAAGTCTTTTTATTGGAAAATTGTTTACAAAGTTGAAAATGTATTTACCATAATTACCCAAAGTCTTCATTAATATTGGGACACCACTATTTTTCATGAAATTAATATTTTTGCCTACCTATATTTTGGGACACTATTGGGATTGGGATTTTTCAGTGTCCTTATGCTTAGAGACACTTTTAGAAACATTTTTTTTTCATTCCTAAATTTTAAGACACGAAACATTTTAGTTGTAATTATTTTTAACTGTCCCAAACTTTAGGGCAATTACGGTATGGTTGATTTTTATCTGTCTCAAACTTTAGGGCAATTACGGTCTGGATAATCTTTAACTGTCCCAAATTTTAGGACAATTGCGGTATGGATGATTTTTAAGTGTTCCAAACTTTAGGGCGATTACGGTGTGGATTATTCAGGTACACAATATGAAATCTTAAGATACCATGATAAAGTTCTATGAGAAAGGCTTGAAATGTTTGTCACCTACTAATGGCACTGACTTACTGCCAACTACCATATTGAATATCTATGCAATTGTCAAAAATATCCTTTTTGCTCAAAATATAATTAGATCTATGTGTTGTTTTGCATATAAAAATTAAACTTGCTTTTTGATAATTACAAGTGTTGGTAAATTTATATCTTTGGAAAACTCTGAAAGCTTATTTATTCTATAAACATAATCTCTTGTTTGGAGAAAGACCTTAGTTTTATTATTTAAAAAAATATTATTATTTGTTCACCAGCAATTTCAAAAATACCAAAATATTTACAGTCCAGATTGTCTTAGATTTCATCTCTGACAATTTCTCAGCTGTAATTCATGCATAAAAATTTCATTTGGTAAACAAAACTATTACCCCTTGTAGAATAGAATTCTTTTAGTTTGATAAGTGCATGGATACTTTTAAATACTGGCTTTATTCAGCGGTACATTTACTAATACATCTGCAGTGTGTATTGTGGAGCTGAGCCGGCGTAAGGTGTTGTAGTGCTCCATCCTGTGTCTTAACCTTTTCCTCTATATATACACCTTAATGGCATACACAAACCATGTAGATCCAGATCAGCTGGCACGTTTGTGCCATCTGATTAGAATCTGCACTGTTCACTTCTTGATTTATAAGGTTATTTCTGACCAAGATGTGACCAGTGCAGATCTGAATCAGATGGCACAGATGTGCCAGCTGATCTGGATCTACACTGGTCGCTCACACGTAAAAACATGTTTATATGGAGTAAAGGGTTAAGGACATGTTTAATGACTAATCTTGTGAATCTTTTTGATAAAAAAATTCAAATATGAGGTGGCCCAGGTTGTCTGTTTACTATGGCAGTTTCAGATCAGTAAGACTCATTTTCCAATTGGTTAGAAAAAAATTTTTTTCTTGACCTTACATACATTGGTTAACTGTAAACAGGATGAAAATATCTGATCTCCTTAATGCCTTAAACGAAGATGTACAAGTACCATTTGGAAGTTCAAAGATGACAGGTTGCTGTGTGTGCGAGTGTGAATCATTTGATGCTTGACCCCAGATTTGAAATTTAGGGATTTCAATAGAAGCAGAATCTATTCACTATTATATCCCTTCCTCTTCTTAAACCCATCATCTGATCTGGAACTACACAGGTCACATATTTATGTGATAAAACCGGTATATTGGCACCTTGGTGACCTTTAAACCACGAATTCAAAGTCTTTTGAAATCCCTAAAATGCATGTAAAGTTTTGTGTGAATAGTACAATTTGGACCCCATTGTTACTACAGTATGCAAATCAAATGCGTATGCAACCTGATGAAAACTTTAACAATGAGGATGATGACGATGATGATGAAGATGATGACGATGATGAAGACGACGATGACGATGATGGCATTGTAGAAAATAGCAGGGTACAACATGTTGTAACTAAAAATAACTCACCCTGCTTTCTTTGTACTCTCTTAATTCTTTGCACTTACGTTTGCTGTTTTCATAATCAGAGCACTTGAAAATCATGAGAAGTTTTATGTATGCTTATTGTTCGGCATATGGTTTATTTTCAGAGATTTTTGCAGTTTTTGTGTACACATCTGGGGAATTTTTTTTTCAGGGACTTGTGCAGAATTTTTGTACACATTAAGGGCTGAGTGCAATTTTTTGTTCACATCAGGGGCAGATCCAGAGTGGGTTTAGTGGGGTTGCTTGAAACCCCTTTTGGGCAGCAATATTTATTTTTTATATAGGATTTTGGCCAGAGAGTTGGAAATTATCATATTACTTCTGTAAGACTGCCCAAAACGAACCCCTTTTCTGGCTATCTTGCCTCATACCCTGCACATATAAAACTTTCTAAGCAGATTCATGTTCAAAGAGGCATTCAGTACTATTGAATCAACAATATTTTTCATTTGAATGCAGGCAGTTTTTCAATTTTATAATCTTGTGCACAGATTTTGAATTATTTATATGCTACTTATTGCAGTGAATATTGAAAGCCAACATATATGGAGAGTTTGGAGGGGCTGGGGCTTATAAAAGAAAACAAATTCATCGGACCATCCCTTTTATAGCTTGTGATATTTCAGTAATAATTTATTCAACACTTCTGAAAACTTTTGGTAGAGCTTGCTGTTTGATTTTGATAAAAAATCAAAACAGTGATGTTTTGGTGATGTTTTAAATGAAATTTCCATTTAATCATGGAATTTTCTGGAATACTTTTAACATGGTTTATTTTATACTTAAAATTAGAACATGAAAAGGCTGTTCTTTTGCTTAAAACTGAAGTACTTCTTGATCAATTATTTTATTATGTGGTCAACAAAATCAGAAATTTTACACAGGGGGTGGGCAACATTCACAAAAGTTGTATGCTCACTAACCTTAGCACTACTTCACTACTTATCTAATTTTCAGCAAACTTCACCTTTCTTGGTCAAAATGTTTATGGGCACAACACCTCGACTTTTTTTTGAGAGGCCACCAGGTCAAGATACCTCTTTTGTTGCTGATATTTGATATCTGTTGCCTGAGCACTTGGTCCCCTTTTCCCATTGTCATCATGGCCAGAATGTATGGGTGTAATACCTCAGCAAGTTTAACAACCGGCCAGTTCACAGCAGATAATTTGTAGTTATGGTTGTTTGATTGCAATAATTTCATGAAATAGACAATGTTTCCTTCTAAATTAAAATGACTTTATCCAGTCTTCAGGCAAGTATGTTAATGCAGATGGCTCCAGCCCCTTTAACCCTTTCCTCCATATATATGCATTTTTACGCATGTTTAGATCCAGATAAGTGCCATCTCATCAGGATCTGCACTGGTCGCATTTGGGTCAGAAATAACCGAACGAATCAAAAAGAGAAACAGAATCAAAAATGAATAAAAAAGTGAACAGTTTAGATCCTGATCAGACGCCACAGATGTGCCTGCTGATCTGGATCTAAACTGTTCACCCTCGCAATAAAGGTGTATCTATGGAGTAAATTGCCACTCTTTGACAAAATAGCTATGTTGGCTCTTAAGTGTACCTTGAAAAGCTTTTGAGCCTTGCCTTATTCTTGAAGGTCAAGGTCACAGTTGCTAAGAATAGTATCTTTGAGTTTGGGATATAACTATGACATGGTTTATGAAATTGTGATGAAATTTGCCACAAGTAGTCACCACATGACAGTATGTTGCTCGTTACATCCTTGCCTGATTCTTGAAGTTCAAGGTCGCAGTTACTAAAATATATTTTTTAGCCTGGGATTTAACTGTGACATAGATAATATTGTAATGAAATTTGCAACAAATTATCTCCACAGCATTACAATATATGCTTGTAACAGCCTTGCCTGATTCTTGAAGGTCAAGGTCACTGTTGCTAAGAAAAGGTTTTTGGAGTCTGGGATATAACTATGACATGGGTGATGAAATTGTAATGAAATTTGCCTCAAAAGACCACCACCGCATTACACTAGGCTGCTTTGTCTTGACCATCAATGTCACTGTTAATAAAAGTGGAGTTCTTCGGTTTGGGCCATAAGCAGAATAGTGCACCAGGTAAACCCTGATTGAGCCGACTTTCAGTATACTTTCTGTATACGCTGTTATCAAAGATAAAATGACATAGGTTGTGCTTAATGCTTAAAGGGTTGAGTTCTCCATTGTGCTCTGCTGATGTTTGCTGTTTGTAACATGGTGATGGTGTTTCAAAGACTTGTAAGAATAATGTTTTAACTAAATAGACCAAACAATACATCTTCTAGTTTCTGTAGTTTAACCATTTACATCCTGAATTAATGCAATGGACTTACCTTTCCTTCAATATGAGCCAGTCAATTCTTCATTCATAGAGATGTTTTACAGAAAAAAATTATTACAGGAAATGTCACGATTGAAAATGAAATGAGTCGACTTTGTAGGCAAAACGGAAATTTTTTTAAATGGCGCTAAGTCAGAAGAATCAAACGTATACACAGCGCATTTAGGTTGTCTTCCAAACCTCATTTTAATGAACATGATGATACAGATACGGTATTACTGAGCGCATTACCCCACCCACCACTGATGAAACTAAGAATTTGTAAGCTTCATGTATTATGATACTTTGGTTAATTGAATCAAGGATCCTGACAAATAGACTATTCAAATAACCGAATTCTACTGTATTTAGGTGAAAAGGGACCAGTGCATGCCCATACCAGACTGTAAGAATGAGAACTCTGATAAGTGTTTGCACTGGTTGCAAAAATAATAAATGCTGAGCTCAGGAGATGAAGAGATAATGAACCTTAGATTTGAGTCACTGACATAATTTTGTGAAGTTCAGATAGGTTAATTGGTAAGAATGACTCAACTGTTGTTCCTTTTTAATGATTTTAAGAATTTTGTAATTATACATGTATATAGAATTTAGCTTTTACTGAAAAACAATACAATAAATATATTTAATACTTGTATAGCATTGTAGTTGAAAACGCTTTGCTAGAATATTTACCTTTAAGTTACAAAATTAAAATGTTGCAAATTTTTTACCCTTTACTCCATAGTACGCCATTTATCACATGGGCCGACAGTGTAGATCCAGACCAGGGCCCAAGATCATAAAACTAAGTTTTGAGATCAGTCTCAAATCTCAAGCATTTGATTGGCTGAAATGGCGACTGGTCGCCATTTCAGCCAATCAGATGCTTGAGATTTGAGACTGATCTCCAGATTTAGTTTTATGATCTTGGGCACAGAACAGCTGTAACAGACTGTTACATCAGATCAGGATCTGCACTGTTCTCTGTTTAGGTCAAAAATAACCTAATAATTAAAAAAGCAAACAGATCCTGATCAAATGGCACAGATGTTCCATCTGATCTAGATCTACACTGGTAGCCCACGCTATTCCAAGATTTATTTTAGGATTTTGTAGTGCAGTAGTGCTTTTGATTGTCTTATTGTAAAACTTCATGTTTCAATAACATTATAATACTGTTAAATCTTTGTGTTTTGTTATTTTAATAGCTAAATGTATCATATCATCGCCATAGTGCAATAACATAATCTCCTTCATATTTTAATGTTATGTGCACAGTTTATGCGCTAAGGTGACGATACAAATAATTTCTAATGTTGTTTGTTTCCAAATTTGTTTTTCTGAAACATGACATTTTCTGAAAGTGGGGCACTTATTTTTTACAAAAATTATTTTTTATTCTAATATTAGGTTCTAAAGGATATGGGATAATAAATATGAATTAACTGATATTTTCCCTAAAAAATAACAGTGGGGGCATTTATTAGGGAGGGGCATTTAAAAGGAGTTTTACGGTATAAGAAGTTTGAAGCCTGTTTTTCAGCCCCAGCAGCAGATGATGCCTCGTCAAATGGATTCCAAGCTCGCTGCAGGGGATGGTCAGAGGATAAACAACAATGCGCAGCAAGGACAGTTTAATTCTGAAGATGATGATGATGATTCTGGATCTGAAGATGATGATGATGATGACGATGATGACGACGATGATGAAGACCATGTTGCTCTTGAAGGGTAAGCAAGCAGGTTATAATGTAGGTTTTTTTTAGGCACTGAATTAATTAAAAGTTATTGTACTTATCTACAGATCCTCTGTGACCATTGTGGTATTGTTAATTTTTTGCGGGTTCAATTTGACTACTTATAGGAAAGCGAGGAAAATTAAATCAAGCAAAACTGAACTATACTAAGCTTATCTTGTGAGAATACTACATCTCGGCAAATTTATTTCCAGATGAAAATTTCATCTGAAACTTCTGCATGAACATTTGTCCCTGCGTAAATAAATGATAACACAGTTAATGTTATGTGCCCAAGATCATTAAACTATTTCTAGAGACTAGTCTTAAATCTCAATTATCTGATTCGCTGAAATGGCAACTGGTCACCATTTCAGCCGATCGGATGCTTGAGATTTGTGACTTGTCTCCAATCTTAGTTTCATGATCTTGGGCCCTGGAAGCTTAACATTTAAAGGCAAAAACTTAAACACAGTATAAGCCAAGTCAATAGAAGTCATGTTTTTTTAACTATCCTTTTACTCTATGGTTATTCATCTATCAGTTGAATAGAGTAGATTCAGATCAGCTGGCTCATTTGTGCCATCAGATCAGGATCTACAATGTTTGCTGTTAGATTTATTAGCTTATTTCTGATCAAAAGATGACAAATGTAGATCCAGATCAAATGACACTGATGTATGAACTGATCTTGATCTTCAAGTCACAAGAAGAGTTCAGGTAATTAAGCATTATGAATAGAAATTGTTATAGATTGTTGATCTGTTATTTCTGTTTCAGGGCTTATGATCCAGCTGATTATGAGAATTTACCAGTGTCACCAGAAATAAAGGAACTGTTCCAGTATATTACCAGGTAATACAATACTTAACTCTCATTGGTCAATTTCATACTTCTATTTCATTGGTGGAAATATGAACACAGTAAAATTCCTCCATAATTAAGACCACCCAAAAATAAGTCCACTGTCACCTTTAACAGTTTTGCACTATTTTCTACCCCAGAATTAAGACCACACTGAGATGGTCTCACTGTATGTAAAAATTGCGCCAGAAAATATCACATTATTTCATAATAAAACAAATCTTAAACAGACGGTTTCAGTTCTGGTAGAAATTAAATTCATTGGTGCGAAAACAATTGCCCTGAATCTATGTTATGGACTAATAACCCTTTACTCAATGGTTGTGGCTTATAATCCAATGTTGCACATCCATACAATCTGATTTAGATCTACACCATTTGGTTTAACCCTTTCCTCCATATATACACATTTTTATGCATGTGCGACCAGTGTAGATCCAGATCAACTGGCACATCCGTGCCATCTGATCAGGATCTGCACTGGTCACAATTTGGTCAGAAATAATCTCTAATAAATGAAAAAAAACAGTTTAGATACTGATCAGACGGCACAGATGTGCCGGCTGATCTTGATCTAACATGTTCACCCTTGCAATAAAGGTGTATCTATGGAGGAAAGGGTTAAATTAACTAGGTTATTTCAGACCAATTATAAAATTAAAGTTTGAAATTTAACCTGTTATTCCAGATACACGCCACAGTCAATAGAGCTTGAACACAAGTTAAAGCCTTTTATTCCAGACTTCATCCCAGCTGTGGGCGATATAGATGCCTTCATTAAGGTAAGAAATCTAGCAACCTAAAAATTGCCTATAGGACGAAAGTATTGTAATTATTAGTTAATTGTGTCACATACATAGACACATAGATATCCTATTTCTGGTGGCAGTGACGATGGTGTAGTCCAGTAACATGAACTTTAACATGAAACATAATATTAGCCTATAACTTTGAATTTCGATGTACTTGTCCTATTCACTAAATATTTAGAACATATCATAAATTATGCATGAAAAAGCAATCAGTGAAAACAAAGATGATAACTCCTGTTTCAATTTTTGCTAGATAAGTCCCTTTCAAATGCAATTTTAGGTGACACGTTGTCCGAGGAACACCAAATTTTAGTGTTTATTTTGTGTTTTGTTACAGAATTTAATAACCTTCAGTTGCAGAGTCAAGTTTTTCTGCTCTAAACCTGTTCCTGCAAGTATACGCATGGGCAAACAGTGTAGATCCAGATCAGCCTGCACATCTGTGCCATCTGAACAGGATCTACACTGTTAGCTTTTTGATTTATGAGGTTATTTCTGACCAAAAATAGAACAGTGCAGATCCTGATCTGGATTTACTTTGTTTGCTCATCATATAAAACTTTAGGCATATATATGGAGGATAGGGTTAATATTTATAACATTTGGATGTCGAATAATGGGATCAGTTATCCTTAGGTCCTGTTTTACTTGAAACTATAGTGATATTCACTTGTTACTTTCTGTTTACTACAGATCAACCGTCCAGACCAGAAGCCAGACACTCTAGGATTGACAGTGCTGGATGAGCCCTGTGCGAAACAGTCGGACCCGGTGGTTCTGGACCTTCAGCTTAGAGCCATCTCCAAGCAGACTACTGACAAGAAACTGGTGAGAACTTGTATAGTTACTGTTCATTAACCCTTTTGTCCATACATGCTTTTACGCCTTGTGAGCAGTAGAGATCCAGACCAGCCGGCAAATCTGTGCCATCTTATGTGGATCTGCAGCAGTAGCATTTTGGTCAGAAATAACCCAATGAACCAAAAAGTGAACAGTGTAGAAACTGATCAGGTGGCACAGATCTGCGGCTTGATGTGGATCTACATGGTCTGCCAAGGAAATAAAGGTGTCTCTATGGAGGAAAGGCTTAACAATACCTGAAGACAGGCTTCAAACATCATAATATTGAGGACAACTTTTTCAATTTAAACAGGATTGAATTTGTATTTTAATGTTAATAATAGGCTACTTACTACTCGAAAACCATTTTATAAATGTAACATGTGTTGATTTATAAACCAATTATAATCAGTAAAATCACATTGGAAGTGGCTTCCGATCCCAACCAATGATCGATTTTGGCCTCAATAATGTAAAACTGAGAATAGAAACCAGTCTCAAATCTCAAGCATCTGATTGACTGAAATGGCAACCTGTTGCCATTTCAGCCAACGAGATGCTTGAGATTTGAGACTGGTTTCCATGCTCAGTTTTAAAATCTTCAGCATGCATTTGCTAGACTATTTGTGTGTTGTAGATTGTGAAGAGTCTGGCAGAGGCAGACAAGAACCCTAAACAAATAGAAAGTTGGATAGAAAGTATTCGGGAACTGCACAGGGTGAAACCACCCCCGAATGTTCACTATCTCAAGTAAGTAGGGGCTGGGAAAGTAGTTGTCATGAAAAAGAGAGATCTTGGGTTCAAATTAACCCTTGGAGAAGAGTTTATATATAAGCGTTTTCGCTTGTTCTTTAATCCATAGCATGACATTTTCTCATTGTATAATATCATTATAATTATGTGCATTAATTTGAATAAATATTGTTTATACCAACTGAACCCTTAACTCAACAGATTCACTTTTACTGAATGGGCAGACAGTGTTGATCCACATCTGCTGGCACATTTGTGCCATCTGATTTATAAGTAACTATTTGGATAAATTTTTAAAACAACTCATTTTATACCAACAATTTTAGCTGAAAGGTCTTTTTTTTTCTATATGATATGTTAAAGGGTTAAGTCTAGATCAACACTGCAACAGATCCAAAATAACATCCAAAATGAATTTTCAATGAAAACTTTGTTAACTGTCTATTATAGAAATATGCCAGATATTGACACATTGATGCAGGAGTGGCCACCTGAGTTTGAAGAACTTCTTAAAGAGGTATGTAACCTGTAACTGTGCTTGAATACACTGCAAATATTCATTTAAATAACTTGTGTTTCTTATTTCTTTATGTATATTTTATATAGTAAAAGAAATTAGAAACACAACTTTTTCAAACACGAAATATATTTCTAATTTTTTCTAAAGTTGCATTTCAAATTTCCTTAAGTAAACTTAACAAATCAAACCATATTTCTTTCACATAAGAACAAATACATAGAAGTCTGATATTAGTGAGACTTTGTGACTTTCAGGTTGGTTTACCTACAGCGGATCTGGATTGTGACCTGGGAGAGTATGTGGACCTGATCTGCTGTAAGTACCTATACCTAAGTTATATGTTATGTGTGATAACTCTGTACTTCACATATAGGGGTTTTATTGAATATGCTAACAGTGTAGATTGTGATCAGTTGGCACATCCAGGCTGTCTGATGAGGATCTACAGTGTTCGATTCTTCTTTGATTCACTATTCAATGACATAAAATTTTTAAATTCTCTTTAAAATTCATTAATTTTACATTTTTGAATACCTGAACTGTTATAATTGCTTTCATTTGTGATTCCCATTTTTAACATTAAAATTCTGGAGAAGCAGAATTCCAGATTTGTCAAGATATATCATTTTATTTCTGTCGTTCTTGCCTTTTGCAGAAAATTTGATGCCCGCAGTCATGACAGTAGTCAAAAATATGTAACTATTTAAAAATAGAATAGTTTTGCAGATTATCACATGGATGCTCTCAGATAATTTATAAGAGATTGCCTTCTACATTTTCAGCTATCCTAGACATTCCAGTCTACAAGAATACAAACCACCATAATGAGAGGATCCAGGCTTTACACGTCTTGTTTACATTATACTCCGAGTTCAAGAATTCTCAGGTAAACTTTACAGTTCACAATTTCTTGGCATAATATCAAAAAACTGAGATTCAAGACAAATCAACACTTTCTTCCATATACATTGTACACACCATTGTGGCATGGGCAAACAGTGTAGGTCCAGATCAGCTGGCACATCCATGCCTTCTGATCAGGATCTGCACTGTTCACTTTTTGATTTATTATGTTATTTTTTACCACAAAGCGAACAGTGCAGATCCTAATCAGATGGCACAGATGTGCAGGCTCATATGGATGTACACTGTTTGCCCTCACATTAAAATGTGTATTTATAGAGGAAAGGTTTAAAGTGTTGATGAGGTTAATTTTTTGTTAATGATTGCCAGTTAAATGTTAATGTCCCAGTTCTGCATATATTGTTTGGAATAAAATTATGTGATGAGTAATATTCAAAACTGATAATTTTTGTACATAGATTTCCATTTAAAATCACGATCATTGTTATGATATAACTTGTGGACAATAATTATAACCCTCTACTCCATATGTTCACTTTTATTGCCTGAGCAAAGAGTGTAGATCCAGATCAGCTGGCACATCTATGGCATCTGATCAAGATCTACAGTTAGTTTTTTTGATTCATTAGGTAATTACTGACTAAGATATGACCAGTGTAGATCCAGATCAGACGGCACAGATTTTCTTGTTGATCTGGATCTTCACTGGTGGCACATGCATTAAAACATGTATATATGGGGTAAAGGGATACACAGAAAGATAATTTCATAAATAATTATACTAAAAGTTATTTATTTTTCCCTAATTTCAGCATTTTAAAGCCTTGGCTGAGGATAATCAGATAGATAATGCCCATAAGACAGAGTTCCATGAAGATCAGGGTCCCGACAGATTCGTTCTGTAGAAAATATACATATAAAAATAACAGAGCTTGAGGAGAGATGGAATCTTGGAGAAAGTTCACATCGCTACTTAGTCGAGGTCTGTTTGACTGGACTACCACACTACAGATTTGTTCTGTAAAATATTACTAAATTCTAGACTTGTACTTCAATTTTTTGTGAAGAATAAGTTTCAGCTAAATTTGAGTTGGTCAGTATGTGAGTAAATATGGCATTACCAAATATGGCATTATCAATGCAAAAGAATAGCTTTTTGCTAAATAACTGAATATTCTTTGGTAAAGAAATAAACTGGTAGGAAAATGAATTTTACCATATGGGTTTCTTTTTATAGATCTGCATATGAATTTCACTAGATTTTCAAAATGTTTTATATCATTTTATTTTCTAGAAATTTGGAAATGATGTAATAAGGTTCACATCTTAATGATCATATAATTATAATGTTTAAGAAAGGGTATGCAAAAACTATTTAAAAAGAAGGAACCCATGAAAAAAGAGTGAAAACTAATTTGAAAGACAAAATAAATTAAGGCTCTTTGACTACTGTATGTGAGATGCTGGTCATATATTTTGGTTATTCATGTACCAGTTGTTTTTTCTGTTAAAGACATTTTTCTTTAAATTTCTAAATTGCAAAAACAGGAAAATTGCTAAAAGTTTGTATTTCACAGTATAAATGCCATCATTGTATTATTGCGTTTAGTTGACCAAATGGCTTGCAGACATTTATGATTTTCATAATGGAAAACATATAAGTAATATGCCAATTATAATGTGAAGTACCTCCTGTACTTGTTGTATACATTCCGTCCGTTGAATGTTAATGCATGTATGTACAAAAGTGTGGGTATATTTATTAAATAAAAAAATTACTCTGTATTTTGTTTTTTGTTGTGTACCAATAGTTGATAAACATTTTATCCAGTTTACTGCATTTTTTAGTGTACCAAGTACATGTAAATGTTTTCATACTCCTGGGAAAATATCTGGGGAGCGTGTGACATTTGTCCGTCAGTGAAGTATGTTGTAGTTTCCATCTGCCTCACTTGAATGCCAAGCTCATCTCTAATACTACAGCAGGTATCCTGAATTTTCAAACACAAATGAAAAGCATCTAGGGATGCGTAGTGCACAAAAGTCGTTACTACACATAGTAGTAACAAATTTATTTCCTCTTGCCAAATCTTACATGTACATCTCTTTTTGGAATCTTTTCATGGGAACTGAATATAACCTGAAATAATGATAAAGGCCATGGAAAGAGACTGCAATGCACAAAAATTGTAACCATCTCAACAAACATCAGTGAAACTAATGAAGGCAACTGAGTGAAAATTTCAAATAATGACAACAGTAATTTTTATTACTTTTTCAATCAATATTCAGCAGCCACACACAGTTGTAACACTCAGTCAAATTAGTTCAGGTCACCGTCTCATTACAGGGTTTGAGTTACAAGACTTTTAGTTCCAACAATACTTTCAGTCTAAATGGCTTTGTGGTAAGAAAAAAATGCATTGATTGAAACTTCGAAGCTGAAAGTATAACACCAACCACAGTTGTCAATACATTTGTGTCTTGTGTCTACTTTTGTCTATGAATCGGGGCAATTACTGATACATTTGTAAAATTTTTATCATTAAATTTCATTTGCCAGACATCATAAACAAAAAGCCATAAAGATGTGACAATGTTGAAGGTGGAGATGTTGTGTAGATCCAGCTCAGATTACATAAAACAATTATCTTTGTCTTCACTTCCCCCTATTGTTTTTTATGTCCAACATTTTACATTTTTGGTTAATATTTGGAATTAAGCTTTGAAATTAACCCTTTACTCCAAATATAAGGGCCCGCCCGGCTAGCTCAGTGGATAGAGCATCGGACTGTCAATCCAGGGGTCGTGAGTTCGATCCCCAGCCGAGGCGGGAAAAATTTCTCCGTGACAATTGAACTCGGACATTGCGTCTGAGAGTCATTTGTCCCTCACCTCTGATTCAAGTGAGGAAGCAGTCAGTCGCTTGCGGAGAAATTGGTTAGTACTGGTTAGAGACCCAGGAACACCGGTTAGGTGGACTGACCGCCGGGATATAACCAGAAAGGTGTTGAAACCAGGCGTTAAACCCCAAACAAACAAAACAAACAAACAAACAAACCAAATATAAGGGTTTTATCATATTACGCCAACAGTGTAAATCCAGACCAGCCGACACATATGTGCCATCTGGTCTGGATGATCTACTACACTTGCTACTTAATCAGAAATTAAGTAATAAATAAAAAAGCAAACAGGGTAGATCCTGATCAGATGACACAGATGTGCTGGCTGATCTCGATCTAGACTGTTTGCTCATCCGTAATACCCACATTCTTTGGAGTAAAGGAATTACATTGCTTAAATCATTAACCCTTTCCTGTATAGATACACCTTTATTGCTAGGGCGAACAGTTTAGATCCTGTGCCGTCTGATCAGGATCTAAACTGTTCGCTTTTTGATTCATTAGGTTATTTCTGACCAAAATGCGACCAGTGCAGATCCTGATCAGATGGCACAGATGTGCCGGCTGATCTGGATCTACACTGGTAGCACATGCGTAAAAAAAGCGTATATATCAAGGAAAGGGTTAACAACAATCCACAGTAGGGCAGTCTTGGAAAACAACTGGAAATTGCCAACAGGTAAACTAACAACTAAAACTGGAACTTTTTCAAGGATTTTTATTAGCTTACATTCTGCACAAATATTTTGGAATGCATATATGATATTTAAAAATGACTCGAGCGAATAACGACAAAAACATGTCTAAAAAACTATTACATCCCAAGAATTAAGATTGCATGATTCAAAGTATATTGATTGAAAATCCTTTCAAACTCAACCATATTCATCTTTATTATATTAAATACTTTCAATATTAAACTCAGCCATACTTGCTTCAAACACACAATTATAATTTAACATTTACAGCACTGCAGCCCTGTTTATCTGTGGGCTATTCTTGGTATTCTTGGTATTTTATGTACAGGTAGAAGGCATTAAATTAAGTACACTTTTCATTCTAAGGGTTATCGTTTTAACAGATTGCTCATTTAACCCTGCACATTATGGGATATGGCTATTATCCATGTGCAAACATATAAGTATCATTCACGTGTGTTGGGTAAAGATCTCGTGATCCAGCCCGAGTGAAATATGCACAAGGACAGTAACGAGGCTCTTCCGAGTTACCGCCTAGTAAGTGCATATTTCACGAGGGCCAGATCACGCGATCTTAACCCAACATAAGTGAATGTTACTTTTTCTTGCATACCGTATTTATTTTGGGCATTTTGGGGTATTTTCCTGTAAATTTTTCTTTGCACTACTTTTTTACAGTAGCGGAGTGATATACGAGACATTCCAAAATTCATTCATAAATGCATAAGACGTCGTGACGTCATATAAGGCGCATGACTCATTCTACATGGGGGGGGGGGGGGTTGTAGAATCAAAATTTCCTACACGAGTGAAAACACCGGATGACCTGATCTGTTATGCAAGAAGTCTAGATCCAGTTCAGCTGGCCAATTGTGCCATGTGAACTTGATCTGCACTGTTCATCCATGGATTACAGGTAATCCCATGGAATAAAGGGTTAAATTAAATTCTTATGTCGCAAACAACTCTCAGACAAAGCTTAATACTAGTACTTGACAAATATTGTATGTCCAGCATACAATCATACATCAATCACATGTGAGCAACATAGTAGGAAAATCTCAGAGAAATGGAAATACTGTGATAAAGCCGACAATACAGTCATTGTTCGAACATAAGCCGCACTCATAACCTAACATGAACAGGCCGCACTCATAACCTAACATGAACAGATGAAAATGGCTTAACGAAAAGTATAAGCAGTCAAACCTGTGTATTGGCCGCACCCCACAAAGTTTTACTTCCAAATCCTGGGGAAAAAGTGCGGCTTATATTCAAAAAATGATGGTACTGTGATAAAGCCAAGAATATCACACAGTGAACTGTGGCTATCATTTAAATTTGTGTGGATGAATTTTCGAGCAAATGCTGCAACTGATATAACTGCTTGAGCATAAATTCATACAATTATATATATTTTGATTTAATCATTCTATTACATGGTGCTTTTTCACTTAAATTTTATTTCGCACATTTACCTAAAAGAGAAATACAAAAAATTTAAACTGGCACTAACAGTGTAGATCCTGATCAACCGGCATATCAGTGCTATTTGATTAAGATCTACACTGTTTGCTTCTTTGTCAGAAATAACCTAACAAATCAAAAAGCAAACAGTGAAGATCCTGATCGACAACACATGTGCTGACTGATCACGATCTACAGTTTGCCCAGGCAAAAAAGGTTATCTTTTGGAGTAAAGTGTAAGTCATTCTACTTGGACATTTAGATTGTAAATGTCAGCCAACTTTTCAGATACAGGTGGTTTTAAAAATCTGACTGTCATTCTCCTAAATATTCAATATTCATAAATCGTCAGTGATTTTCCAAAATCTCTTAGCTAATTTGTTTGGTCAGAATCATTTTTTTCAGGAGAGACAAAAAACGGTTTCTGGCAAAATCACGTACCTACAAAACATAAAACCCGCCATAAAAAGATGTACTGCCAAAATCTCATAACTCATTTAAAGCAAACTAAAACCCTAAAACATAGATTTAATGTGTATTTGAAATATTCCACATTCGTCTGGATAGAGCTTATTCACCCACACAGCCTTACGTGTTCAGTAAGCAACTAGAAGCTTTTTATTTTTAATTATAACAAATCTTATTTTTCACGAAAATTTTACTCAAATAGGTTATTAAATGATTATATATCTATAAATATGCAAAATGTAATTAAAATAACTTATGGCTCTGTAGATCTATTTAATTTGAGGAAGAAAACACTTTTTGGCCTGTTTTAGATATCATTGAAGTTCATCGGCCATTACGCTTTTTTGACTGACAATTATTTTCAGCCAATTGAGCTACGAGTTTTAAGTCACATGACTTTTCTAAGGGTTCCTATTGGCGTAGAAGAACGAGATTTTGACAGAATATGTGCGGTTGCATCATCGTGAGAAACAGTTAAGAAAAAAATATTGGCAAATTATCGTAGCAAATTAGTTACGAGATTTTGGAAAAACACTGACGAAATATTCAATATGCAAAAACTTTTGCTTTAAGGTAAAAATCACAAGCACATTCAAAACAGTGAATTGAATAACAAGAAACTTCTTGTGAGAAATAAAAACGTCACTCTTGCATTATAAAAATCTATATTTAACTTCGTAAACAAAGTGCATTTAATTTTAACATGATAAATAACAATTTTTACAAACAAACTTTACCAGTTTTACTCCAGAAATGAACTTATTGCTATTTTTAACAGTTTAACATACAAATAAATAGATGATGTCTGTTTTATAGTGTAAAGGGACAGTCACACTATGATGTTCTGGTCAATGTTCTCCGAACGTTTCAATTGTTCTTTTTTGAGCGTTTTAGAATGGGGATGCCACATCTGGAGTGTTATTAACATTTAGTCTAACACACCAATAGCGTGTGTCTAATGCATTAGAAGCGTGTAACAGCGACCAAGTAAGAAAACCCTAAAATCATAAGCATGTTTTCAAGGGTCACTGACGCAAGAAGGAAGATTTGTCAACGTTAGAAGAGTGTTGAGGCATGGACGTTCAGGTAACACTCGAATGACACTCAATGGACGCCAAAAAACCGTTCGTTTCACTATAGTTACACGCTGCGTGCGCTAGGAGCCGTTCAGTCGCTGTTGACAGATCGCCAGTGAGTCGTTCACAGCAAACGATTTTTTACAACCTTTTTTTTTTTGAAAACATTCTCCTTCAGAATATGAAGTGCGTATGATAACCAATGTGAAAAAAGAGCAATACCACATTTATTTCAACCAGAAAATTCCATAATCAACTGGAAAGCACAAAATAAACAGGGTTTCTTCGTTTTTGCAACAGTTACTTCCCTTTAAGTTTATGTTATCATACAGCAAGAGTATACGCCTTTCCAATAAACAGTTTCGCAGTCCTGTACGAGTTACTTCCCGTGGCCAGATATCAACCCAAAACGAGGCTTCACAGGAAAGCTGAACTATCGGACTATGGCTTAAGCACATAAGGCCTAACATAATCCATTAAATTTCAGGTGTGTAATCGTCGCCGCAGGTCGAAAATAAGTTACTGGTCTGTTATTCTAGTCAGACATTTTTATTTTCACTATTTGTTAGATAGTTGCATTTTTAATATTGTAAGAACATGTACCCTTCTTGTTGATAGTGGGCAGTATGAGACGCGATTCGGATAAACGTGAGTATTAATGTTACGAATTTCTATACAGCATTTTCATCTTTATGTATTTTATACTTAAAATTATATTTAACTGGTATGAAATTCGCAAATTGCTAAGACTGATAATGTACTATACTCCGGAAATTGTGACATGTCAACATTCGGTTACAGTATCTACGTTATACTTGTACTCATCTATTACTTGAATTCATCGTACCGTTAATGTTCAACGAAAAAATAATTTTGAATTTTTGAAAACGTCACGTATACTTCACAAGCAAAAATACGGTACGATTGATTCTGTCTTGAAATTAAGAAGGATCAATAAGGTTATCTGATTGTTCGTTTACGTAAGAGTATCATTCATAGAATAAAATTCAAGGATTCTGATGCTGGCTCGTAATAAAGATGGAGATGCCTGCTTCAAATAATGATGGGAACATTTATATTAACCTTAAGACTGCTAAGGTTTGAAATTCTGTCATTTTGGCGTAAACGCTCAATCGCTTGATTGGATATTTATAAAATGTTCTGCTAAGATGAGTTTCTAATTGATGTCTTATGGTTCTACTTGTCGTATTAAGGATTAATAATTCATATAACTGCTATATCAAATACTTTTGATACCCGATTCAGTAATTAAGGATTTCGATATACTTATTAATTGGGAGGTGGAGGTACATAAAAAAGTAAACCGATCTCTATTGGTCAGTGATATCTTCTTCTTAGTAATTGACAGGGGACGCCTTGTGCGCGACAATTTGGCATTTTTATGACATGCCGCTTTCATAATCAATCGCAGCCGGCATGTCAGTAGTTGATAAGACACGCTAAGCCGGAAACGGCACTCAATTTATCCGTGGATAGAACACAGGCTGTTAGTTTAAGTCGTTTAAAGTAAACCTTGGCGCGAGGAATGACTTTACACTTTTAGTCAAATTAGATTTGTTGTTTTATATATAAACTATTCTTGATAAAAAAAATTCATTACGCTGATGTGTTATTACTAATTCAACGATAAACGAGAAAATATATTTTAAAAAAGAAATTTCTTGATGAAAAACGAAAGTTGTAGGTACATGTTCCCTATTACATTAATACAGCGAGCAATACTTTTTCCTGTATAGTAGTCACATGACTGAATAGGGGAGGTAACCGAAAAAATAATCGAATTATTGGAAAGGCGTATAATACAGCTCCATCAGCTGTTTTTATATTACACATATAATGATACAAGGATGAAAGTTTGAAATTGAGAAATTCTGAAAAACTGAAATCCTGAAAATTTGTCAATTTATATAGGGAAAATAAAGAGAATCAACTCTTTTTAACACACAGCAACCTGAACTTCAGGCACAGGCCTGACAACTTTCACCCAAAATATAATAATACTTAGCAATACTTCCATTAATTGCATATTCAGTACACTAACAAAAGCAACATGGCAACATTTATAATGAAATTCATTTGTCATTTAATACATTTGTGGCACGGATGTGCCATCTGATCTGGATGTACACTGTCATATCCCATGGAGTAAAGAGTTAGTTAGCAGTCATTAAAATTAGTATCACAAACAACAAGCAAATATGTGACCAATCTACCTGGGCCCAACATTATCAACTAATATTGGAGACCAGTCTCAAATCTCAAGCATCTGATTGGCTGAAATGGCGACCAGTCAGATGCCTGAGATTTGAGACTAGTCTCTGGCTTTAGTTTTACAATATTGGACCCTAATTACTTGGCCAAACTGGGACTTAATTTGAGGTTGGACTTTGTATTGATTATTGAACCACCTAGGAATTAAATAAATGATTCAAAATGTATGGGACCCCATTCTGCCATTTTAGTTCATTTTTGTTAATAAAAGTTCTGTTAGAAAATTTTTCAAATGTGTTGGGTGTGGAATGTGTATAGGGAAACCTCACTGGGATTGTTTTATTCTTGCATACCAGATCAGGTTATCCGGTGTTTTCACCCGTGTAGGAAATTTCGATTCTACACCCCCCCATGTAGAATGAGTCACGTGAGTGACGTCATATATTCAAGTTGTTGACGTCATTTATAAAAATGGTTTGCGTTAAGGTCAATATTTCAGCATAAGGAAAATAAAAAAGTATGTATACATACATAGAAATGTTATAAATAATAAAAGGTATGCAAGAAAAAGTATCTTGCATGAGACAATCGGTAAAGATAGAAAAATCTATCACCTCGGGTGAACTGTTTTGGCGGGAACTCGGCAGAGCCTCGTTCCCGCAAAACAGTTCACCCTCGGTGACAGATTTTTCCATCTTCACCTCACACTCATGCAGGATACTTATAAGACAGATTTTCTTCAAGGATCTGATTGAAATTATTTAAACGAGTGCTACCCCATGTGTCATTTTTTATATTTTTCCATTTCAATGCTTTTCAATAATTTTTCATTGTAGGAAGAGGAGTGGGGAGTATAACATTTATATCTTATGTGGAAAAATAACAAAACCTAAAAATTTGTCTTTATTTTGTTTTTCGGTTCCCTAAGTCAGTAGACTTGGGGCCCTTGATCAATTTTGAATAACACAGGACAGTGTTTATGCCCTGCATGGCAGTGTTTCTTGTTTAAGTTCAACAGGGCTGGAGAGGTGTGCCTTGAAAACAAAATGTTTCTAAAATTTTGCCCTTTAAACCCATTGTGTGACCTTGACCTTTTAGGTAAGGACTTAGTTCTTTCAACTGACACTTTATTACGTTTAGGTTAAAACTTTTGTGAAGCTGGAAAAGATTTCAACATCAGTTGCCAAGTTATGCCCAGCAAACTAAATATTTTTTCAAAGTGTGCCCTTGGTTTTTTAAGGTAATGTCATAGTTCTTGGACATTATTTTGTTGGTTGAAGTACAAAAATAAATTTTTAAGTTATCCTCAAGATAGTAGATTTCTACCATATTTTTACCCTAGAGTATGACATTAACTATTGTGGTAGGACAATGATTCTTAGATGCGATGCTCCGCCTTAATAAAGTGAACTTTTGTGCAAAGTTCGACTGAAATCTCTTGACAGTTTTCTCAGACATTCTGTGGGAAATAGGTAAGTGTTGACCTGACCTGACAAGGCGATCACTATATGTACCCAACCCTCCATGATTGGGGACACAAAAAAAAAGAGTAATTTGCTCAATAAATAAAGTCAACACATTATTAGCAAACATGACATTATGACATAATGGGACTGAAAAAACTATAGTGCTATAAAATAAAAAAATAATATAATATTATATCAATCTCATTTGTTCCAGTTCGAAATGAACATCTTTCTAACAAAAATAGTTGTCCAACTCAAGAAACATGTAAGATTTTTCGTCAAGTGTGAAGGTCACTATCATATTCTCTATATCGCCGATCTGGTGCGAATAATATATCCACTCTGCTGTTGATCCAGTACACGATTGCCATGGATAGTATTGTCAATATGACGCCGACAGAAAGTGTGGTTGTCTGAAATAAAAACAACAATTTATCATCAATAATTATGATGTTGGTAGGGTTATTTAACCTTTTACTCCATTCACATGTTTTAATGTATGTGTAACAGTGTAGATCTGGATCAGCCAGCACATCTATGCCATCTGATCAGGATCCATAATGTTCGCTGCTTGGTAGGAAATAACCATTAAATTAATTAAAAGGCAAACAGTAGTTCCTGATCTGATAGTCCTACCACTGATGTTTTAAAGATTTTTTTTTATTTTCACGATATAAATCTAAATAATAAAACTGGACTTTGAAATATACTCTTATCGAGGTGGTCTTAATTTTGGGGTGGTCTTCATTTCAGGTTTTACTGTATCTCAAGCTAACACCTGAGGGTTTGCATATAGGGCATTAAGTTGTGTACAGCACTTAAAAGAGTTCAAAAGAGTTAAAGACAACATTTCTACCAAAAGACCCAAGTTTCTATCTTACAGACAGTGATAATATCATATTTTGGCCCTATCATCAGTCTTTATTCAGTGGTTTGACTGTACAGAAGATTATGGTAACCAAAAACAAACTTAAATTTATATTTATGTACATGAACATTAACAGTATTTTTAAAAAATGGCATTTAAAAGTTAAACTAGAAATGTGTCCATAGGACACGGATGCCCCCGCTTTTCATTGTTTTCAGATACTAAAGTGCAATGATGGGAATACAAAATGTAATAGCATTTCATAGACAGTGATGTTCGAGTAATTATAAGAATATGCATAAACTTGATGATCAAGTGAATTATTTGAATTTGTGGCACTGTTGTCTTCTCATTACGGAAATGTCTGTGAAGAAGTTGGTGGTAATGCAATGCAATGTCATAGTGAACATTTGTGCCAAGTTATTTTGAAATCCCTTCCTTCATAAAGAAGTTATAGCCCGAACAAGTAAATTCAAGTTTTAGTAACTGTGACCTTGACCTTGGACTTACAGGCATGGGTAATGTACGCAACACACCACCTTGTCATGGTGAACATTTGTGCCAAGTTATTTTGAAAACCCTCCATTCAAAAGAGTTATAGCCCGGACAAGGAAATTCTATTTTTAGTAACAGTGACCTTGACCTTGGACCTACAGGCATGGACATGGTACACGACTCACCACCTTGTCATGGTGAACATTTCTGCCAAGTTATTTTGAAATTACTCTATTCCTAACGTAGTTACAACCCTGACAAGAAAATTCTATTTTAGTAACAGTGACCTTGACCTTGGACCTACAGGCATGGGCATGGTATGGGACACACCTTCTTGTCATGATGAACATTTGTGTCAAGTTATTTTGAAATCAATCTATTCCTAACAAAGTAACAGCCCGGACAAGAGAATTCTATTTTTAGTAACAGTGACCTTGACCTACAGGCATGAGCATGATACGTGATACACCGCCCTGTCATGGTTAACACTTGTGTCAAGTTATTTTAAAATCCCACCATTTATAATGAAGTTACAGCCCAGACAAGAAAATTCTATTTTTAGTAACAGTGACCTTGACCTTGGACCTTCAGGCTTGGGTATTGTGCGGACACACTGCCTTGTCATAGTGAACATTTGAACAAAGTTATTTTGAAATCCCTCCATTCATAACAAAGTAACAGCCCGGACAAGAGAATTCTATTTTTAGTAACAGTGACCTTGACCTTTGACCGACAGGCATGGGCATGGTACGTGACACATCGCCCTGTCATGGTTAACATTTGTGCCAAGTTATTTTGAAATCCCTCCATTCATAACAAAGTAACAGCCGGGACAAGAAAATTCTATTTTTAGTAACAGTGACCTTGACCTTCCACCTAATGGCTTGGGCATGTACGTGACATACCGTCTTGATATGGTGAACAATTATACCAAGTTATTCAAAAATCCAATAAGAAATAACAAAGTTACAGAGTGGACAAGATTTTGCAAGAAAATTCTATTTTTAGTAACAATGACCTTGACCTTGGACCTACCGGCATGGGTATTGTCACGACACACCGCTTTGTTATGGTGAACATTTGTGCCAAGTTATTTTGAAATCCCTCCATTCCAAACAAAGTTAAGGGCAAAGTGTATATTTTTCTTAACACAAAATGTAAGTGAAAAAGGGGCATAATTTGAAAAATATTGGAAGCAGGGTTATGAGTCTTGTTGGTTATGATGTAGATTTTGATGGTGAAAATATATTTCAAGTTTCAAGGCAGTATCTCAAGTAGTTTTAAAGTTATGGGCAAAATGCATATTTTGCTTAACACAAAATATAAGAAACAAGATATATTCCTATTAAAACTAATGTAAATGGAAGTATCAAAGGGCCATAACTTCTGAACGGAACATGTAAGAGCAAAACCCCACCTCTATGCACAACAACATATCAGGCCAAGCATTGCAGTAAAGTTTCATCAAATTCCCAGCAGAGGTGTAGGAGGAGTTGCGTTCGTGAAATATACTCCTATTAAAACTAATGTAAATGGAAGTATCAAAGGGCCATAACTTCTGAACGGAACATGTAAGAGCGAAACCCCACCTTCATGCACAACAACATATCAGGCTAAGCATTGTGGTCAAGTTTCATTGAATTCCCACCAGTAGTGTAGGAGGAGTTGCGTTCACGAGATATACTCCTATTAAAACTAATGTAAATGGAAGTATCAAAGGGCCATAACTTCTGAACGGAACATGTAAGAGCGAAACCCCACCTTCATGCACAACAACATATCAGGCCAAGCATTGTGGTCAAGTTTCATTAAATTCCCACCAGTAGTGTAGGAGGAGTTGCGTTCACGAGATATACTCCTATTAAAACTAATGTAAATGGAAGTATCAAAGGGCCATAACTTCTGAACGGAACATGTAAGAGCGAAACCCCACCTTCATGCACAACTACATATCAGGCCAAGCATTGTGGTCAAGTTTCATTAAATTCCCACCAGTAGTGTAGTAGGAGTTGCGTTCACGAGAATATTGGACAGACGGATGGACGGACGGACGGACAGGAGCAACTCTTAATGCCCGTCGCCATTTCATGGCGGGGGCATAAAAAAATCAATATTCTGTTCATAAAATTCTTAAAATCTGCTGATGAAATCTACAAAATTTTGTCAACTATGAATACCAATGAATGCATAGTAAGTAAGTAGGTAAGTAAGATGGAACAAAGCTAGCCTGAATTCAGGTCATTGCTTAGTTCAAAACAAGACCACAATAAATTCTGAAAGAGACTTATTCCTTGCCTTTATGGCACAGGCAAACAGTGTAGATCCAGTTCAGCTGGCACACTGTTCGCTATTTGATCAAAAATGACTAAATAAATAAAAAAAAAAAAACAGTGCAGATCCTGATAAGATAGCACAGATGTGCTGGCTGATCTGAATCTACACTTATTCTGGTTGCACACACATAAAAACGAGTATACATGGAGAAAAGACTTGAGAAAAAGAAATGAAATCATCTCTTTCAAAGTGATAGATATCATGCTGAAATTCCTTACAAATATCCTATTTTATTTTATACCCATAAATGATTTTAGAAAAAGTATGGCGTGTATCTGCAAGATTGATACAACAATTCAGATCAGTAAATTCAGAGCCCACAGTGTGGTTTACAGATTCTGTATTTGTCTGTGTTATGTGCAATGTCATAACTACATTGTACTATGTTGTGTATTCTGATTATAATTTTAGTGTAGTCTAAGGCACATAACAAACCTAAAAACAAGAAATTTCTGTCATTGTTCTACAACATTTATGATATTCTTACAACATTCATAATTTTACCACTGTGTTACTATTGTTATTATTACTACATGTATTATGTAAACCATTTTTTTGACAGAAATTTTGTTGTTTTAGTGTGCCGGTACGTTTAAATTTGTTTTGAGCATGAAGGGTATATAATTAAAGCAACATATTGACAGTATGCAGCCTGTAGGTTTGTTGCAAATCTGAACCACCTTGAGTCTTGTGTGATATTGTTTTCACATGCAACTTGAAAGATACTAATAACCTACTGCACACTGTTATAATATACCATTTATCAACAGAGAGAAAAGAAGCAATAAAGTGATACTAGGCATCAGGTTATCAATAACTTGCACAGATTTAACCCTTTACTTCATACATATATGAGTTTTATTGCATGTGCAAACAGTGTAGATCCAGAGAAAATGGCACATCTATGCCAGCACATCAAAATCTGCCCTGTTTGCTTTCAGGTCAGAAATAACCAAATGAATCAAAAAGTAAACATTAGATCCTGATTAGATGGCATGAATGTTCCAGCTGATCTGGATCTACACTGTTCAGCCATGAAATGAAGACGTATCCATGGAGTAAAGCGTTAATAGGTTAATGACACCAGCTTTTCAGAGGAAAAGTCCACACAGTTACAAGAAAGATGATTTGAAATAGTTGTTATATTAATTTATACATGACTGAGTACAATTTTCTGAATACATGCACTCTGTTTCCGGTCAACATGCTTACAATTTCAAACTTTAATATTTCTGATTTTAGAAGTTTGATTTTACTTAAAAACAGGTTTTGTTTTCCTTATAAACGGCGTCATCCAAAGGCAAAATAAGTAACGTTTTCCCCTTTCTAAGACATAGTTTCCCCACTAAATTTGAATATCCCCATGAAAAATAGCAGAAAGGTCTGTCTTGCAGCACAGAAACTTCACTGGTGTAAATTAACAGATAAAACTGTGTCATTCTCAATTCTGTTTACAACTGTAAAATTGCCAGTCAAATTTTATACATTTCACTAGTCAAAATGTTATCTTGAATTTTATTGGTTGGCATTCTAAAGAATGTTCAATCAACTTTCCCGATCTTAATTGTCATAGTAAGGAAATTAAATCTGAATGAATTAAAACCAGTAATAACAGACCAAATTTTCTGTCAATATAGATTTGACTCAGAAAACGCGAATACGAATAGTTCTTTAGCAATTACTAGCATTATAAACCCCAATGACAGGTTTTGTCAGCAATTTCTTTGCAAGGAACATGTTTTGTTTGGAACAGTTTCCTGATGGAAATGCCATTTTTGAATATTATGAAGAACACAAGTTTTGTTTGCTTGTTTTAGTGTGTATAATTATTACATCTGTATTTCCCTAAGATTTGATAAGTGATAAATAATTTTCCCCATACAGTAAAACTTTGAAAACTTGAATACTCAGGGGGATTTGGAAAATGTTCGAGTTTTCAATGGTTCTCGTGTTTTTGAGGTTTTCCTTTATGAGGTCCGATTCTTTTCAGTCAAGTCGTGTAAACATGTTTGTGACCTTGTTGTTGGAATATCCACTTAATTATTTAAATCGATTCATTTGACTGTATTTCGTAAAACTGTTATATCTGTTTGAAAAATTGTCTATGTAATTTTTTTAAAGAAAACGGCTTTTTAAACATTTCGTGTTGACATTGTCTCTGAGAACTAGTATGTGTTACAAACGGTGCCTTCATTATTTTTATACGCATGTAAAAACAACTAGGTTGCATCAACTTACAAAGATATAAATTGACTTGTTTCATATTCTTTTATTTGAGATAAAATTAATCCTGATTCAATTCTCATAATTATCGTCTCAAAGCAGCCGCCTACCCCATGACCATAAAATTATTTACTTTCATCAGAATCTGTTTATAAGAAAGTAAGAATCTGTTTATAATTGGATCAATTTAAACACAATAGACGCTGGCGATTGACAATTAACTGGCAAAAAAACCCATAACAACGTGTGTAAACTACGCGTCACCGTTTACCGATTACTTGAGTTTTCCAATTTAAACAAAGAAGAAATAAATGCTTCAAGGGGCCAACACCTGTCCTTGAGATTTCGAGTTTTTGAAGTTCGAGTTTTCCATGGTATTTTTTTATAGAATATATAAGAAAATATCCGAGACCAGGAAAACTTCTTCCGTGTTTTACCGAGTGCTCGAGTTATCGATGTTTGAGTTTTCGAAGTTTTACTGTATTGACTTCACTCACAAACCCCTCCCCGTGCACCACATCTCTCAAGAAAACAAAGATGCTAGGACAATGTATCATAATCCATGGAGTACAATGAAGATCTAGAAAGCAAGTTTTACAACACTTTCACGCACCTCAAAGTGCTACTGGGTTAGGGTATAGAGAGGTTTCAGAGGTGCTTGCTTCAAACAGTATTGATGCGTTCTTGTTGAAAAAGTAGCCTCCAAAAAGGGAGGTAATTAGTATCAGCACTCCTATGACCAATATCGAAACCTGAAATCAAAACGTGATAAAAATGTGCATGAAAGATGAATACATGTACTATGATGTGTCACATCAGGGCAGGAAGATACCAAGTGCAATACATTTTAAGCCTTTACCCCATGGGATATTATTGTTATCCCATGGGGAAACTTATGATCAAGATCAAATGGCACATCCGTGTAGTCTGATCAGAATCTACATTGTTTAACCCTTTTCTCCATAGATAGGCATTTTTACACATGGGCAACCAGTGTAGATCCAGATCAGCCGGCACATGCGTGCTGTCTGATCAGGATCTGCACTGGTCGCATTTTGGTGAGAAATAACAAATCAAAAAGCGAACAGTGCAGATCCTGATCAGACTGCACAGATGTGCCGGCTGATCTGGATCTAAACTGTTCGCCCATGCATTAAATGTGTGTCTACGGAGGAAAGGGTTAATGTGACTTTTATCACATGGGTGAACAGTGCAGATCCTGATCAGACAGCACATAATGTACAGGATGATCTGGATCTATACTATTCACTTAAAGAATTATTAGATTATATCTGACCACGAAGCATAACTGTGAAGATCCAGAACAGACTATACTGATTTAGGTCTACATGGGCTGTCAATGGATCTGCACTGGATAAGCATAAGATAAAAGTTGTACTCATTGAGTACGATTTTTCTGACCAAGAAGCAAATAGTGTAACTTTCTGCACTGTTTTTAACCCTTTCCTCCATATATACACATTTTTACACAGGTGCGACCAGTGTAGATCCAGATCAGCTAGCACATCCGAGCCGTCTGTTCAGGATCTACACTGGTCACATTTTGGTCAGAAATAACCTAGCAAATCAAAAGGCAAACTGTTTAGATCCTGATCAGATGGTATAGATGTGCCAGCTGATCTGGATCTCAGCTGTTAGCCCATGCAATAAAGGCAATAAAGGTATATATATGGAGGAAAGGGTTAAGATAACTTGGGACACAGCGAAGTGTGCAATTTATTTGGATATGTTAGCAAGATGAAAACAATCACCATATTAAAATGTGTGATGAGTAACACCGATGAATAACACAAATATTTTACATACTTGTGTTTACCCATTACTCCATATATAGGCATTTTAACGCATGTATGACCAGTGTAGATCCAGATCAACCAGCATGTCTGTGCCATTTGATCTGGATCTGCACTGGCTGCATCATGTTCAGAAAAAACCTAATGAAACTAAACAAAACAGTGTAGATCCTGAACAGAAAGCATGGATGTGCAAACTGATCTGGATCTACACTGTTTTACTCATGCAATAAAGGTGAATCTATGGAGTTAAGGGTTAAATGGTACTTGTACTGTTTAATCCCTTGCGTTATGATTCCATTAAGGTTAGTAAGCAAATAAACAGTTCATTAAGGTCTCTTGGGTAAGTCTTTTTTTTATAAATTAGGATCACTTTTTACATAATTATATTCAAAGAACCATGACTTTCCTAAGTTGCACATTTTGCTGCTGAAAAGATACATTTGCAATTAACCGGTAGATGTATTTTGGAAAGTGGATAGAAAGGGTGTATAATACACGTAATAAAAAATTTTAAACACAAGTTTGGTCAATATGTTATATAAAATAATAAATCTTATTTAAATTAAGAGATATTTTTGTAGAAGCCAGATAAGTAAAACTGATGTTAACCCTTAACTCCATGAGATATAGCTTTTATTCCACGGGTGACTATAGAGCATCGGACTGTCAATCCAGGGGTCGTGAGTTCGATCCCCAGCCGAGGCGGGAAAAATTTCTCTGTGACAATTGAACTCGGACATTGCGTCTGAGAGTCATTTGTCCCTCACCTCTGATTCAAGTGAGGAAGCAGTCAGTCGCTTGCGGAGAAATTGGTTAGTACTGGTTAGAGACCCAGGAACACCGGTTAGGTGGACTGACCGCCGGGATATAACCAGAAAGGTGTTGAAACCAGGCGTTAAACCCCAAACAAACAAACAAACAAACAAACCATGGATGACTAGTGTAGATTTTTATTAGCCCGCTCATACATGACATCTGATCGAGATCTATACTTAAGCTTTCAGATTTACAGTACAGCTCGGGTTTCTTTTACATTTTTCACTCATCGCCGCGTTTCACTGTCAGCGCGACATCCAATTTTTTTCGGGTGATCACGGGTGATCGTAGATCTTGCCACCGTGATCACCATACAAGAAAATCACGGTGATTTGCCGCGATTTATCAGCGCGAATCGCGGTGAAGATTTACCGGTGATTTAAAGACATTCTTCCGAATTTATTTATTTAAAAAGAAATATGTTGTTCGTATTTTCGTATCAGAGAAAAGATCTGTAACTTGATCAATGCATAAAAATATTGTCCATTATTTGAAACACTGGAGTTTTCCACACCTTCCGTGTTGACATAAACACCTTTGTACTTGCCCCGTAAATTGCTGCCTATTATGCTTCTAAGTGGAATGTTGTCACGGTCATTGCAGAAAGTGAACAACAGTTATTAAATTGGTTAATTTTTTTACGACAAATTATAAGAATTCATTGACAAGTAGAGTATTTACGCCTCAGATCAGAATTCAATGTCATTTAAAAAACGAGTATAATTGCGATTGAAACACACAGTAAACTGGACATAATAGATCATTATCGAGAGAGAAAAGTGAATAAAAATTGTGTCGTTCTTACCTTATCGTTTCCTTAGTTGTTATTTTGATGAAAGATAAATATATAACATTCTTTTTCTTAAGTACTCCGAACATGTTGAGAAAATAAATAACGGTGAAAATATAACAGCCAAGTACATTAGCTACATGTATAAAATCCATCTCGTCAGTATTTTTCCCCAATCCCTTCCTAAAACATCTTCATTTATGAGCAATCAACACCTGTTTGAACACCTGTGTGATCAGCATTGTATATTTCATCATCACTTCTGTTTATTCACTTCAAAAAGAACGCCGACAAGTAATACTGATTTTCCGAGATCAAAGGTGCCGTGTTGGGTAAAAAAATTATTGATCAAACGTCGGCGTTTTTTATTCTTAACAGATTGACTCATTTGTCAACTCTCAACAAAAAAATTAAAATTGCTCGAAACAAATTAGAGTTGTACATTGTATAATCAAAACATGCCATGTAAAATCAAAACATGCTGGAAATTAATAGCATATGCCTGTCACAAATGTTATTTAAATAAACAATGTTTGTGTTCACGACTTACTCATTACATTCAAAATGTTCATTCAATAGTTGATTTGTCGTTGAGTCGTGTGTCATTTTTGTTTGGGAATCAACTAAGCTGTTGATAATTGGTAATTTATATGGATTAATTAACTCCAAGCTTCTTACGTTGACAGGTAAGCACTTTCAAAAAAGTTATTGATTAATTCATGTCAGTTTGCAAAAATCGGGCGTCGGTGATAAAATCAAGCTCTGTTATATTAAAAAGTTATTACATTTATTAAGAAACTCGATATTTTCACAGAAGATACGCAAAGAAAGAAAATTGTTTTTTTTTCGTTTAATGCTGACGAATCGGCATCTCCGATTACGCGACTAAAATTTTTACATTATTTTGATATAATGTTACATTCAAATTGGTTAAAGAAAGAATGTTTTACATTAAAAAAATACATTTTAATACACTCCTTTTTCGAAAGACTTTTCACCGCAATCCCCCGCGATCGACCCTGAAGCTAAACTGCTGACGATGAACACGAGAAGAGCGAGAATGACTGCAGAATTATCGCCGCGAATCACGGCAAATCACCCGAAAATCGCCGCGTCGGAAGGACATATTCGCGGTGAATTTCCACCCGGACTGATTTATTAACGCGGTGGACGGGTGAAAAATGTAAAAGACACCCGAGCTGTAGTGTACTACATTATTCCTGAACAGGAAGCAAATATCATAGATCTAGATCAGACAATTATGTTGTCGGATGCGTCAGCAGACCCAATTCTACACACGCAAGTGAAAAAAGTCGTATCAATGGAGAAAAGGGTTAAATATCATAAGTAATATGAAAATGATCTTCAAAATGTGAGACATCTAGAATTCTTTGATAAAAAAAATGATTCTAATGCTAAGGATTTTACATTAATTTTGTGATGAAAGTGGTCCCAATTGATGAGAAAAAGTAAATGTAAATTTATTTTAAAGCTGGTATATATCAGGACTGATTTTATAGAGGTTTAAATGTTACTATCTTATTTTATTAGATTTCATTTTTTATTAAACTGGACTAATAAAGATAATAATGTTTTACGATTTTTTTTATATTAAACATTAGCAATGATTCTTAACAGAAGAATTAATTCTATCTATTTAACCATTTGCTCTATGGAATATGACTATTACCTGATGGACGAACAGTGTAGATCCAGATCAGCCAGCACATCTGTGCCATCTGATCAGGATCCACATGGCACGCTTCTTTATTCATTAGGTCATATCAGCCCATGAAGCAAACATTGTATATCCTCATCAGACAGCATGGAATTGCCAGCTGATCTGGATCTACACTGTTTACACATGTATACACTGTTTACACATGTGATAAGCCCATATGTATATGGAGTTAAGGGTTAAATCATCAAAGATTTAGTATACATGTATCTAGATTTATCGAAAAGGAAGGAAAAACTCATGGGTAAAATCTCAAACGCATGTTTCAAAATGTCTTACCTCAAATTTTTTACTTGGAATGAGAAAAACTCGCACTTGCATTGCATCAATCGCCCAACTACTTTCTGTCCATGTAGAAAAGTTTCCCGATTTATAGTCATAATCTGAAACAAAAAGCTATCGATATGTTGGCTTTCACATTGAAATTTAATCTTGCCGTTTTTTTTTTGTTATAAGCCCTCTTTTACAGCTGCATCACATTTAACCTTTTACTCCTGGACCAATAGATACACCTTTATTGCATGGGCAAACAATGTAGTTTCATATTAGCCAGCACATTTGTGACGTCTGCTCAGGATCTACAATGTTCGTGAAGAAATTTTAAGAAATAGCAAATTTATATCCAGGGTTATGTTTTTGTGACAAAAACCTAGTACAATAAAGGAGCATTACCAAATGTGACTATGACCTAAAGACTTTGGCATTATAACGACCCTGTTGTCATAAGCAATTTAGTTTGAAGATTTGATGAAGAAATTTTAAGAAATGGCAGTTATAGCCAACAATAAAATTTTGTGAGTTGAACGCACCAATAGACAAAGAGAATCTATCATTGGTATTCGGCGAAGATAAAGGTATCTCAACCCGAGGGCTATGCTTTCCAGACGGCAAGTCTGGAAAGCATTGCCCGAGGGTTGGGGTACCGCGATCTTCGCCGAATACCAATGATTGATTATTTTTCTCACTTACTTCTTAAAGATTCAAACAAAATTCTTTAAAATTAAAAAAAAAAAACGCAACAATTTTAGAGAACTATTTCTTATGCGTAACTTCCAGTAGGAACGGTAAATGAGCCACGAATACACTGTCCTGTCAAAGTTAAACACCCCTTACATGTAGGCCTTCAACAATATCGTTACAAATACAAGAAAGGAAAAGAATCGTTTTTTCATGGCATTTAATGAAAGTGCTCAATTAATATGGTGTGCAATAATACGAAAGTACGCGAGCACGCGGAATGTAAGATAAGGCCATGCGAGATAAGGAAATCTCACACGGCTAAAAATAGAGATATTTCTGTCTAGTAAGTGAGAAGAAGCAGTCCCTATGTTTGGCCTTTTCTTCGAAAGGGCGACATAAAATTGTCCATTTAATCTATCATCTAAATCGCTATATTTTTGGAGCACTGACTCAGGATTGAAACTATGATGCTGTTGTCCTCTATGTATTTAGTATGAACTCTGCTTGACTGTAAAACAAGTTTTGACAACTTGTATTAATAAGATACAATGACTGCTTCATGAGCTACCAGTGTTGATGTTGTTGTTGTTGTTGTTGTTGTGGATTAAAGAAAATGGCATCAGAATTCAGGGATTGGCTAGGGCTGTCAGAATAGGGAGAAAATTTTCCAATTTTAGCCAGAATTCAACTAGGATTTTGAATTTCTGTATGAAACATACAGGGAAAAACTTATTCCTTGACTCAGCAAAAGAAAGAAGTTCTTGATATTTAAGAGACTTTTTCTTCCTGACTACTTTTCCCAAGCCTCCCTCTAAGCCATTGCCTGGAATCTTGCCCTGGTAATTCTGAACCAGTAACTCACAAATCAGAAGAATGATGCTCTTACTTATCTATCAGGGACCAAGATCATAAAACTGTGATTGAAGACCAGTCTGGTTGCCATTTCAGCCAACCAGA
Organism: Corbicula japonica; assembly: GCA_038501625.1. NCBI lineage: Eukaryota > Metazoa > Mollusca > Bivalvia > Venerida > Cyrenidae > Corbicula > Corbicula japonica. The sequence goes on from JAZAYU010000026.1 coordinate 5,182,316, forward strand.
TACAGTAAAACTTCGATAACTCGAACATCAAAAACTCGAGCACTCGGGAAAACTCGAAGTAGATTTGCTGGTCCCGGCAATTTTCTTATATATTCTATATAAAAATACCATGGAAAACTCGAACTTCGAAAACTCGAAATCTCGAGGACAGGTATCGGTCCCGTGAAGCTAATTTCTTCTTTGTTTACATTAGAAAACTCGAGTAATAAACGAACAATACATTTTTTTGCACCTCTCTGCAGTAATTGGTAAACGGTGACGCGTAGTTTTCACATGTTATGACTGGTTATCTTGCCAGTCAATTGTCAATTGCCAGCGTCTATTGTGTTTTAATTAATCCAATTAAAACAGGTTCTGATGGAAGTAAACAATTTTAGGCAGCTGCGTTGAGACAATAGTTATGAGAGTTTAACTAGGATTACCTTTATCTCAAATAAAATAATATGAAACGAGGCAATTTGTACCTTTGTAAGTTGATGGTACCTAGTAGTATTTTTTACATGTGTATTAAAATAACAAAATACCGTTTGTAAAGTATACTAGTTTACAGACAATGTCAACACGAAATGATAAAAAGCCGTTTTCTTGAAAAAAAAACACACACAAAACATCAAAGCATTTTCAAACAGATATAACGGTTTAAAAATACAGTGTCAAATGAATCGTTTACAAATTTAGATGTTATTCCGATAACGTAGTTACCAACAAGGTCACAAACATGTATTTATGCGACTTGACTGTACAAAAATCGGACCTCATAAAGAAAAACCTCAAAAACTCGAGAACCATGGAAAACTCGAACATTTTCAAAATCCCCTTGAGTATTCGAGTTTTCGAAGTTTTACTGTACTTGAGATTTCAGACTGGTTTGTAATCTCTGTTTCATGATCTTGAGCCCTGAGATTATACCAAGAGAGTAACAAGTTGAAATCTGCTTACCATCTTGTTCAAAAGCTATTGACACTGCTGTGGAATAATTTGCTGTTCCTCGCATACAATATTTATTTTGCTGCATCCAGGAATAGTGATATAACTGTAAAATAATTGACAATACAAATACAGTCAAACCTGTATTAATCAGCCCTCCCAAGGAGGTTACAAAAAAGTGGCCGCTTAACACAGGAGGCTGTTTAAAACAGGTACAAATTAAAACAAAATGTTAGTTTAGGACATATACAAACTGGCTGTTTAAGACAGGTGGTTGCTACATGCAGGTTGCTACTAAGGCAGGTTCAACTGTATAGTATGTTTGTAGATTGAACAAGCTACATGTAATATAGTGAAACCCTACTCAGGCCTCCTAGTAGGCCTAAACAAAAAAAACGGTTTTTATAAAGGCATCTTTGGAAATGAAGGCCTTTTAGTGTAAAATATTTAAAAAATAAAGAGGAAATAAAGGCTATTTTAGTTGAAATTTTCTTTGAAAACACATAATATACAATCTATAGCATTAACTAACAAGAGTGCCAAACTGACACAAAATACGCCCGTCAAAATGCTGATCATCAAAGTTGCGTAACGATCCTATGATAATTATTCGACTTGGAAGAGCAGATACCGCTAATTCAGTTTTTGGACAATTCAAGGGCCATAATTCAGGAGTGCCTGGGGGGATTCGGCAGGTTATAGAACTTGGTCGAGATATTATGCCCACCAACATATTCACCAAGTTTGATAAAGACCGGATGAAAACTCTTTGACTTAAAGAGCGGAAACAGTGATTTTGGACAATTCAAGGGCCATAATTCAGGAGTGCCTGGGGGGATTTGGCTGGTTATAGAACTTGGTCGAGATATTATGCCCACCAACATATTCACTAAGTTTGATAAAGACCGGATGAAAACTCTTTGACTTAGAGAGCGTAAACCCTTATTTTGGACAATTCAAGGGCCATAATTCAGGAGTGCATGGGGGGATTTGGCTGGTTATAGAACTTGGTCCAGATATTATGCCCACCAACATATTCACCAAGTTTGATAAAGACCGGATGAAAACTCTTTGACTTAGAGAGCGTAAACCCTTATTTTGGACAATTCAAAGGCCATAATTCAGGAGTGCATGGGGGGATTTGGCTGGTTATAGAACTTGGTCGAGATATTATGCCCACCAACATATTCACCAAGTTTGATAAAGACCGGATGAAAACTCTTTGACTTAGAGAGCGGAAACAGTAATTTTGGACAATTCATGGGCCATAATTCAGGAGTGCCTGGGGGGATTTGGCTGGTTATAGAACTTGGTTGAGATATTATTCCCACCAACATATTCACCAAGTTTGATAAAGATCGGATGAAAACTCTTTGAGAGCGGAAACCATGTGGACGCCGCCCGCCTGCAAACCCGCCCGCCTGCCGCAGGTGTTCCCATAATACGTCCTGTTTTTCAAACGGGTGTATAAAAACAATGTATTATCTCATACTGTTTTAATGATACAGTGTGATTGATACACAAGCAGTATCCTAATAACAACACTTAAAAGGGCAGGAGAGATAAAGAAGTACCATTATTTGCTTTAAACTGGCACGGCAAGCAGCCTGAATAAAATAAAGGTTTTGAGTGAAAATAACAGGCTATTTGGCCATTTTAAAGGTTTTTTCAAAAGATTTAAAGGTTTGCTCTGAAATTAAAGGTTAAAAGGTTTCACTAGGATGCCTGCCCACTTTTAAGGAGACCTTTGGGACTAAAACAAGAGCTGTCGGAGGAAACAGCATGCTCGACTATTCGAATCATTTGAAACAAATGCAATTTGAAGATTAAAACAATAACAACTATGGCCATACATTCATGTGCAATCAGGAAAAATATTAACAAGTGAATAGTAAGGGAGAAATTCATTTCAAATAACAGAAATAATTCATTAATGTACCATAAAAATTAAACTGAATAGGGGAATAACTATGAAATATTTCTGAATTTGTTAGAAAACTTGTTAGTAATTTTTTATTAGAGACATTTACTTTTAGTCAAATATCAATCACTTCAGTAATGTTACAGAAAAAGAACTGAAATGAAAATATAATGGAAGTTTGAAGTTGATACCTTAAGTATTTGCAAAGTTATCGATGAAGTGAACTTAAGTGAAAATATAAGTGAAACTAGAAATGTGTCCATAGGACAAGGATGCCACTGCTATGCATTGTTTTCAGACACTCAAGTGCAATGATGGGAATAACATTGTTTTCAGACACTCATGTGCAATGATGGGAATAATAGCATTTCAAAGACAGTGATGTTCGAGTAATTATAAGAATATGCATAAACTTGAAGATCAAGTAAATTATTTGTATTTGTGGCACTGTTGTCTTCTCATTACGGAAATGTCTGTGAAGAAGTTGTTGGTAATGCAATGCAATGTCAAAGTGAACATTTGTGCCAAGTTAATTTGAAATCCCTTCATTCCTAAAGAAGTTCTAGCCCGAACAAGTAAATTCAAGTTTTAGTAACTGTGACCTTGACCTTGGACTTACAGGCATGAGTAATGTACGCAACACACCGCCTTGTCATGGTGAAAATTTGTGCCAAGTAATTTTGATAACCCTCCATTCAAAACTAGAATTATCACTGAAAGTGATTAAATACCCCCACATGTATGCTTGATAATTGAACTGGGAATGCTTCGAATCAATGGCATAATGTGCCCCACTTTCAATCCAATGTGTCGTCTTCACAGTAGCCACATATTCAGCAAGTTTCTTCACAATATCTCATTCCTTCTAAATTTATTGAGCAGAAATGGTTTAAATATGTTAGTAACAGTGGCCTTTATCTAACTTTTATCTAAGAACTGTGTGCCAAAACATTGTTTATGAGAAATCATCCAGAAACCATTTTTAATTAACAGTGACCTTGACCCCATCAGGCCCAATTTCAATACCAAGTTTCGTCTTCACAGACACTACCTATATAGCAATTTTCATCACAATATCTCATTCTGAACCAAAGTTATTGAGCATACAGTTTATTTTCTATTTTTAGTAACAGTGACCTTGACCCCACAGGCCTTGAATCCCAAAAGTCATCTTCACAAAAACCATCAATACACCAAATTTCATTTAAGAATCTCATTCCAAGCTATAGTTACTGAGTGGAAACGAAGTTTTGAAGTTTAAATAACAGTGACCTTGACCTTGAACCCACAGGCCCCAAAGTCAAACCTAATCTTTATCTTGTTATGTTACATCTGTGTCCCAAAAAATAATTAAATCTATGAAGTATTTCATGAGTTATAGTCCAGAAACAATTTTTCTTTTTTAAGTAACAGTGACCTTGACACTGACCCCTCAGGCCCCAAAGTCGAACTCGACCTGTATCTTTTGATATTACATATATGTACCAAAAAAGGATTTAATCTGTGAAGTTTTTCATGAGTTATTATCTGGAAACCCTTTTTCTATTTTTAGTAATACTGACCTTGACATTGACCCCACCAGCCCCAAAGTCGAACTTGACCTGTATCTTGTGATGTTACATCTATTTACCAAACAAGGATTAAATCTGTGAAGTGTTTCATGAGTTATCATCCGGAAACCATTTTTCTATTTTTAGTAACAGTGACCTTGACACTGATCCCACCAGCCCCAAAATCGAACTTGACCTGTATCTTATGACGATATACCTGTGTACCAAAAATTATTTAATTCTGTCAACCCTTTCATGAGTTATCATCTGGAAACGAAGAATCCGACCGACCGACCGACCGACAGACCGACCGACAGACCGACCGACCGACCGACAAGCTCACTCCTATATACCCCCTCAAACTTCGTTTGTGGGGGTATAACAAAGTTATAGCCCAGACAAGAAAATTCTATTTTTAGTAAGAGTGACCTTGACCTTAGACCTACAGGCATGGACGTGGTACACGACTCACCACCTTGTCATGGTGAACATTTGTGCCAAGTTATTTTGAAATTACTCTATTCCTAATGTAGTTACAACCCTGACAAGAAAATTCTATTTTACTAACAGTGACCTTGACCTTGGACCTACAGGCATGGGCATGGTACGGAACACACCACCTTGTCATGATGAACATTTGTGTCAAGTTATTTTGAAATCAATCTATTCCTAACAAAGTTACAGCCTGGACAAGAGAATTCTATTTTTAGTAACAGTGACCTTGACCTACAGGCATGGGCATGGTACGCGATACACCGCCCTGTCATGGTGAACATTTGTGTCAAGTTATTTTGAACTCCATCCCTTTATTAATGAAGTTACAGCCCGGACAAGAAAATTCTATTTTAAGTAACAGTGACCTTGACCTTGGAACTTCAGGCTTGGGTATTGTGCAGGCACACTGCCTTGTCATAGTGAACATTTGTGTCAAGTTATTTTGAAATCCATCCATTTAAAATGAAGTTACAGCCCGGACAAGAAAATTCTATTTTTAGTAACAGTGACCTTGACCTTGGACCTTAAGGCTTGGGTATTGTGCGGACAAACTGCCTTGTCATAGTGAACATTTGTGCAAAGTTATTTTGAAATCCCTCCATTCATAACAAAGTAACAGCCCAGACAAGAGAATCCTATTTTTAGTAACAGTGACCTTGACTTTTGACCTACAGGCATGGGCATGGTACGCGACACACCGCCCTGTCATGGTGAACATTTGTGTCAAGTTATTTTGAAATCTCTCCATTCATAACGAAGTTACAGCCTGGACAAGAAAATTCTATTTTGAGTAACAGTGACCTTGACCTTCGACCTACAGGCTTGGGCATGTACGTGACACACCATCTTGATATGGTGAACAATTATACCAAGTTATTTAAAAATGCAATAAGAAATAACAAAGTTACAGAGCAGACATGATTTTGCAAGAAAATTCTATTTTTATTAACAGTGACCTTGGACCTACAGGCATGGGTATTGTATGCGACACACCGCCTTGTCATGGTGAACATTTGTGCCAAGTTATTTTGAAATCCCTCCATTCATAACGAAGTTCAGGGCCAAGTGTATATTTTGCTTAACACAAAATGTAAGTGAAAAAGGGGTATAATTTGAAAATATTGGAGGCAGGGTTATGGGTCTTGTTGGTTATGATGTAGATTTTGATGGTGAAAATATATTTCAAGTTTCAAGGCAATATCTCAAGTAGTTTTAAAGTTATGGGCAAAATGCATATTTTGCTTAACACAAAATATAAGAAAAAAGGGGAATAACTTGAAATATATTGACAGCAGAGTTATGGGTCTTGTTGGTAATGATGTAGAATTTGATGGTGAATATATATTCCAAGTTTCAAGTTGATATCTCAAGTAGTTTATAAGTTATTGACCAAAGTGCATATTTTCCTTAACACAAAAGTTAAGTGAAAAAGGGGCATAACTTGAAAAATATTTGTAGCAGAGTTATGGGTGTTGTTGGTAATGATGTAGAATTTTATGGTGAATATATATTCCAAGTTTCAAGTTGATATCATAAGTAGTTTTCATGTTATGGACCAAAGTGCATTTTTTTGTTTAACTCATTTGTTTAACGGACGCCGACGCCGACACCGGGGCGAGTAGGATAGCTACCCTATTCTTCGAATAGTCGAGCTAAAAAGTGGTCTTTATTTTGGGGTGGAAAATGTTGCAAACAAGAGCTGTCAGAGGAGACAGCGTGCTCGACTATTCGAATCATTTGAAACAAATGCAATTTAAAGATTAAAACAATAACAACTATGGCCATACATTCAAGTTCAATCAGCAAAAATATTAACAAGTGAATGGTAAGAGAGAAATTCATTTCAAATAACAGAAATAATTTCTGTGACCTTGACCTTGGACATACTGGCATGGGTAATATACCCAACACACTGCCTTGTCATGGTGAACATTTGTGCCAAGTTATTTTGAAAACCCTCCATTCAAAACAAAGTTATAGCCCGGACAAGAAAATTCTATTTTTAGTTACAGTGACCTTGACATTGGACCTACAGGCATGGGCATGGTAAGCAACACACCACATTGTCATGATGAACATTTGTGTCAAGTTATTTTGAAATCACTCTATTCCTAATGAAGTTACAGCCCTGACAAGAGAATTCTATTTTTAGTAACAGTGACCTTGACCTACAGGCATGGGCATGGTACGCAATACACCACCCTGTCATGGTTAACTTTTGTGTCAAGTTATTTTGAAATCCCTTCCATTTTTAATAAAGTTATAGCCCAGACAAGAAAATTCTATTTTTAGTAACAGTGACCTTGACCTTGGACCTTCAGGCCTGGGTATGTGCAGACACACTGCCTTGTCATAGTGAACCTTTGTGTAAAGTTATTTTGAAATCCCTCCATTCATAACAAAGTAACAGCCCAGACAAGAGAATTCTATTTTTAGTAAAAGTGACCTTGACCTTTGACCTACAGGCATGGTATGTGACACACTGCCCTGTCATAGTTAACATTTGTGTAAAGTTATTTTGAAATCCCTCCATTCATAACAAAGTTACAGCCTGGACAAGAAAATTCTATTTTTAGTAACAGTGACCTTGACCTTGGATCTACAGAAATGGGTATAGCGTGGACATACCGCCTTGTCATAGTGAACCTTTGTGCCAAGTTATTTTGAAATCCCTCCATTCATAACGAAGTAACAGCTCGGACAAGAGAATTCTATTTTTAGTAACAGTGACCTTTACCTTGGACCTACAGGCCTGGGCATGTACGTGACACACCGTCTTGATATGGTGAACAATAATACTAAGTTATTAAAAAATCCAATAGAAAACAACAAAGTTACAGAGCGGACACGATTTTGCAAGAAAATTCTATTTTTAGTAACAGTGACCTTGACCTTGGACCTACAAGCATGGATATTGTACGCGACACACCGCCTTGTCAAGGTAAACATTTATGCCAAGTTATTTTGAAATCCCTCCATTCATAATGAAGTTAAGGCCCAAGTGTATATTTTGCTTTACACAAAATGTAAGTGAAAAAGGGGCATAATTTAAAAAATATTGGATGCAGGGTTATGGGTCTTGTTGGTTATGATGTAGATTTTGATAGTGAAAATATATTTCAAGTTTCAAGGCAATATCTTAAGTAGTATTAAAGTTATGGGCAAATTGCTTAACACAAAATATAAGATAAAGGGGCATAACTTGAAACATATTGACAGCAGAGTTGTGGGTCTTGTTGGTAATGATGTAGAATTTGATGGTGAATATATATTCCAAGTTTCAAGTTGATATCTCAAGTAGTTTACAAGTTATGGACCAAGTGCATATTTTGCTTAACGCAAAATTTAAGTAAAAAAGGGGCATAACTTAAAAAGTATTTGTAGCAGAGTTATGGGTGTTGTTGGTAATGATGTAGAATTTGATGGTGAATATATATTTCAAGTTTCAAGTTGATATCGTAAGTAGTTTTCAAGTGATGGACCAAAGTGCATTTTTTGTTTAACGCATTTGTTTAACGGACGCCGACGGGAACGCCGACGCCGACACCGGGGCGAGTAGGATAGCTCCCCTATTCTTCGAATAGTCGAGCTAAAAACTAGACGTTTGGAATACTGAATTTATTATCAAGATGTTTTGAATTTCAGGTTGATCTTAATGAGGTATTTCATTGTATTGCAATTTTGTAACCCTTTACTCCATAGGTTAGACTGAATAACTGTAGCAGTGACCTTGGGTGTGTTACCTACTTGCTGGAAATGAAGTAGTGGTGATGGTGAACATAAAGTCTTCATTTCTTTCTTGTTTAGTTTCAAAGTCATGGACCAAGAATATACCAACTTGGTTAACCGCAGAGTTATCATTTTAAACACATGAGCTGAAAATTAGAAATTTCCAAGGGACACAACTCACATCACTTGAATCTATTAATAACTAGATTTGGTGATCAAAAAAGTGTCACCAATGGTTTTGTTCATGCTGGTGATACATTCCAAGTATTAAGTAAATAGGACATGACTTTCAAAGATTTAGGCATCATTTAGTTTCCAATTAATGACTTAGACAACACCACCAATGCTGACGCTGAACAATAGGCAAGCAACACAAACATAAGTCATTGATTAGCAGGAAAAAATGCTGAATGCATAAACAACTATTTTTTATATAAAAAAAAAATTATTTTTTACAGCTTCAGACTTGTTTTAGGTAAGATAAACTGTTACCCCATTTCTTGGTGGATCTTTATCATCACAGCAACTTGAGTTCACTATATCACCTAAGTATCGCAGTAACATATGGTATGTGAGTTCAGTTATGTGATTTCTCTGTGTGCTCACGCTGACATAAAATGGGTATGGCTTTTCCACTAAAATATAAATAAATAAGCTCTGTCTACAATTCTGTATATTCCAAATAAATTTCTGCATATTTGTGAATTTATTATACAGGCTTTGACAAAATTTACTAAACCAGTAAACAAACCACAACCTGATGTTGTTTTTCTGCGAATAATATATGGGGAATGCCATGGAAAAAGATACCACAAGCGAAACTTTTTGACAATTAAGTTGTTACTATATTTAGAAAGAACTTAAAATTATCCATTATATCCCTACAAATAGTCAATTATAATTATCATGAAATAAAGTTTTCATTTGTATTATATAATTGTAATTTATCATCGATCATATTAAAAGGTAATATGATAGCCATATTATACTAAGTTTCTGTAAAGCCTTAAGGTTTCCAGTTTCTGGGTTTATTTAGGATTTTCAGAATATTACAAAAACTGCTTTGATACCTAAATCATCTGCCATTTTTTTCGGCACGCTTTCTTCAAATAGTTCACATTTTGGTGAAACAAGGTAGCAGAATAATAGATGATGTACCTGAAAAAAATAACATTTCATCAACTTATTGCAAAAACAATATAAGTGCCATTGAAATAAGTACATTTACACTGTTTTTGCACAATTAAAGGTGATAATTTGGAAAATAAGAAACATCCAATTCTGCAAAAACCATGTACTTATATGTATTTAAACAATAAACAATCATTTTTCCTAAAGTATTGTCAGCAACCGTTGTGACTATAAGTATCTTTTAAGCGCCGGCTGTTCAAAACTTTTTCTGTAGAGGGGGTTTATTTTAGAATAAGTAATTCCTACAAATAAAATCATATCTGTTTACTTTTATTTCATGTATATGTACACAAGAACAAGAATAATGTTTCTAATGTGTCGGCAGATCTGGATCTACACTGTTTAACATGGCAGATCTGGATCTACACTGTTCAACATGGCAGACCTGGATCTTCACTGTTCAACATGACAGATCTGGATCTACACTGTTCAACATGGCAGATCTGGATCTACACTGTTCAACATGACAGATCTGGATCTACACTGTTTTCAACATGACAGATCTGGATCTACACTGTTCAACATGGTAGATCTGGATCTACACTGTTCAACAGCCCAGTCCCAGGAGTTAAGCTTAAACAAATGTTGGACTGTGTTACAACAAACAGTAACGTTTTGCCGCAACCTGAGCAACCTGTATAGATCCAATAACGGAAATAAACAAATAAATCTAAAAACTAACAGTGATGACACAATTATGCACGCTAAACTGATCTGCACTGTTAACCTATGGGATAACAGCCATTTGCCATGGATTATAGGGTTAAACAAGTTTGTGTATGTGGTACATACTGTGGTAGCATTAACTTGTATATCTTCAGTGTCATTACTTCCAGTGGACAGTTTGTACAGGAACTTGGCAATCACAGTCGCTACTTCTGAAAGGTTTCTGGCTTGTTCCGAGACTGTTTCATAACATGCTGTCTTGTTGTCAACACAATCAGCCTTTATTGTTGCTGCCAAATCTAATCTACTGTTGTAAAATCTACAATGAATTATATGAATATTAAAAGAAATTAATACAAGAGTCTAAGTTCAAAAGCTGATTGCAGTATCCTCCCTGATGGAAACAAAATTTGTTACCTGCTGTCTAAAAAAAGAAGTAAAAACAATACCAAACATGATCAAAATTTTCACTTACATGTATTTCACCAAATTTAAGACAATGTTTCGGCCTAAACAAGCCTTCTTCAGGGTAATAAATACAAACAATCATATACCTGCTGTCTAGAAACACAATGCTTAACCTTTCCTCCAAAGATACAAAGATTCCTGGGCAAACAGTGTAGATCCAGATCAGTCAGAATGTGCCTGCTGATCTGGATCTACACTAGTCTCACATGCATAAAAAATGTGTAAATATGGAGCCAAGGGTTAAGACTCTCTGCTTTTTTCTACAAGAAAAATGAACTTACTTGTTTGTATACTCTTTTTTATGATCTGTAATCACAACAGCAGGTATTGCACTCTTCTTCAAAAATGATTGGACGGAGGCTGGAGGTAAGGGCTGCGATTGGTCAACTGCATCCACTAAAGACTGGCCGAACTCTTTGAGACTGGCTACCATTTTATCAACCTGTAAGAATTCATATGGTGCCATTTCCATGGTCTAAAGTTAGCTATGTATTCTTTTTTATAATCTCTTTTCTTAATATCAGTTAACCCTTTTCTCCATAAATACACCTTCATCATGTGGGCGAACAGTGTAGATCCAGAGCAGCCAGCACATCTGTGCTATCTGATCTGGATCAACACTCGTAACACATGTGATAAAATGCGTACATGTTGAGTAAAGGGTAAACGGTTTTTCGTCTTTCTTATTAAATACAGTTATTTAACTCCACTTACAACTGGAAGAAAAATCTTAATTCTTACTTCCCTCATTTTAAGTTTAGAATATGGGCCAAACAAAAATAGTTTTTCATGAAAAATCCTGATACATACTGTAAAATTCCTTTTAAATGCCCCTCCCCTAATAAATGCTGCCTAGGGAAAAATCAGTTAATCCATATTTATTTAAAACATTTTTCAGATTCATATATTAGAACAAAAATAATTAATATGAATTATAAGCGCCCCTCTTTCAGAAAATATAATGCCCCTTGGGCGTTTGAATGGAATTTTACGGTATTTAAAAATTGTTTTTATTTCATCAATATATGTTTGCAAGGGATTTTGACCACCAAATTTTAACTCAGGGAAAGAGATTTTGTTCCAAAGAAACCATGCGCAAAAACAATACAGTTACCTCGGTTAAGTTAGGCCGTGATACTGGGTCTGTATGAATCCACACTTTACCATCATCTCTATGAGCAAGCTGGTTTACTTCCACCAAGTGAGAAATGTGGTTCAAGTTTATCTGTAACAAATAAAAATGTTATTGCCTCTACCTGGGAGCGAACCCGCACCGTCACGACGACAGCCCCTAGCCCTGCAATTCTGACAACGCAACCAATCGAGCTAACTGGGACAACCCCCAAAGAGGTTGATCGGATAGCCCTGATATAGGTTTTCATCACTGCATGACATCTGTAACAGGTTATTTTACTGATAAAAATTCAGACTATATGTACAGGGAGACTTTTTATGGCCACCACACTGCACAAATTTCAAATGATTTCATAACCCCTAAAAACAAATCACTCAAAAAATAACTAATTCAATTTCTTTACAAAAAGGATTGTACATGTGCTTAATACAATTTTATGTATAAAATATGTTAAACACAAGCCTTATTTTTGACATTTAGCCTGTAAACATAAACAACAACAACAACATCGACAGGCATAGACAGCAACTGTAAATCATTAGCTGACTATCTGTAAATACAAATATGTTGAATTAAAAGCTACAAGAGACATGTTACACATGGTTAATCCCCCACAGGAAAAAAGTTACCTGAAGGTTGTACTTTCATATAATTTACCTGGAGAGGAAATCCTTTTAAGTTTTGGAGTTAAGCTATGGTCAAAAGTTATCAAGTTAATCTGATTAGGGGAATAACTCTAAAAAATAGGCAAGGTAGAGTTATTGGACGTGCACACTGCACTACCTACCAATGTGCTCTGTCAGTATATGAAATTTGAATAAAATCCCTCAAGTAGTTTTGGAGTTATGCTCCGGACAAAATATATCAAGTAATTCTGATAAAGTGGAATAACTTTAAAAATAGGCAAGGTAGAATTATTGTTCTTGCACACTGCACTACCTACCAATGTGCTCTGTCAGTGTATGAAGTTTGAATAAAATCCCTCCAGTAGTTTTGGACTTATGCTCCGGACAAAATTGTTTCGGACGGATGCACAGACGCACGGACAAAGGGCATTTCTAATATCCCTCTTGCCTTTGGTGGGGGGATAAAAATATAACCTTCATGACGGTTTCAAACCAGTCTTTACAGTGTACATTCTAGAATAACAGTCTGCATGGCAAATCTTTACATATGGTCAGATAAGCATAAGATAATTGGATAATGAAATATGAACAGTTTTCTATATGAATATCCTAACATTTTTGGAAAATTCATGCAAATATTCGAATACACATTTCAGTATTCGTTCCCATCCCTAGTTATATTGTAACTTTCTGATCAAGTGTTCTCATATACAGAACAATTACCTCATATACAGAATACTTTCATGCATAAATATATCACAAGTTGTAAACAATCTTTCAAAACTTTTGACAAGTCAACTTTTTATATAGTCATTAAATTTTCTTTTCATTAGTTAAATGTACGAACTATATCAAATGATTATTACTTTAGAGCAGCTATGAAATAAACAATAACAAAAAAGGACATAGCCTGTGCGACCAGTGTAGATCTGGATCAGCCTGCTCATCCACAATATCCGATGTAAGCCATTCAACATCCAGTCAGACCAGCATTCTTAACTCTTTCCTGTATAGAAACACCTTTAATGGTAGGGCAAACAGTTTAGATCCAGATCAGCTGGCACATCTGCGATGTCTAATCAGGATCTAAACTGTTCGCTTTTTCATTCAATTGTCTTTTTCTGACCAAAATGCAAACCAGTTCAGATCCTGATCAGAAGGCAGGCTGATCTGAATCTACTGGTTGCACACATGTAAAACAAGTAAATCTGTGAGCTAATGCTCACTTGTGATACCCCCGCTGCGAGTATACAGAAATAATGTTCACATCTTTTTAAAATGCGACACAAATTGTGCAATTATGTCATCTATATATAAAAATCTAAGTATTCGGTGAACAGGAAGTAGGTGAGCAAGGAGCATTAAATCGCTTTACACCATATGGGAATATAGGATAAAGCATTATGCAAAAAATCAGGCTGCTGCATGTTATAGTTGCTTAGAAAACTGCAACGGAAATTGTGCATGTATGTCAACTATGTGTAAAAATCTAAGTATTTGGTGAACAGGAAGTAGATGAGCAAGGAGCATAAAATCACTTTACACCATATGGGACTATAGGATAAAGCATTATGCAAAAAATCAGGCTGCTGCATGTTATAGTTGCTTAGAAAACTGCGACGGATATTGTGCATGTATGTCAACTATGTGTAAAAATCTAAGTATTTGGTGAACAGGAAGTAGATGAGCAAGGAGCATAAAATCACTTTACACCATATGGGACTATAGGATAATAATAATAATAATGGAAATTGTGCATGTATGTTAACTATGTGCACAAATCTAAGAATTCCGTAAACAAGAAGTAGATGAGCAAGGAGCATAAAATCGCTTTACACCATATGGGACTATAGGATAAAGCATTATGCAAAAAATCAGGCTGCTGCATGTTATAGTTGCTTAGAAAACTGCAACGGAAATTGTGCATGTATGTCAACTATGTGTAAAAATCTAAGTATTTGGTGAACATGAAGTAGATGAGCAAGGAGCATAAAATCACTTTACACCATATGGGACTATAGGATAAAGCATTATCCAAAAAATCAGGCTGCTGCATGTTATAGTTGCTTAGAAAACTGCGACGGAAATTGTGCATGTATGTCAACTATGTGTAAAAATCTAAGTATTTGGTGAACAGGAAGTAGATGAGCAAGGAGCATAAAATCACTTTACACCATATGGGACTATAGGATAAAGCATTATGCAAAATATCAGGCTGCTGCATGTTATAGTTGCTTAGAAAACTTCGACGGAAATTGTGCATGTATGTCAACTATGTGTAAAAATCTAAGTATTTGGTGAACAGGAAGTAGGTGAGCAAGGAGCATAAAATCGCTTTACACCATATGGGACTATAGGATAAAGCATTATGCAAAATATCAGGCTGCTGCATGTTATAGTTGCTTAGAAAACTTCGACGGAAATTGTGCATGTATGTCAACTATGTGTGAAAATCTAAGTATTTGGTGAACAAGCAGTAGGTGAGCAAGGAGCATAAAATCACTTTACACCATATGGGACTATAGGATAAAGCATTATGCATAATATCAGGCTGCTGAATGTTATAGTTGCTTAGAAAACTGTGACGGAAAATTAACATGCCCTTTGGTTAATGTAATGCACCTTTATAGTAACAAAACCTAAAATATTCAGCAAACAGGAAGTAGATGAGCAAGGAGCATGAAATTGCTTTACACCATATGGGACTATAGGATAAAGCAATATGCATAATATCAGGCTGCTGCATGTTATAGTTGCTTAGAAAACTGCGACAGAAAATTAACATGCCTTTTGGTCGATGTAATGCACCTTCATAGTAACAAAATCTAAAAATATGCGGCAAACAGGAAGTAGTTGAGCAAGGAGCATGAAATTGCTTTACACCATATGGGACTATAGGATAAAGAAATATGCAAAATATCAGGCTGCTGCATGTTATAGTTGCTGAGAAAACTGCGACGGAAATTTTGTTACGGACGGACGGACGCACGGACAAGGGTAAAACAGTATACCCCCCTCTTCTTCGAAGCGGGGGTATAATTAAGGAAAGGGTTAAAGCTTCTGGAAAGCATTTTATATTCAGACAGACTTTACAGTTGTCAATTTTATCATTTATTGCAGTCTTGTTTTCTCATGGCACACCAAATATGATCAAGAAGGACAGACAACTCTATTTCAAGTTCTCCCTTGGCCCAGTAACTCAAAATGTGGCACAATATCAACTGTTTCCCTACCTTGCCCTACTATAAAAGTTCTGATCTCAACCAAAATCAAAGTGAAAGATATTTACCTTATGTAGGTAAGGAGGAGTTTTGTTATCATGGTCTGGGAAATTATTTTTCTCCATATCGTACACCATCCTTCCTGAGCCAATGTAATCAAATGCCTCCTGAAACATACAAAGCTTATATAATTATTATATATGAGTCATTCGAATATGTGTCTGGTAAGTTTACATCAGTGCCCAAGGTTATAAAACTCAGCATGGAAACAAGTCTCAAATCTCAAGCATCTGATTGGCTGAAATGGCGACCAGTCTAACATGTATATATTGAGTATGGAATATACAGTCAATAAACAAAAATAATACAAAAAGGGCAAATCTGGTAAATCAATATGTTCCAATTAAAATGTATGTAAATTGTCTCACAAAAAACATTTACAAACAAGAAAGAATAACAACATACTGTTTTGATTATGTTTATTCACCCTTTCTTGTATAGATACACCTTTATTGCTAAGGCGAACAGTTTAGATCCAGATCAGCCAGCACATTTGTGCTGTCTGATCAGGATCTAAACTGTTCGCTATTTGATTAATTAGGTTATTTCTGAACATAATGCGACCAGTGCAGATCCTGATCAGACAGCACAGATGTGCCGGCTGATCTGGATCTACACTGGCCGCACATGCGTATAAATGCTTATATATCAAGGAAAGGGTCAATAACTGCCAACCAAAACCACCCATGAGCAAAGCTTCCTGCAATATTTCAATGCATCACAATGTTTTGTGTTAACCATTTATTCCATACATGTATATACAGAATGATTCTAATGCAAGCGCAAACACTGCATATTCGGATTACCTTGCATATCTGTACCATCAAACCTAAATCTATTCTAGTCTCTTCTTGGTTGGACATAACCTAATGAATCTATATTCAAAAGGTAGATCCTGATTAGACAGCACAGATGTGCGGGCTGATTAGATCTACTCTGTTTGCCCATGGGATAACAGCCATATCCGATGAATTGAAGGATTAAAGTGACGGTCCATAATATTTATTCATTTATAAAGAAAGATAATACTATCGCACTGTCAAATATTAAATACAAAAGCTTAGAGTGATATGTTGTTACTAGAATGTACGTTCAAATGATTGGGGTCGACATTTCTTTGGAGGGAATAAACATTAATTAATATTCAGTATGTCACATGATTGTTTTCAACAATAGATACCGAAACGACAAAGCGTATTAAAAAATAAAGAGGTGAGAAATATCTGTTTGGAGTCGAAATGTATGGATGTATGGTAGATTGTAATGCTTATTCTTCCTTGACATTTTATTTGTTTCTACACTTGTAAGACAGCGATTATTTTGTTCTGCTTACGTTAGACTACGCATGCGGCCTCATTTGCATCTGTCGTGTTGAGGCATCAATTTTTACGCACTTGATAACTATATCTGTGTAAAGTAATTAAACGAGTTAGATTTCTTTATCCTATTTTGTGTTTCTGTCTGTTGCTGTTTAAATTCTGACAATTTATGCAAAAACTTACTTTTCATTAACAGTTTTTACATAATGTATGGAAATTCACTTTAAGCACTGCCATATTCATGTCAGCTGCTATCCCAGTGATCTGAACCAAAATCTCAACAACTCCACTCACCCCTTGAAAGAATGTAAACATGATGTCCTTAGCAGATTTGGAATTCTGAATTCTTTCCTTGACCTTGCCTATAGCTTCACTAATAGCTAATAATGCCACTATACCAGAAACATGGTTATCAGCGCTAGGATACTGGTCCTCAAACATGGAGAAGGAATCCATCTGCAGGGTAAAACAAATAACAATTAATTACCACATCACACAATCTGTCAATTCTTGTCGCAAAAAAGTGAGATACTGAATAAAATTTAATGAGGAGATTTCAAAAATTTGAGTTAGTACTGCTGTAATGTTAGTGACAACTAGTATCTAAACACAATCATTAGCACTTACTCTTGCAGCTACCACTATCACAGATTTATTGTCTCTGGTCTCAGTATCATTTATAGCCTTAACGGTGGCGTAGACATTTTCGTCTCCCAACGGGTCACAGTATCTGTCAGGATTAAGGTTCATCTGATGTCTTGTTCTACGTATGCAAGTTTCCGAGTCTTTCGCTCCATCCATCCGAACTTTCAACTGGACTGCACACAATGGATAATCGGGGAGTGTTCCATCAGCCTTCGGAGCATTGAATTTCTTGTAACACTGTAAACACAACATAAGATTATTTAAATGTGACGGGGAAAGACAGTATATTTTCAGCAGTATTCATTTTTCATCACTTCTGGAAATAGAAAAAATACAGAAAAACTATGTTCATTTTTTTTTCATAATCTCAAGTCACCGTTATAATTAAATTGAACATCATTAAATTCTATCCCCCAATCAAAACCTGTATTTCAACATACATTGAATAACAGCCATACCCAATGAAGTAAAGAGGTAAAACATAACTATGGATGTGGTTTATATTCATTGTGCCACCACTGTCAAGTCATACCATCTGTGCAGTCTGATCATGATTTATTCCTGTCATTTTAAGATTTATTAGGATATTTCTGACCAAGATTCTGATAAGACAGAACTATGTGCAGGCTGATCTGGATCTACACTGGTCAAACAAACAAGAGATCTGTTTTGTTGGTCTAAAGCCATAAGTAATCATCTTTTCTATATAAATTAATTCTGCATTATTTTAATCTGAGAGAAGGAAACTTGGAAATTCAGTGAAATCCAGGCTGATCTGGATCTACTTTGGTGGCACAAGAGATATAAGCAGTTTCCATGGAGTACAGGGCTATTTACAGTTAGTAATAACCTTTTCAATTATAAATTCTGTATCCTTTTTATCTGTGAGAAGGAAAATTGGAAAGCCCAAGTCCTCGAACATCATTCCATCTCCGACAGGATTCCACGTCACTAGACTGCAGCTGTCATATTCTTTGTCGCCCTTGTACATACCTGAAATGTGAATTTTCATTAAATTTCAAATATGTGATGCAAATACATGCAAATCTACAAATACAGTAAGGTATCATTTTATTTAGGATAGGTTTACTTCTTTCATGATACCACAGTATTGTTACATGATAAAACAGTATTGTTACATGATACCACAGTATTGTTTCATGATGTCACAGTATTGTTACATGATGTCAAAGTATTGTTACATGATGAAACAGTACTGTTTCATGATGTCACAGTATTGTTTCATGATGTCACAGTATTGTTTCATGATGTCACAGTATTGTTTCATGTCACAGTATTGTTACATGATGTCACAGTATTGTTTCATGATGTCACAGTATTGTTTCATGACACAGTATTGTTACCTGATGTCACAGTATTTTTACATGATACATGATACCATAGTACATTTATTGTTACCTGATACCACAGTATTGTTACATGGTACCAAAGTATTGTTACATGATACCACAGTCTTGTTATATTATACATGATACCCAAGTATTGTTACATGATACCACAGTATTGTTACATGATGCAACATTACCGGAGCCATTTGGTAAAAATATTTGTAAGCTTTTCCTAAATTGTCAGAAAAAAATACAACACAGAGTTGAACATGTAACTTTTAAAATGGTGAAGCAACTGTAAACAACCATTTTCTACATACCATATCCATCATTAGGACATGATTTATCCGGGGAGAATTCCGAGGGCAGTGGGTATTTATCTTCAAGCTCTGGGATCTGGATAACCATTATACCATTTACTTTTCCTGACGATTTAAGCCTGCTGACAGTACTCCTGTAAAATAACATCTTCATATTCAGTTAACCCTTTCCTTGATATATACGCATTTTTACGCATGTGCGACCAGTGTAGATCCAGATCAGCCGGCACATCCGTGCCGTCTGATCAGGATCTGCACTGGTCGCATTTTGGTCAGAAATAACCTAATGAATAAAAAAGCGAACAGTTTAGATCCTGATCAGATGGCATGGATGTGCCGGCTGATCTGGATCTAAACTGTTCGCCCTACCAATAAAGGTGTATATATACAGGAAAGGGTTAAATGCCAAAACAGTAAAAGATCATTGAGATAAGAAGACAATTTACAGTGTTTCACTTTACTCCATATACCGGGTATATGGGTTTTATCACATGTGTGACTAGTGTAAATCCAGGTCTGGAGGTTATAAAGCTGAGATTGGAAACCAGTCTCAAATCTCAAGCATCTGATTGGCTGAAATGGCGACCAGTCGCCATTTCAGCCAATCAGATCCTTGAGATTTGAGACTGGTTTCTAAACTCAGCTTTATAACCTCCAGCCCAGATCAGCAGCAGCAGCAGGCACATCCATGACATCTGATCTGGATCTACACAGTCTCATCTTGATCAAATATAACCTAATGAATATAAAAGCCAACAGTGTAGATCCTATCAAACTGCATGAATGTGCAGGATGGTCTGGATCTTTACTTCACCCATGTGATAAAAATGTATCTATCGAGTAGAGGTTAAAATTTGTGATATTTTCATGCAAGATATATTTGTACTTACATGTTAAAATCTCTGCCATTCAGTAAGACAGCATACGGTTTGTTTGAAGCTGTATTTATCAACCAATCTAAGTCCGAAGATTCATTGATGTAATGTACCACTCCAACATTTCCTTTTGGTTCAGCTGAAATATCAATTATTATGCACACTGAAAAGCTGCAAGTAATTAAAATATATAACAATTTCAAGATCTAAACAATTCAAAAATCCAACCCACAAAGTCAAAGATCAGTATATGACTGTAGAAAACTTTTTAAACCAGAAGCACCCTTTTTCCACAAGAAATATCCCTTAGGTAAAACAATTATTGCTTTAGCACACCTGGGGTAAACACTTGGGAAAATGACATACTGTCTTGCAATGATTCAAAGTCCTTGGTGGTTTGCAGAAAAGCTTAGTACTTAAATTCAAATGTTTTTTTTTTTCTAATATCCATGGCCGCTTTTTCCCCCTTTTTCCTTGTTATCTGATATAGTTATCTTCTAGCAGGTTTTGGGTATGTTTACAAGTATTCATTTACTGGGTGTAGAAAATAAACTTGTAAACTTGAGTAAATAAAAATCAATATAATTGATGAACCATTTTACAGTTTGCCAAAATCTTAAGTGTTTCAATTATAGATACAAATGTTTGTTTGTTTTTAACAGGAGTGTCCCATGATATTTTATTCTAAATTCATTAGACTGCCAAGTACAAATCTGTTTGGAAAAGCTCAGATGAAGTTTTTTTTAAGTGCTTCCCGTCAATTACTGTTTTTTTTTGTGTGAATTCATGATGGACTCTTGTTATTATAATGTTAATTGATACTTCATTGAGTTTTTACAAACAATTATCATTATATTTTATATATTTACAAGATAACTGAACAAAACTTTGTTTAAAAAATGATATCTTCTGAAAATTTCTGTTGCTCTTAAATCATTCCAGGGCACTAGACAACTTTCGGGGACAGGTATACATACCCACAGGAAGGGGAATTTTGCGTCATTTTAAGACAAAAAGGGGAATTTTAAGTCATAACTCGTATACACATGTTTTGACTTTCAAGGGTTACACGCACTTGTAACACTGTTTTCTACCTCTTATTGTTATAGCAAGCATATTTTGTGACTGTAGACTTACAAATAAAACACTTAATAGTTACTTTTTATTATTGTTTTCAAATTTATTTTTTTTTAGATTTTTAGGGGAATTTTTTTCTGAAATAGGGAAAAAAAACATACTATTTTGACAGGGGAATGGGGCCCATATTTGGCCCTAAAAACAGCAAAACAAGTGCCCTGCATTCATTTCCTGTTTAAACTTTAAATTTGTACAGGTGCAAAAATTCTGGTTTCATCAAATTGGTGTTTCTGCTTAAAATATTTTGAAACCACCTATTGTTTTTCTGTTTTATTGTTTTCTGGTGTGTCTGAGAACACTGAATCTAAAAAAAATCACTGGGTAGGATGAAGATTTCCAGAAAGGAGGTCAGTTCAGAAAATTATTTTATTTGTAAAAAATGTGTATTAATCACATATAAAAATTTGATATACATTTCCACCAAGGGATAAAAACTCTGATACCAAAGGATTATGCAACATTGTAATGCAAAATTTTAAAAACACATTGTATTAAAATGAACCTTTGACAGTTATTTCATATTCTAATATTTTAACATATTAGTTAAATAAAACAACAAATAATGCTTTAATTTCAATTTATTCAGTGTATATCTGTAATCAATGTCCATTTTGGTAACTTTCGGTAAATAGTGTACTTCACAGCTTTTTGGGTATTCAGCAGTACAGTACTGAAATAAATTTTAATATTGCTGCTCAAAGAGGGGGTTCAGGCAAGTCAACTGAACTCAGGGCTTTTTTTCCTTCTATAGCAGGTGCTGTTTATGTGCGCCTTCCCCTCAGAAAATTCCTTTAAAATCATGTCGTTTTCCCCAAAAAGTGACTTTACATCATGTTTTTTCATCCCCTTTACAGAAATCACACTATTTTCCCCAAAATTATAAGTCATGGGCCTCTTCCCCAGGCAGTGAAAAAAGCCATGGAACTCCTCTGGATCCACGCCTGAAGCATAACTAAGGATATACATACAAGAACATCCAATCTGGTGAGTCCCATTCAATCTTCTAAAACAGGCAGATCTTCCACCAGCCTTAATTTCATAATAGATCTTTTCCTTTGTTCTCTCTGTAAACACTGAAAATAATAAACAAACCACTGGATCACTTATTTAAACTTTTATGTTTATTGGACAAAATATTTAATACCTATCTAAAACCCTATAGATACTCATAATAAATCGACAAATAAGCCCATCTTTGTTCTTTAAATACAGAGGTATCCGAAAGCTCTCAGGCTCTAGGACTAGCGCGTGAAACAAAAGTGTAATAATTATTATGATATGTTCTAAATAAAAATTATAGTTATACTAAGATGCAAGCTGAAATGTATAAACTTTAGGCTAGTCATAAAAATCTTTTAATGAGTCACTATTATTTATTATCTTATTTATTATATCAAAACGTGACTGGGTGGCAGATACTCGATGCACTCCGTCACCCTCTGTTGTCAGGTGGTACGTCTAACCCCCTGGACAGGGGTGACTTAAATGGAGTAGTGATACTTTCAGGCGGATGTTTTGACCTCCTGGGTAGAACTGGTATTCAAACACCGGCACGAGTGAAGCCAACCTCCTCATGTGTGATAAAATTTTAAATAAATCTTAGTAAAACTTCTGTGATAAATGAAACTTTTATTAACTATTAAGACATGTCACATTTTAGAAATCCTATATATATAATGAATGTATTATCTTAACTATTTAATGTTCATTAGCTTTTAACTGTCAGAATTTAACTTAGAATGTGTTGTTTTTTTTATACTATGATACACTGTTTAACATTTAACTATGCTTTTATTACAGCCTCTTTACACTTGTTTTTACCCTGTTTACATTTGTTATTATAGTCGGTTAAAAAGCTCCTGAGAGCTTATGTTATTCTATTGTACTTGTCTTGCCGACTCAAAATAAATCTTATTGTATTGTATTGTATTGTAGCCAGTTGTCCGAAAACGAAACAACATCAATCTATTGTTTAGAAACAAGTGTTCAAACCAGAAGAAACTAAATGATGTACACAGATTTTAAGTTCTTTATGTACTTACCATTCAGAACAGCCGACAAAAGTGTTAATAAAAGTAAAAATGTTTTCATTTTATTTATATCCTTCCTGATTATGAGTCAGATACGGTTGCTCCCCTTGGCCATGTGTAAAACCCGGTGTATCCGGCAAGAACGGCCTCCAGTCAAAACGGCCTCATTTTGGTCAAAACGTCTCCTGAGAAATGTTTTTGGTAAAAACGGCTCCTTGCGATAATACGTGAAAACGGCCCCTTTAATGCATAAGAAAATGAGAATGATAAACTAAATGTAGTTTATCCAATTGCTTTGATTTATATTAAGACATTTAGCTGAAAAAGGACTGCTTTTAGATTGGTGCGTTTTGACTTTCAAAGAATTAAGCAAACATTTATTTTTAATGATTTTAAAAACATAAAATAGAATAAAATATCGATTTCTGTTAATGTTTTAATGTAGTCTCAATAATTTGGCGGCAAGCACAGACCCATTATCATACTGATTTTTTTACAGATGTCTGTCCTAAATTTACGTCTCAAGCAGTTACTGTGGTGGAAATTGTACTGCTTTTAATTCCCATTTTTTCACGGCCATTTGAAAATTATTTCAGCACTGCTATGTTCATTTGTTGTTATAAAACATAAATAGTCTCTAAAGTATCAATAAAAAAAAATATTCAACAAATAACACTTTTAAACTTAATTTTAATTTTCCGCATTGATTTGAAAAGTAACTGGGTTGTGCGCGAAGTGCGACCATCGTATAAAAAAGCGCTTGTTGCGCACAAATAGTTGGGCTAGTTTTCATGTAACAAAGATCGTTAATATCAATTTCTGTTAAATGTAATGCAGTTTATAACTCAATCAATCGGTACAACCAGCTCGTCGGGCTAGCGATTATTTTCTGTTTTTGCCCTCCGGACCATTAAAAAGTCAGTGTCTGGTGGCTCGGTAGTAATATTTGATCACCAAACATACAACCAAACTCTGACAACAGCTAGTTAAACAGTTAAAATACAGCTAGTTTGCGTTATCAGTTGGAATCGTTAAAGCACGGCGCATCAGATGCGGCCACCACCGCCACCTCACGAAGGGCAAAATACCTCGCATAATTTGCACTTAAAATGCCAACATAAAAAGTACAGGAATAATAGGACACAGAACAACATTATAATTGGCCTTTTGTCTAAGATATGTATAAAGTATTACATATTTGTAAAACCCTGTTTGTCCTTTGTGTTTCCTGTTCTTGTATATTCTTAAAAAATGGGATCAATTCCTAATTCAAATTCAGAGGTACACAAGATATAGATGATAGATGTTTGTTTCAGTGAAAAATCTTTTTTATTTCACGAGTGAACTCCAGAAACTGATATTTTCACGAGTGGCGTAGAACATTTAAGCAATCTGATGTTACGTTACTTGATTTAAAGAATATTTATAATATGGAAATTTTTGAAGCCCTGTTATTAAACAATATAACTGTAAACTATGGAACTAGCAATTTTGAGTTCATATTTTCGCTTTAATATATTAAGATATATATTTCTTGTTAAATAACCGCCTAACATTGACACTTCAATAACGAAATATATTGTCTGTTGCTACACTTACCGCAATGATGTTATAAGTTGCGAATTCAAATATTATTCAATTATAAAGGATCATCCTTCATATTTTTTCGGCGTTAGCTGTCTAAGCTCACTTTTGACCTAGTTTTTCGACCAATGAAATGTTGTAAATAATACTCGTATTCTATTATTATGCAGCGGGAAAATGAAATAAACTATTTCGATTGGTAGCTATTTACACCAGAGAGGCATCTAGCAGGGTGGAGAGGTATCTAGTGGGATATTTATAATTATGCAGCGGGGAAATCAAATAGATTATTTCGATTGGTTTTAGTGGATGTAGTTTACGATTACCGTAACGATTTTTATATTTTGTTTAAATATTTACCTGGCACTTACATGTTCGAGCATTTTCGTTTTTAAAAGCGATGATTGTATTGGAGAAAAACATATTTACGATTTAAATAACCAGTTAAGTCAATATTTATGGCTTAAATACAATTTTATATGGAATATTCTTGGGTGTCAGGTAAACATTTGCGTATTGCGTACAATACTAAGTGTAAAACGAAAGAAAAGTGCAGATATTTCTAGTTGTTACTTGTCCCTTTCTAGTTCCTTTGATACTGATTGTTAATTTCAAGTGCGAAAGTCAAGTTCTCTGTACTAGTGTAGTGGCTAACTCTCTCGCCTCGCAAGCGAGGCCCCGGGTTCAATAATCGGGAGGGACACTTTTTTAAGTTAATTTACTTAAAAATGGTAGATTTCGTTCTTGCAACAGAACAAGCTGTTATTATTTATATTCATTAAATTCCAATGACATTTATTCATTTTTACTTCTAACTCTATAAGAGGTATTTTACTGAAGCAGAATAAATGTAGATCAAGACTTAATGTAAGGCATTGCTTCTGGTTTAAACCCCTGTGGCAATTTGATTTGCCATTGACCGTTCCAAGGCGTTAACCCCTCGGGTTCTGATTTTTGTTAATTCTTTGTGGTGTCCTTTTTGAAACTGATTAATTTTATTAGCCATGCTCTCTCTCCCCCTTCTTCTTGACTGTGTGGGGAGGCTGTTTTTTTCTGAAAGTGGCAATTCCTGATATGCATTTTTCACATTTTTTAATTGACTTATTATCATCGTATGAAATTTCACAGCTTCAACATTTTTTTGAAAGACATTTTCAATAAATTTATGAGTTGTCATGATTCGGTCGCTAAGTCTCTAGGTCATACTAAGAAGGCAGGGAGGGTTCGTCAACAGCTATAACAAGTAAAATAAAACAACTAAGCTGTGTCTGCTTCGCCTCTCTATATTTCTTTCTATATTATATACATGCATATATAAATCTTTTCCATCAACGCCGTTTATCTTTTTTAAAGATATTCCTTGTTTCTTTTAAAAACCAGGTCGGCAATTTTATCAATTGTATTATAATTACACAAGTTTCAAATATCGAAATACGAATAAAAGAAGCACTTATCTTTTAACAGTGAAAGCAGACTATTAAAAAAAAAGAATCAAAAGATATTTAAGTATATAATTTTATTAAAGGCTATCTAACATTTTTCAGTTATGATTTTATTTAATATTACTATGAAATTACTGTAAAAATGATAGATTAAAAACGGGGGCCGTTTTGACTTGAACAGGGTAGGGCGGCGTTTTGACCAAATTAGTGCCGTTCTAACTGATTTTTAAGAAAAGGGGGGCGTTTTGACTTCTGAAGGGACGTTTTGACCAAAATGAGGCCAATTTAACTTGGTTACGTTTTGAATTGGGGCCGTTTTGACTGGTAATAAAAACCCGGAACCGCCGCATTACGGTTGGAAAAAATGGAACCACTGAATTTTCCATAATTTCATTATTTATACTTATTGTATTTTTTATACCGAAATAAATCTGAAGCTGTCTCCTTTACTATGTGGTAAAATATCACTGTTTATCTTTTGATTAACGCTTAAGTGAATGCGTTACTAGTTTTATTGGAAAAAGAGAAATATCAGGAAAGAACCACATTCCAAATACACAACCAGGCTTTCGCACAGTAAAACATTAGAAGGGAAAAAACATGTTTATATTAAGATAATTTAAAAAAAAAAAAACAAAAAAAAAAAAACACAAACCAACACAACTTAACGAAAAATGTGAACCAGAGGGTAACCACACTGAAACAGTCACCGTAGTGCCTGGTTTAAACCATCAGTGGCAAATGTTTGCCACTGGCCGTTCCAGTGCGGTAACCTATCAGGTTCTTAGTTTCGATAATTGATTATGGTGTCTTTGAAATAGGTCATTTTATAAATCCATTCTCTCTTTTCCTCATCTGCTTTTTGGGTTTTGTTGGGCGACTGTGTAATCTGGGTTTGGCTAAGATCCACGGATATGAACATTTCACATTTGCTAAATTTGGTCTTTTGAATAAACTCGAGCGAGCCAGATTCACGTATTAGTGAAATATACGTTTCTCTCTTGTGAGAGCCATAACTGCCTATGAACAGACTCAATTAAAACGAGCCAGAAATAATCTCATATACGTCGTGTTTGGTGGGTCTTAAAGTTTCCTTTTCATCTATTTCGATATCACAGTATCGTTATTTCTGTCGTGTGGCGGCCGATAGGCAACTCTAGCCGGGGCAGAACAGCACAACAAAAACATGAGAACAGTATCAGCTCGCTGGACCAAAGTACCGCAGCTGTTAAGTGATAAGGACAAAACTTAATGAAATGTATCCGTTTCGGCGTTTTAGTGAAGTAGCCTTAGTGAGAAGTAGAAAACAGTTTTATTGTTTTATCTTTTAAACTTTTAGTGTTTATCTGACTGCAACTAAAGTGCTTCGACAAGTGCACAACATGGACATGGTTCAATAAGAGTGCAACAAGGATGTTTCGCTAAGTGTTCTAAGAAGAAAGTCGCGAAGTGTTCTAAGAAGAAAGTCGCTAAGTGTTTTAAGAAGAACGGCGCCAAGTGTTATAAGAAAACATCCTATTGTAACTTAGTTCTTAAAGGTGGATAAGATGAACCCAAATCACGTCAATAATTTGGAAAACGCGTGAGGTGCCATATAAATCGAAAAGTCATTACCTGGATTACTTGGTTGTAAAACCGACTTAACACATTTAAAAAAAAAAATTAATGCAGGCTTAATTCATGTATATCAGTGAATTACAATATACACATGTTTTGCCACAATAGTAGTATCCACTTTTAATAATAACTAGATGGGTGATCAGTTGAACACTTGTGTCGCCCTAGGGCAATGTCGAAATGCTAGTACAAAAAGGGGCACAACTCCATCTTGACCAAAACAACTTGTCATCATCACGAGTGTGTTGTCTTGAGCAATATAATTAGAAATTTTCATGAAGAAATATTGAGAAATCGCAAAGTTATCGCCAACGTTATGTTATCATGTAAAAATCCAAGTACAAAAAGGGATGTAACTCGATCAAATGTGACATTGACCTAAAGCATTCAGCATCATCATGAGCGTGTTGTCATAAGCAATATAATTTGAAAGTTTCATTAAGAAATATTGAGAAATGGAAAAGTTATAGCCAACATTAAGTTTTTGTGTTAAAATCCAAGTTCAAAAAGGGACCTAACTCCATCAAATGTGACCTTGACCTAAAGAATTTGGCATCATCATGAGCGTGTTGTCATAAGCAATTTAATTTAAAAGCTTTAAAAACGGTTTACGGTTTACTGACAAAAAGTACCACGTACTTTATACGTACGAGGTTATTTTTGCAGTGTATTATGAGTGTTCCAGAAATGTTTAATTTGACATCAACGTTAAAAAAAACTTGAAACTTCTTTTTATCAAGGAAAGCTCATTACTCGAAGCCATATTAATGAATGCACAACTTGAGATTATTTGGTATTGGCCTATTTGCTTACTCACTCCAGAGTACTTCGCCTTAAATTGATCAAAAGTTTCAAGAAATGTTCAGTTTGGCTTCAACTTTCAACGTTTAAACATTAAGATTAAAAACAGCGAACATGTTTTTGACATTTGCATTTATTTGCATTTCTATTTTTCATATTTCAGACAGCGAAAAGACGCAATTAAACTGATAGTGGACCATCTAAGAAGCCTGATCGAAAAACTAAGTGAGGATCTTTCTCAACAACAGGCGCAGATAAGATCTCTGTCGGCGAATGGTTCAAGTCTACAAAATGCTAGGCTATTTAGAGGTTTGTGCCATGTTTGACATTTACTCGTCTGTAAAATACACAAAATGTGAACTATTTTAAAAACGTAAATCAGTTTGTAAATTTCGCTCCTGTTTGAATGAAATCGTCATTAGGAAAGCTCGGTTTTTAAATAGTTTGGTTTTGATATGTATACGGTTAGTCTGTAAAAAAAAACAAATGGTCTAATTGTCCCTGTATATTAAAATAAACATAGACAGAACCGTCACCGGACGTTTGCAGACCAAATTTCTCACTTCTCCAGCGGTGACGGTTGTGCGCGATTCTCCCCCGTTTTAAACTCAATCTCAAGAAAAGTTAATCAACTAAAAAGGCAAAAGATTGAATTTACATTTCATATGACTGGACGGAAAATAGGATAGACACTTACAAGGATTAAAATGTAAAGCGCAGTACATATTTATTTAAGGCACCTTATAAAATTTGCTACAATTAATAACAATAAATTGTTTTATGTGTTTCAGGAAAAAGAGAACTAAATGCAGTCGCTTTCACAGCTTATCTAGACCGTCGGGAAAATGCGTACAGTAACAGGGTAATAAGGTTTAATCGGGCGCTCTACAACTTGGGTGGCGCTTACAGTACTTACAGTGGACACTTTACCGCACCAACAAGCGGAACCTATATTTTCTCATTTCAAATTGAACACTGGGAAACTCCCGAATTACGAGCTCGACTAGTAGTCGATGGCCGACACCAAGTCAGCGCAGTAATTTACCCGGATGGAAAAAGTACTCAGAGTGGAAATACAGCTGTCATTGGACTTTCAGCAGGACAACAAGTTTGGGTTGAGACTACCGATAATGGCCAGTTATATGGGGATGATGGTTTCCGCGGATCCACGTTTGCAGGATCTTTACTGCACCAGTAGCAAAATACTTAAGACATCATAAAGATATCGACGAAGAAAACAGTGATAAATGTTGTCGATGAATAGACAGAGTTTTAAAATATGTAAAAACACAAGATTAAAGACAATATATTTATTGTTTCACCAGTTATATTTGACATTCATCCCGAATTGTTAGTAAAATTGAATTATCGTAATTTATGAAAAACTAATTTTAAATGTGCTTCGTCGCGTAAGAACTAAACTCTTAAGTGTTTTCAACAATCATAATTTATAAATTCTTTTAGACATTTTTGGTTTCCTCAATTCTTTTGTTTATATTTTTCTAAAAAGTGCATTCAATGTTAATACTACATTCCTCGGTGGTTTTAAATCTATGAATCGGTTTACAAATAAAATTCACGAAAATTAAAACCCCATGAAAATCAAGTGATTATAATATGAATTAATAAATAGCTTCGGTTTATCACGGAAGGGAGGGGGAGGAGTTCACTACGCATCGTAACAAAAATAAACCCTGCTTTCATCGACGGCAATTTATTATTTCAATTATAATACGAATGTACAGTATAATGCTTTAATGTTTGTCAAGTACCTTTTTATCTATTTCATTAACACAGTAGCGTTGTTTGTGCCGTGTGGCGGCTGTAAAATGTCACCCGGTACATTTAATCAGTGCTGTTATCAGTTATCTTCTCTGAAGGACGTTGAGTGCGATTTCTTGTGTATGGTAAAATACTTCGGTCTGTTTTTAAATAGTTGGTTTCAATATCTTATCTAGTACAACCTTATGGCATTATAAAAATCGTTTGTGTTTTGAAAATTGTATAAAACACATAGGCTTGATGCTAAAATTAAACAACCCAAATGTTTTTTTAATTACCTTAATGAACACCGAATGAGTGAATAGAAAATTGCTTAAACCTTAAATGATTCATGTATGCAATTTCTAATAAATATGACACATTGTGCATGATAATATTATAGAATGAAAACGAATTATTTTTATTTGTGTATGTGACCTTGATTACACTTGAATTTGTATCTGACAAGTGGCCTGGCAATAGTAAAGAATTGTGTCATGCTATTAAAAATTACGTATATTAAGTGTTTTATATACCTGATAAAATTATAATCCAGAATATCATTCTTGTTTTTACTTAGATTAGTTTCAACAAGAGTTTAAACGAGAAATACGTTCAGTTCTACTAAATTATATGTGGAGTTGAACCTGCTGCGAGAGATTCGCATAGCGCACTTACAAAATGTAGCGTTTAGTCCCTCCGATGTCGGAAAACCGAAATAGATCGGTATGTTTTACCCCAGATTGCAAATCGCTTGGGTCTGTCCGCATGTGTTCGAAATACGGTGCAGTTTGAACTGTTGAATGTTTAACCACAATCAGAAGCCATTTTAAGGCCGCTGAAAATGCATGTCGCCAATCTGTGTATCAATAGTATTCAATACCACCGTCGGAGTTCTAGACGCTTTATCTCGATTTTAACGGATTTTAGAAAAAAGTGAAATACATGTATGCATATCAGGAATCGCCACACTCACAAAACACATTCTCCCCACGAAGCGAAAAAAAACAACAACAGAGGAAAAGAAGTAATGTTTGTTGTAAGTATGTCAATTCAAGTACGACGCGACAAACTATGTTAAAATGAGAACCCTTGGGGTTACTACCTTGGAACGGTTGCCTTTGAAGCACTGCTGCCATATGTTAAGAGTTTATAGTTTCGTTATGTTGGCTGCCAAAAGCCTGCGTACGGAACTGCATAGCAAAGGAACGATTTAACAGAGAAATACGTAGTCTTAACAGATTTTAAAAAGCATTTTTGAGATTTTGTTCAGAATATTTTGAAACGTCAGATTTGAAAAACACTACCAAGTGCATGGTATATTTAAAGAAGTCGAACTTGGCTGAAGGTTATAAAACTGAGCATGGAAACCAGTCTCAAATCTCAAGCATTTAAGCCAAACAGATGCTTGAGATTTGAGACTGGTTTCCAATCTCAGCTTTATAACCTCCAGGCCTGGATGAAGAAGATTGATAATCAGATACCTTCTGCAAACAGTAAATCGGCTAAACATGCGTGAAATTTGATAAATGTACTTCGTAAGTTGTGCAAAGATTGGTATATCTATAATGTTATCAGAATGATCAAGAAATGAAATATAACAAAAACAAAATTGCTTTTTGTGTACGCCCATGTCTGATTAGTGTACTAATAAGTTTGTATTCCCATCAAAAGCGTTGTTTAAACGGTTTATCTAATATTGTTTGTGTACTGTTTACAGATTGAGTTTGGTACTTAAGGGAGTCTAACTGTAATGATTTCCCGCGCTTTTTTCTCGAATGTCGGGAATACTCGGTTAACTGTCACTTACAGTCGACAATAATCGATGTCGCTTCGGCTACTATCGGCTCTGACGAGTAGCGTCGGAAGTCACCGAAAGCGAGCCGATGTTTGACGACGTCGCAAATTTATGCGCGGGAAAGCATTACAGTTAGACTACCTTAAATTATGTATGTAGAACAAGGAGATTACCACACTTCCGACAAGAAATGATCTTTTCTTTGCTAAGATAGTTTTAATGACATAAATCAACGGTTAAGGGGTCACTAACATTGCAGACGGCGAAAACTGGCTAAAATTTCGGAAATGTATTTTGGGGAAAATACTCATTTCCACCTAGATCTTAGTGAACAAATGTATTTATTTAAGGATAAACAAATATTAGCAAACTCAGTTTAACCCAATGCATGTTCTAATTACCAAGAATATAAACAAAAGAAAAACCATTTGCATGAGAACTCTGAAATTCACGGGTAGTATATCAAAAACAACTCATACATGAAATAAGTATATGCTGGTCTACAATCATTTGTGTCAATTCATCAAAATAATGTTAGGGTTAATACAGTAAAGCTCCCGAAAAGAAGAGACAATAGAAGATCTGTTCTGTGCTTAGATAGATTTAAAGACACAAATCAACTGTTAACATAGTAAAGCTCATGAAAAGAAAAGACAAGAAATTTTCTACTCTGTGCTAAGATCGTTTTAATCACAAAAATCAACTGTTAATACAGTAAAGCTCCTGAAAATGTGGTTCCACGGAATGTATTGCTCCCGTACAACTGGCCTTCATCTCTGATAGTAATGGCCACAGCTTGTCCAACAGAGAGCCCGATGACCGCTGTATTGCCACCTTGAGTACTTGTTCCATGCGGGGCAACAATTGCGCTGATTTGGTGTTGACCGTCCACCATAAGTTGGGCACGTAGATCCGGAGAGTCATACTCTTCAATGTGGAAAGAAAAGATGTATGTTCCAGAAACTGGTGCAGTGAAGTAGCCAGTGTGAACGTTAAAGGCGTTTCCCAGGTTGTACAGCACCTGATTAAATCTTAACACGCTCTGTGGGTGTTCTTGTTCACGATGGTCAAGGTAAGCTGTGAACGCGACTGCCTGTTGTTGTCGTCTATCTGAAAAATTTTATTTACATTGAAATATTTATTCACACACCATGCCAAATTTCGACACCATTTTGATGATCATTTATGGACATTAGTTAAAATAATTGACTTTTAGCTCAACCGTCGTTTAGAACAATACTTATGTACTATGTAAATACATGTAGTACTTCAAAAGTTGCCTTTGTTTAAATATTTCGGCCATTTTATAGATGGGTGTTTCAAAACCCCAGCCTATACAGATTCGGATACTGTTCAATCACCCCAAGGATATACTTCCTGCTTCTTAAATTTTGACTTTGGGGTTGTCTGTGATATGAAGGATTTATATTCTCAGATCCCCTGTCAGAATTCTATTCTGTTTAGTTCCGCCCATTGTTTTATCGTTTAGGACAAACCCATTCTTTTACCTGGGGACCATACGACGCTGAACATGGAATGGTATTAATCTGAAAATACCGCATTGAAGGTTCCATGTTCACCGTCATATGCATACCATCGTTTGGGATGGATCAAAACTGTACTGTTTAATTGTGTAAATATTGAGTTGCGCTCAACCCGGGGCTAGGCG
This sequence comes from Corbicula japonica, assembly GCA_038501625.1. Taxonomy (NCBI): domain Eukaryota; kingdom Metazoa; phylum Mollusca; class Bivalvia; order Venerida; family Cyrenidae; genus Corbicula; species Corbicula japonica. The sequence goes on from JAZAYU010000026.1 coordinate 5,216,652, forward strand.
GCGTGGGTTGTAATACGCATTTCCATCAGCAGGCTCAATCAATTCGAGTCAGAAATATTTTCATTTTTGTCGTGTTTGTCGGCTTTCAAAGTTCCCTTTTCATCTATTTCATTGTGTTTCGCTTTTCTTCTAACTGTACACAGCCGAGACTTGTAATAATTGTACCAACAATATTTTGGACAATTCGCAAACGTTGTAAGAAAATGAAATATGCATATCAGGAATGGCCACATCCAGCATACACAGCCTCCCCACACAGCCAAAAGTAGAGAGGAAAAGAGAGCATGGTATTATAATTAACAGTTTCAAAATGGACGCCACAAACAAATAACGAAAGTGAGAATCAGAGGGGTTACCGCCTTGGAACGGTCAGTGGCAAAACAAATTACCACTGGGGGTTTAAACCAGGATCTAGGGTGCACCAACCTCACACTTGTGAGCTGTGAAGTTTATTTCGTGAAATGATATAAAAGTTTATTTATCTGTGTGAATGTGAAATGAAATGTTTGGTCTTAAAATGTTTACACACAAACCTCTTGTTAGCCCGACGCTTTCCAGAGTTGAGAATTTTGCCGACAGAGATTGTATCATCGCCTTTTGTTCATCTAGCTCATCCCTTTGTCTCTCAACGAGGTTTCTTAACTGCTCCACTTCGAGTTCTAAATTAGTTTGTTCGCTTTCTGCAGAATGAAATAAAACAATAAATATAAAAATCAAAACCATGTTAATGTTGTAATAAATCTTAACGTCCGGTATGTAAAAGAGACCATAGAAATAGTGAAACACTGGCGTAATTTAAAGTGTTATCTGCTCTATTTAAACTTAACGTGACCCTAATTTCAGATTACTTCCGGACATGTCCACAAACAATGTATGCATTCAGGAGAAAATAAATATTTTTAATGTGTGCAAAAACAGACTTTTATTCAATGTGCTGATGATAATGAGACAAAATCAAATAAAAGTATTGATTTTATGTATAAAAATAAAAAAATTATAGCGCGATTATTCTTTTCTTGAAACCTTAATTTTAGAAGCGCTCGTCATATGCAACCAGAACCAATAAACATTACAGATAATCTAAGTAAACCATCAACTTTCTTTTTTATCTATTTAAATATTGTTTCTAATTTTATGACTTTTGTTGCTTAGAAAATAGTCAACTGGGACCCAAAACATCCACGAATCATGACACATTAAACCTAGAAGCTCGACCTATGTCTGTTGTTCCTCTCATTGTGTCCTTGCTTATTTGACTCCAGGGGCTATGATCACGGTATGATCATTTAGTACCCGCCATTTTGCTTGAAAATGCTATGAATCTTTTATGTTTTGTATGTGTTTGTGCTTTTGCATGCAACATTGTCGGGTTGATGGGTAAGTTGCTGTTTTTTTTCTCTCCATGACAACTTGTACTTGTTTGTTCATATGAGATTCAGCTGAGGGAAGTATGGGTTTGGTGCACTCTAGAAACCAGGTTAAAGTCGCCAGTGGCAAATTGTTTTGCTAATGACCGTTCGAATGCGTTAATCTCTTGTGTTCTCAGTTTTGTTGATGATTTTATAAACCATGCTCTCTCTCTCTCTCTCTCTCTCTCATGAATATACAAGAGCAATCAAGAGAAAACTACATTACAACTGAACTCTGTACTGAATGTCTACTTAAACAGATCGGACTGTCAATGAGAAAACAAACATATGGAAAGATTAAATAATAGGCAAACCAATTTGCCTGATTTATTTCAAAACAAAGGCCTGTACACATTTATGATTTAAATCAAGCACCAGACACAGCGACATCGCCTAGCCAAGAGTGCTGTACATGGAAACATCCAAGTTATCAATAAAGATGTTTTCAGGCCACGCCTATATACCATTACTATCCACTAATGCCTTTCCGAATGAATATACATATACATAGGTAAAACATTGTTTACATATACATGCATGTGAAGCAATTACATATATACATCTATTAGCATCGTGCGATCTCCTTTTTAATGTTTGGAGTTTATATGCGCAATAGTGCTTTAGACAGAGAGACACACACTTAAAGTCTGCTGGACCTTTCGACCAACTGAATCGAAGATAATTTTTTAAGTTAATGGTAGACAATTTAATTCAAACAACGGACTTTTGATTTAAGGAATTCTCGAAAGGATTCATGTTCTTGAAAGGATTATAGGCGTGCTGGATACCCCATAGTTTTTTTATCAAAATAAAACTGGTGTTAGTTCTCCAGCTGTTGTAGTTAACGTGTTGAAGATATTGAGGCTAGACAAGTGTTTTATGGCCAAGACCTGTTTTCAAGCCTAGCCGGGGGCTCATCTTTAGAGCTAGCATGCCATTTACTCTCTCTGATAAAAATGATTGTATGTAGGCTATTATCCGCCAGAGTCTATGCGAGATTGTATAACATAGATATTTTGACTGCTGTACATTAGAACATCCTGCGGGCGAGAGATGAAAAAAGAACAGATTTGCACAGCGCACGTTCCAATTTGTCCGGGATGCAAAGTCGATTGAGTATTGCTGCATGTTTGCAAATTTTAGTACACTATGTGCAATTTGTTTTTCTATTGTTGTACCGTCGCTGTTATCGCGATTATTCAGATTTTAGATGCACTATGGTCATATTTTAAGAGTTTATAGTTTTAATATGTCGTCTTGCAAAAGATCGCTACTAGAAAGAAAACAGCATTTCGAAGATTTTTGGTGATTATGTTAAAATAGATGAAAGGGGAACTTTGAAAGCCACCGAACACGACAAATATGAAAATACTGCAGGCTCAGTTTGATTGAGCCTGTTCATGGGCAGTAATGGGAATGCTTATTAGTGCCCACGCCGCCTAGCCCCGGGTTGAGCGCAACTTAGTAATTACACCATTAAATAGTACAATTTCGATCCATCCCAAACGATGGTATGCATATGGCAGTGAACATGGAACCTTCAATGAGGTATTTTCAGATTAATACCATTCCATGTTCAGCGGCGTATGGTCCCCAGATAAAAGAATGGGTTTGTCCTAAACGAGAAAACAACGGGCGGAACTAAACAGAATAGAATTTTGACAGGGGATCTTAGAATATAATTCCTGCATATCACAGACTACGCCAAAGGCAAAATTCAAAAAAGCCTGAAGTATATTCTTGGGGGTGATTGGACAATCTCCAAATCTATAATGGCTGGGATATTGAAACCACCTATCTATAAACTGGCCGAAATATAAAAACAAAAGGAATTTTAGAAGTACCATAAACATAGTACATAAGTATCGTGCTCAGCCGACCTTCAAAGGACGTAACTGATAACAGCACTAAGGCTGTTGAAACATCAGATTCGCTAAGACACTGAAGTGCATCGTGGATTTAAAGAGGTCGAACTGGGTTTATATAATTTCATTCTATAAAAACTTTCAGAAGACATCGAATAATTTTTAATAATGTGTAAAGTTTGATAAATGTACTAATTAATACAATTTATTACTTCGTAAGTTATGAAAAAAACTTTCTACATGTAAAGTGTTATACGAATTTAAAAGAAATAAAATATAAAAAAAACAAGCTTCATGTTTTCTTTGTCCATGTCTGTTGAATTTACTAATAATTTTTATTCCAATCGAGAACGTAATTAAACCAATTCATCAAATATCGTTTGTGTTCCAAATGATTTGGGTAATAAAATTCTGTCAAAAAAACAAGAAGATTTACCGGATAAGGTTTTATTCTGTGCTTAGGAAGTTACACTATCATAAGTCAACTTTTAATACAGTAAAGCTCCTGAAAATGTGGTTCCACGAAATGTATTGCTCCCGTATAACTGGCCTTCATCTGTGATAGTAATGGCGACTACTTGTCCAACAGATAATCCGATGATTGCTGTATTGCCACTTTGAGTACTTGTTCCACGCGGGTCAATTATTGCGCTGACTTGGAGATGACCGTCCACCATAAGTTGAGCACGTATTTCAGGAGAGCCCCACTCTTCAATATGGAACGAGAAGATGTATGTTCCAGATACTGGTGCAGTGAAGTAGCCAGTGTGAACGTTGTAGGCATTTCCCAAGTTGTACAGGACCTGGTTAAATCTGATCACGCTGTTCGGATGTTCTTGTTCGCGATGATCAAGATAAGCTGTGAACGCGACCGCCTGTTGTTGTCGTCTATCTGAAAAGGTTTTGTTACATTGAAATATTATTTACACAGCAAACCAAACCAAATCTTCACTATTTCAATGAACAGGAGTAAACTTAAGTGGAATTGAGATTATTACGATTTAATTTTTCTGTACATATCAAAACCCTGTAAGTGTACCAACAATCTTTTGGAAAATTATTTAAAGCTGAAAATAAAATTTCTGCACACAACACTTTCAATGAAACCAATCTTCAGATATACTTGCTTGGACAGTTATATGCATTTCCATTATTGCCAATGAACAGGTTCAAACTAACAAAGCCTGCTAATTTTGATTGTCGTGTTCTGTGGCTTCAACGTTCCCCATGCATCTACGTAAATATCACATAAGCGTTGCTTGTGCCGTTTGGCGGCTGTAAAAAGTCTCCCCGTACATTAAAGCAGTGTTTTTATCAGTTATGCTCTTTGAAGGCCGTTACAGTAAGCACGATACTACTGTTTTTATATAAAATGAATTTTCGATCGAAGTATGATAATTGTTCGGACCTCGTGATTCGACATTTGTTATAAGTGACTTTCACAATGATCCTTAGTTCCGATTGAATATGTCACCTGACATCTATATCGAAAAATGTTTTCACATGCAAAAAAGAAGAAATACATGTATATATCTTAGGTAATATTTACCAATTCAGATTTATAAACTATATTTTGAAAGAGTTCACTATTATTTATTATTTTCTCATAACTAGCTGGGAATCTATTAATTATTTTGACAATATAATATTTTTACCGCGCTATAAGTAAAAAAAAAACATAATCTGCTAAACATTTTACGTTATTTCAACCATTAACGTCGATTTCGTAAAAAATTGTTTTTCCTGCGAAGCGTGTCATATATTTAGCCGCAAATTGTTTATTTTCTTAGGATTAACCTTTATTGCCATAAATAAAAAGAGGAGTGTTTAATCACTGAAATTCCAAATATATTTATTTTTACTATAAATGCCCTTTACAACAGTTTATACTCAAACCTCTTGTTAGCCCGGCACTTTCTAGGTTTGAAACTTTCGTCGACAGAGATTGTATCATCGCCTGTTGTGCAGCATGGTCATCTCTTTCTCCTTCAACAAGGCTTCTTTGTCCTTCAACGAGGCTTTTTAACTGTTCCACTTCCAGTTCTAAATGTGTTTTCTCGCTCTCTACACGATGAAAACACATCAGAATAAAAATAAAAATCAAAGCCATTTTGTTTTTGTTATAAATAATGAAGTCTGGATAGCAAAAGAGATAATGGAAATAATGTGAATAACTCGCGCTATTTATACTAAACATGACCCAAATGTAGAATACTGCCGTCAAATATGCATGCATGGAGATAAGAAAATTGTTAAAATAAGTTTTCTTGTAATTCCTCGTGTTGTATAAAGCCTTACGTGGAAATTAAATATATACGAGACAGGTCAAGAGAAAATTATAGCTCATTTTTGTAAATGTATACGCTAACATGAGAAAATACGTACGAGACTTCCCAGTACTTAAGTGAACGTGAAGGAACAAAACTAAACTTAACCTTGTAACTAATTTAGACATACATGCTTTTTTTTATTCCTACGTTAAAGGTGCATTGCTTTATAAAATGTACAACAGTCTAACGATTGAATGACTATTTTTTAATTAATCTATATTAAATGTATCATTAGTGAATGAAAGAAATTCTTTTAACATCCAAACACAAAAACCTACAACAGAAAACATCAATTTAAATGCCAACATGAGTAATATGATTCTGATAAAAGCAATATATGCATATCAGGAATCGCCACACTAAAAAACACAGCCTCCCCACGCAGCGAAAAAGAAGAGAGGAAGAGAGAGAGAGAGCTTTTTTTTTTAAATAAGTATGTCAATTCAAATAGGACGCCACAGACAATTAACGAAGAAGAGAACCATGGGGATACCGCCTTGGAACGGTCAGTGGCAAAACAAATTGCCACTGGGGGTTTAAACCAGGTTCTAGGGTGCACCAACTTCACACTTGCCCCAACAGGTCCAATATATTGTGTAGATATTAAAACTACATACTAATATTTATTTCATTGAAAATATCTTATAACAAAATACTGGACACCCAAAGGGTTTAAAACAGGGAAAACAATTAAGGACATTGAGTAAAGTAAATACATTTTGATAACTATGATTTTCATAATAATAATAATATATAATTATGCTACTATACTGAAATCACGCACGAATTTAGTTCCTAGAAAGTGATCGTTTTTTCCTGTCATTTTTACACTCCTTCACCTTATTTATCATCGATGGTTGTCCTTCATAAAACCGGAATATCTAAAATGACATAATCTGTCGTGCGAGCTTTCATGCTTTTATCACAAATATATGTAAAGGGAACTTTGAAAGCCACCAAACACGACAAATATGAAAATACTTCAGGATTGGTTTGATTGAGTACGTTCAAGTGCAGTAATGGAAATGTATATTGCCAAAGCCGCCTAGCCCCAGATTGAGAGCAACTCATATTTACACTAGCGAACAGCACAATTTCGATCCAATTAGGATAAATTAATCATAGACTGGTCTTTCTAATATTATGTATTTTAATACACAGATATAGGATTATTAATCTAGTCTTAATCGCTTTAGTGGGTTTCCACGATTTGAATGTCTGATGTACAATGACCTTTGGGGCAAGTCACAGGAAAAGGTCCTTTCGGTCATATTTTCGGACATTTTAATTACTAATATAAGTGGAAAGAATATAAAAATAATCACAGCTAAATGTTATTTTGTTACACATTTCGACAACATAATTGTATTTTTACCGCGATTGCATAAAAATTTATGTCATCTGCTAAACATTATGACAATTGTTCGAAGCTACCTATTCCCGCGACGCACCTCAATTCAGAGGCATCATCATAAGGTTTGTCTTCTCGTCCTGTGCCCAAGGTTATACAACTGAGCATGGAAACCAGTCTCAAATCTCAAGTTTTGAGATTTGAGACTGGTTTCCAATCTCAGCTTTATAACCTTCAATCCAGTTGCTGAATTCTGCTTGAAGCACCGGAAGCAGAAGCACTGGTTTCGAAGCAAAATTACTGAAAACGTTTAGAAGTCATTTATTTGCATTAAAAGTATTTATTTAAGTAGTTTGCCATTAAAATCCATACATTCGTTACTTTTTATTGAAAATCCTCCTAGGTAACGACAAATATGAAAAAAAAAATGCAGGCTTTATTTGACTAAGCCTGTTCATGGTTTGTAATGGAATTGCGTATTACTGCCCATCTCGCCTAGTCCCGGGTTGAGCGCAATTCAATATTCACACTGGTAAACAGTAGAATTTTGATCCATCCCAAACGATGGTACGCATATGGCGGTGAACATGATACCTTTAAATACGGTATTTTCAGATAAACACCATTCCATGAACAGCGGCGTATGTTCACAGATAAAAGAATGGATTTGACCTGAACGAGAAAACAATGGATGGAAAGCAACAACATAGTATTTTGAAGGGGGTCTGAATACTTTAAATTGAAAATCCTCCGTGATAAATATTCAAAAATTTTGCCCTTAACATAGTATGCCCCTACGTTTACTCATGCAATTTTGTTATCATTTGGGTAAGAATGAACGTCATATCTTTTTCTAGGTTCAAACAAAATAGATTTTTATCATATCTGTTCAATTTCAGGCGTATACATTGCTAAACTTCCAGAAATGTGTAAGTATAATGTATATAATTAATAATAGATGCTTAGTGAGCTAATAATCTTAATGTAGATTCAATGAATGAAAAAAGCGAAATAGTTATTTTGTTTAAACCAACAAAGCGAAGATGTAACGTTAGTTTCAACAATGAGCTATTAGTCACATGAAAGGATATTAAATATTTAGTTAGTTTTACTGAAAATTCATCTAAAAAATATACTTATGGACAAAAGTCTTGTCCAGTATGGTTTTCCATAATATCTTTTGAAAGTGTGAAATCTTAATTTCACATTGCTCTACCGGCATGTATTTAGTATCAATGGAAAGAGGACATTTTTATGCATTAAATAAAAACAAGATTTTCAGAATTCGAGCCACTATTGCCGGTAAAGAAATGTGTTGAAATTATTATGCAAAAAGTTCCAATCTTTCTACCGGACAATTCTTTTGTCAATTAGCATACTATGTTCGCTTTTTATTTCTCACCAATTACATTGGCCAAGATTGTAAAGTTTTACCCGTCAATACTTTTGAAAAACAGATCTTGTACATTGTGGAAAAGCGGACTACGATGAAATCCGTTAACGGGTCTAAAATGGATTCATTGTGGATGATTGAATCGCCTTTGTGCGAAGCATTATATAATATCCATGGATAAAAAGAAGTAAAAACAATACCAAACACTATTAAAATTTTCACTAATATGTATTTTACCTCACCAACGTTTAGGCCTTAACAAGCCTTCTTCAGGGTAATAAAAATCAACTTTATTTTTTTTTTAATAATCATGGGGAGTTTGGCCAGAATGTTGGATATTACCATGTAGATACCCTACAACGGTCCCAAACGAACCGCCCTTGTTGAAAATATACATCCAAGCCGGAAGCTTTCTAGAGGCTGCAACCACCCCAACTCCCAGAGGTAGCCAGTCACATCTGAACAGAAACAACACTGAATCGACGGCTTACATTCTGTGATGACAACTCGCTTTCTTGAAATATACGATATAATTGATTTCATTAAGTTTTAATATGTACTTCAGAAAATTTAAAGAAATATACAAACAACTTTATGCTCAGTTCAATGAAAGAAATTTTTGGTCACAGATTTTAAAATAATTTACTGTTGTCAACCTTTTCCCTATATATTTAACATGACACCTTCTATAGCAATCACGGAGGTTGGCATAGCAAAATTCATTTATGGTTATGAGTCGATTATTTTGCATTCATTGTTTCATACTCTAGAAACACGACATAATTTTATAAAACGTGACAGTATGTTACAATCAAAACAAATATACTACCGCAGAACAAATTTCGCATGAGCTTGGAATTATTTGTTACAGGTAAATTGTCAGTACAAGTCGTACTTGTTGTAGAGTAAATTGAAAAGTATTTAAAAAACAAAAACAAAAAAACAACATTGTGTCATTCTTCCACATAAGATGATGTTAAAGGTTTGAGCCTTCTCGGCTTGCGGTTATAGGCACCATTAGGTTTGGGGATCAATGCTTTTATCTCATTGTTAAACGCGTGTACTTTGGGTGTCGAATCCCGGCTGTTTAGCAGCCGAGAAGATGCCGATACTTTTTCAATATGCGAATTTTGCAAACGTGACATTCTGTGACCAATTTCGATAGATTGATCATTATCGCCTTGAAATGAATTACTTCTTATTCTGTCTTGTCTTTCATTAGCGTTAAAATGCTGTTGATTGCTGTCTGCTATCGTATTTTGTAGACTTAGAACTTGGTTTCCGTGGAAACGATCAATCATCTCCGGTACTGAGGACTGTTTGTTTTGATTGTTACCTTGGAAACCGATCGGCTGTTTTAAATTACGTGAAGATTTCTCGTTTGTGATAAGATTTATTGCGTCTTTTGATAATGAAGCCCTTTTCTTATCACTATTTCCAGGATTGTTGTTGTCCGACATAAAGAACAAAACTGGGTCCACATTTAGATCAATATCTTCAATCTGAAGCTTTATGTCATCCAGACCTTTGATTTTGTCAACCATCTCGGGGTAAAATGTCGCGATTCCAATATTGTAATCCATGTCATCAATGGGAACAGAGTCCTTATCGATATCAACGCTGGATTTTTTCTGATAATGCCTCGACACTTTTGTCGGCTTATTCACTTCGTAAGAATTCGAGATCTTTTTTCCTTTACGCGAACCAGGCCTTTGTATCTGAGTCATAGTATCAGTTTCTTTTTGATTATGTGCTTTGTTTGATTTTGAGCTCGGAGGTTTTCGGCCATGACTTGTCTTAGGCCGGTGTTGTGCAGCCTCCAAGTCATAATAAGCTTGTTGGGTATTTGGTTTTGAATCCTGCCGAGTTAATTTATGATTGTATTTGATAAGTTCTTCTTTGTCGTCAACTATATCTTCAAAGGCGGCATCATCAAATTCTTCATCAGGGTTCCTCCGTTGCCATCTGGACTCCGGTCGTGCAGATAGCGGACGGGATATCGTTACGTCATCCGAATCAACACTGTATTGTCGTGGTGCGGATGCTCCTTTGTCTTTTAACGTTTTAGCAGGAGATTTTAAGGTTTTATCCATGTCACCTAAAGATTGATGTCTGACCTTAGTTTTGAAAATGCTTGCACGAGCCTTGCTCATATCACTGTTGCCATTTATTATAACATTGTTTCCTTTTTGTGGTACATGAGCAGCAAACACGTCATGTTGATGTTTTGAATCCTTTGTACCAGTGACGTCATCATTTAATTTTCCTTTAACTTTTGTTCCAGAGATAGAAATGGCATTGCTGGACGTGGAAAATTTATCATCTTTTTGATCAGAGAACTCATTTCTGCGTCGAGCAGCAATTCGTGCTTTTTCAATTTCCGCTGAGGTCTGAGGTAAAGGCACAATTTTATAATAATTCCTCGCATACTGGTTTCGCACAGACATTTCTCCAATTTAACCAATTGTTGGAAAGGTTTTATTTTCTTAACACATCCACAAAAAGTGTAACTTGGCGATGAACATGTATATATTTTTGCTAATAAATATTTTGACTTTTTGACTGACTTCTCCTTAATAGTTCCTCCTATCCAATACGTCCATACACATTCAACCCATTTCTTGATTTCATTATATCAATATTGCGTGCCATGACATCTCTCTCGAACATCTGAAAGCCAGAAAGAAGTAATAATTGAAAGCACAATAAATGTCTTTTATCGCATTAAACTCAGTAATGGAGCCATGCTTCTGTCATCTATTGGAAATTCCTCCCCGTTAATTACTTGAACATCCAGTTGTGATTACAAACGGAGTTTTCACCGCGGGAATATAGTAACACTCATTACTATTTAATGCTTATAATTATAAAACAATGCCTTTATAATTCATCATGTCATTTCTAAAATTATTTTTGCCACGTTGTTTGATTAAACTTCAATAATTTATTAGATAGGTTCACAATATGGGTATTGGTTAAAAAAACTTTTAAAAATAATTAATTAGATTTTAGCCTTTTATGTCAATTGCACTTTTGTAGGATTTCGTAGAGAAGTTGGATTTATATTTCCTTGCTTCTATCACATGCAGGAAGAGGGTGTACAAAATAAATATAGCGAGAGCATTTCTTAGACTTCAATGCAACTCAAAAACGAGAGTCGATTTATAAATGTCTTAAAAGCACGAAACCGCTTAAACGCAAGTACTTCTTTTACACACATAGTGCCTATGAAATTGCGTTTAAATGCCATTGCACTGTATGATGTATGTTTACCGCGTGACTGCTATTGCATAGTATATAAGCATCAGGCAACACAACAACAAAATACATTTAGCTATCATAACAACCGGCGACTTATTGTCGGTCATCCTGATGACCGACATATTATAAGGCTAATTACTTGTAAATAGTCCAGCGGATGTTCCTACTCGGGCTAGTCAGACAATGGCTGACACTAAATAGTCCCAATTTTTTTGCCTTTTGGGGGCATTAAATGGCTAGTATGGCCTAAAAAAGGAACATGTTAAGTAAATGAGATGCTTTTACTGACACACTAATAGCAAATTTATGTTTGGAAATGCAGTATATGAAAAAAGGCCCTGGTTTTAGGACGGCATATGTAAAACAGTTTCGAAGTTCGCACAGAAGTGAAAAAAACAGACCACCGGTTTCAAGGTGTCAAATCTCTGTTAAATGATACATGACCCCTACTTTTCTTGCTGGAAATGGACAGTAGAAACAATTAGCTTTAAAAGCATGTAAGTTAGCCCTTATTAAAATGGTACCAGCTATGATTGCCAGCCTTTTGAAACAAGTCATGTTTACTATAGTTTATATAGGGAAGTCTATTTACAGGTCTTACACCTATAAGAAGTACAAGTGGAGGGCAGCATTTGAATATTTATATCGTCTGCAATGTTATTTTCCACTAAAATTGTGTGCTGACCAATTTAAAGCAAATTTGAAAGTCAAAAATCAGTATAACTGTGTTACAGGAGGCAAACTTAGGTTTTAATTAAGTTTGGGGTCATTTTTAACTGTTTTTGCCTTAAAAATGCCACAATTGATACCCTGTTCGGCCCATTTTGCATGTGTCAGCTCAAAAAGTGATTTGCTTTTATTAGTTGAGATGTTTTACTATTATTCATAACCATGTTTTTGAGAAATTTGATGTTTTTCAATTTTTATTAGCAAGAAATGAATTCTAAGGTTTAGCCGCTTGGCCGCAAACGCGTACCAGAATAGGTGGTGTTGGAAAATTCCTCATATTGAGTTCATTTTTGCTAACTGAAAGCTGAAACTTGGTAGATATATTGCAAACATCATATTATTGAATAAAAACAGAAAATAAAAGATATTAAAAAACACAAGTTTTCATATATATATATAAGAAGTACAAGTGGAGGGCAGCATTTGAATATTTATATTGTCTGCAATGTTATTTTCCACTAAAATTGTGTGCTGACCAATTTAAAGCAAATTTGAAAGTCAAAAATCAGTATAACTGTGTTACAGGAGGCAAACTTAGGTTTTAATTAGGTTTGGGGTCATTTTTAACTGTTTTTGCCTTAAAAATGCCACAATTGATACCCTGTGTGGCCCATTTTGCATGTGTCAGCTCAAAAAGTGAGTTGCTTTTATTAGTTGAGATGTTTTACTATTATTCATAACCATGTTTTTGAGAAATTTGATGTTTTTCATTTTTAATAGCAAGAAATGAATTCTAAGGTTTAGCCGCTTGGCCGCAAACGCGTACCAGAATAGGTGGTGTTGGAAAATTCCTCATATTGAGTTCATTTTTGCTAACTGAAAGCTGAAACTTGGTAGATATATTGCAAACATCATATTATTGAATAAAAACAGAAAATAAAAGATATTAAAAAACACAAGTTTTCTCATATAAGAAGTACAAGTGGAGGGCAGCATTTGAATATTTATATTGTCTGCAATGTTATTTTCCACTAAAATTGTGTGCTGACCAATTTAAAGCAAATTTGAAAGTCAAAAATCAGTATAACTGTGTTACAGGAGGCAAACTTAGGTTTTAATTAAGTTTGGGGTCATTTTTAACTGTTTTTGCCTTAAAAATGCCACAATTGATACCCTGTGTGGCCCATTTTGCATGTGTCAGCTCAAAAAGTGAGTTGCTTTTATTAGTTGAGATGTTTTACTATTATTCATAACCATGTTTTTGAGAAATTTGATGTTTTTCAATTTTTATTAGCAAGAAATGAATTCTAAGGTTTAGCCGCTTGGCCGCAAACGCGTACCAGAATAGGTGGTGTTGAAAAATTCCTCATATTGAGTTCATTTTTGCTAACTGAAAGCTGAAACTTGGTAGATATATTGCAAACATCATATTATTGAATAAAAACAGAAAATAAAAGATATTAAAAAACACAAGTTTTCTTATAGGCTAATTACTTGTAAATAGTCCAGCGGATGTTCCTACTCGGGCTAGTCAGACAATGGCTGACACTACATAGTCCCAATTTTTTTGCCTTTTGGGGGCATTAAATGGCTAGTATGGCCTGAAAGGAACATGTTAAGTAAATGAGATGCTTTTACTGACACACTGATAGCAAATTTATGTTTGGAAATGCAGTATATGAAAAAAGGCCCTGGTTTTAGGACGGCATATGTAAAACAGTTTCGAAGTTCGCACAGAAGTGAAAAAAACAGACCACCGGTTTCAAGGTGTCAAATCTCTGTTAATTGATACATGACCCCTACTTTTCTTGCTGGAAATGGACAGTAGAAACAATTAGCTTTAAAAGCATGTAAGTTAGCCCTTATTAAAATGGTACCAGCTATGATTGCCAGCCTTTTGAAACAAGTCATGTTTACTATAGTTTATATAGGGAAGTCTATTTACAGGTCTTACACCTATAAAATGGACCAAACTTGAGCTTTCTACCTGAACACCGGTTAACAGTGATGTAAAGCAAAGATCACGTTCCAGACGGAACGGATAATTTAGATAAATAGACTCTTACTCAGTCGTTATTTATGGATAGACTCTTACTCAGTCGTTATCTATAAAAAAACATAGAGGCCTCGTATTGGCTGTTGAAGGACGTCTCATTTGGAGTCTGTACCTATTCTTAAATCCTCTATCCAGCTTCTTATCAGCTAGGCTTATTACTCATAAAGATATTTCCGACAACGAACAATAAACATATACATGTACAAGGATTTTGACTAGTAAATGTACACTGTGTATGATAAACAAAAGATGTACAGCTTATAAATTTATTAACCAAAGCAAATAAAATGTGTAGAGAACAATGAAAAGATATTAGCTACTTATTTTGCTGACCACGAATCTACGAACTTCAGCATTTTGTGAAACTCGGGGATCAGAGGTATCCCAGTGAATGTTTTACATGGTTTAGCTAGTTCGATATGGATACATCCGTCGTTACTTTCTTGATACTTTTGCTTAACTGTTATCTTGAATTTTGCCACTAATCAACTGGTTGCTAAAGTTTTATAAGGTTTTGAATGTAAAAATTTTCTTTGGAACACCAGAACACACAGTTTTGCAGAAATCTTAAATCGGGTAATGAAACTGAAAATAATAGACACTACAAGTTTAAGCTTTACTTAGTTGTAATTTGGTTTTGAATCAACAAAATAATCTTTGGAACATGCGAACACATATACTTTTGCAGAAGTATCAAATCGGGTCGTGAAACTGTCAATAATAGACAATATAAAATTTTGCTTTCCAAAAAGCTAGTCGGTCATTGGCATAAGCTTTTAACCAAAAAAAAAGACGGCGCTGTAGTGCATACTTTTTGCGAATTTGATTTGAATTCAATGCGTTAGGTTGTTTTTCGAAGTCAGGAGACATACTTATTGAATTCTACATTGTCCAATCTATGCCAATATTAGATGTAATTTTGCCAATAGAACTGATATATGCCGTACTTTGAGTACACTATTGTTTTAAGATCCATATATGTCTATGTCTTAATTAAGGTGCATTACTTAGTTTTATCATAGAATGTTTTCAGTGTTTTACGTGTAAAGATACTGTATCTTTTAGTATCAAATAGTCTCTTATAAATCAATATGGATTGGTCACATGCATGTACTACTACATTTATATAAATTCATTGTATAAACTGTGTCGTGTTTATGTAATGTGAATGAGACTCTAATAAATAATTGAATTGAATTGAACCAACATTCTAACGATATTGTTCTAGATCAGAAAGAACAATTTTATCATACCTGTGAGTCCCTGACAGTCTGTTCACGTTTTTCTCTCCCACCCTATGACTGTGAAAAAACTTTGGTTTTTAACATATTCTGTAGCTTTTGATATATATTTACAGCTTGATAATCGTTGCTTTCTAACACTTTCTGACACAAAAATATTGTTTGACAAACTTTTCCATTTTGATTTACTTCCAAGTAAATCATTAACTTGTTCGCAAACATGGTTAGATTTATCACCAGATTAAATACATCTCATTTGAAAGAGGAAATACCTATAAATAACCTTACATTTTTGTATGGCATCCAATAAAAGTGCCTTAAAATTCAAACTTTTTTGCCGTCTTGTTAAAAGGTTGTGCTAATGACCGACTAGCTTTTTGGAAAGCTAAAACTTGTAATCGTTTACATTGAGGACGCGCCATATCCTGCAAATGTTTCTATTTTTAAATTGACCAGTTTCCGGTAATGTAAAACCCGCGAATCCGGTTAATTGCGTGCCAGCAGGTTTTTATTGTTTTAAAATGTCAATTATTTAGGATAATGAACAAAGTTGTTCAAACTAAAAATCTGATGCGTCCCCAGCGTAATTGTGTTATCAATAATAATAAGATATGATTCCACGATGCGACTCAGTTTATTGACATGTTACTATGGTGACACGCGAAGTCAACAAATTATTGATGGCCGCTGTCATACTGTTACTCCATTTACATTTTTCGGAACTTTCGTACAATAAAACGCAATGTGGAATTCTGACTCTGGAAGATAAAAGACATTTAATTAATTACTAAACATTGATAACGCATATTTTAATTGAAGTTGCTGTCAATATGGTTGTTTCTATTGTACACGGCTTCATCTAGATCAACCCTGTTTGTTTCATCTATTTTCTAACAATGAAAGTTACGAAGGTATAATACAGTAATGGTTTATTGGCCTTTTCCTCTTCTTCATTCATCGAAGCGTTCAGGGGAAGAATCATCATAAAATATAAAGATAAAAGAAAATAATAATTTTATAACTGTTCGTGACTGTAATTATTCATCATTTATCATCGATTGTTTTCAAAGCATTACCTGTTACATACTCGTACATGTATTATATTAGGTTTTCCATGGAAATGTTTAACATTTAAGTATGAATGGTATTTTTGAGCCAATGACACTGCAGTATTTTCTGAACGAATTATGGGTCATGTATTATATTTATTATTTAACTATTAATAGACGATGTTTAATACGTACATCTAGTTTGGTTTGACCCAAGAGAGATAAGAGGGTTACTAAAAAAGTTCAGAAAAGATGTTGTTTTGGTAAATACGTGATTTTTTGTTACTTATGCACTCAAAATTATTATTTTAGAAATAAAATGTATTGCTTTGAACGTTTTTATGGGTAGAAACCTTAGTTTTTGAAGTGAAATTGTTAAGTGATTTTGACGGGGTAGAAGAACTTTTTGAACATTCCTTTCAATAACGGAAGTTATGTTTGATTGCTCTCCCTTTGCATGTAAATATTGTAGATTCACTGATAAGAATTGACCTTAGCAACCTTGCTAGCGGTACAAAATTTATATGACTTGCATTCAGTTTACTATAAATTAGCTTGTGTTGAGGCATGGATCTACTGCAATGCATTCGGTATTATGAAACTGTGAAAAATGTTGATAATATGTATATTTTCCTTGTCAAAATGCAATTATCCCCACCGTCCGTTTTTATTGTCATTAAGTATATAAACTTAATTACTAGTAAGAATACCTACATACATAATTAGCCATATTAATTGTACAATATTGTAAACATAAATATACAGACAAGATTAGTCATGATACATCATAAAGATACTGAAACTGCACCTGTTTCTGACCACCTCCAGCTCAAGATTATATAATGCATGCTTTAACTGCTTGATGTGAAAATACTATAAGAATTTCTATGAATCTTTTCAATTAATGCTTGCCTTTTCCCTGACAAATTTAAACCTTGACACTGTAATCAAAGTTTTAGTTAAATATTTGAATGCTCAGGTTATGTCAGATGAGCGAAACTTAACTCAAGGTTCAGCATTTTCTGTTAAAATTACAGCAAATATCTTATCACAAGGAACCATTGTTTACACTGTATTGTAACACCTTCCTAGAAATGTGTATCATGTGGTATTGATAACACAAATTGATGACGTAGCTTTGAATCCTTCCTATTGAACGGTTCTTGTTAACCTTTAACAATTTCATTGTGATCAAAGATTTCTTACCACTAATGTGGATTGCGTAAAACACCTTTTTACTTTGTATCATTTAATTGCAACATCAATTATGTCAGAAGTTCTCATGTCTATGTTTTGTGATATCTAGTCTAATTAAACGTTTTTACTACATTGCTTAACTTATGTGGACAATATCCACTTCCCTCTACCCAGGGATCTTTCATCCATGCTGATATTCTTCAAGATATCATAATCACATCATTGCCAGTCATATGTGATATTCAATAAACTTTACCACTTATATAGCTACTTATACTTGATCTCTATTTCATATTATAGGTCAAACAACTATTCACTTCATATATACAATCAGATGGATCCAACCACAAATTGGCTCAGGGACATTACATCATAAGCATGAATGTCGTCCACATATAGCACGTGTGTGTTATACTTTTCTTGTTCTGTTTATTTTATTTTCGAACATTATTTCCATAATGTTGCGCCTCTGAATTTCTATGTAAATGTTCGAACATTATTTCCATAATGTTGCGCCTCTGAATTTCTATGTAAATGTTCCCTTTTTATTCGATTTTGAACGACACACTTAGACAACTGTGTAATGCAAGTTCAGCAACGTACATTGAAAACTTTTGTTCCTTTGTCTACGGAGATGGCAGCATAGTTAAATATTTCTTACATAGTGATGGTATTCACCTAACAAACCGAGGTACCTCCACTTTACTCCATAACATGGAGAAACAGCTACGTATTCTGAAGAAGAATGATGGAGACTACATCCACAACAGGAACTACACTAGAAATGGATCGTGGGGCGGATACCCTCAATCGCAGAGATTTAGAGATGCAGATACACCCAAGTCGATGAAATATCAACGACAGCGCTATGGGTATTCAAGATACTAGGAATGCGAGAGCAGTACCTTCTGTTCATTTAAAGTGAATCTTCAAAACAAGTTTGTTTATCTAGACAAAATATGCACTAATTGTAATTGTTATCATTGTGTTTGTTTACCGGAATTCTCTGATTTTACTAATGAAACTTTGCAAAATACGAATTACATTACTATCAACACCCTTAAGGAATATTGTAACACTGAAAATGAAAATCAACAACATAAAAATAATACTGATAAAAACAGTGTAAAAACAGATATTGTAATTGAAAATTTATTCGGACTTACCAGGAGAGGTTTTAGAGTAGGTTCTTTAAACGTTCAAGGAATTTTAACGAAACTTGATGAAATCAAAATAATGTTAATAGATGATCCTCTTAACATCATAGGTCTGTGTGAAAGTTTCTTATCAAATAATATTTGTAACGATGAGCTTCGAATTAATGGATATAAAATAGAACGAAAAGATAGGTCTTTTAGACATGGCGGTGGTTTAATAGTATATATAAAGGATAATGTACAGTATCGCCGCAGACTAGATCTTGAAACTATGAGTTTAGAATCCATAGTTATTGAAGTATGTTTGCCTAAATGTAAATCGTTTATTGTTAACTTTGTATACAGACCACCAAGTTCCTTGCAAAATTGGATAGATTTGTTTGATCAAAATTTCAATAAGTTATTTGAAAACTTTCAGGAAATATATTGTCTTGGTGATTTTAACTTTAATCTTGATTCGAATTATGGTAATATCAATCGTAATTGGTCATCTACTATCTCTTGTTTAGGATTATCTCAAGTAGTTAAGAACCATACCAGGGTAACTAAGAAAAGCTGCTCATTGATTGATCATATCTATACGACCCACCCTGAAAATATTATTGAAGTTTCTGTGCCCAAAATAAGTTTAAGTGATCATTATCCGGTATGTTTTACCAGAAAAATCAATAAACATCAAAAGGTCTATGAAGATAAACATAAAACTATAAAATACAGATCATTTGCTAAATTCAATGAAAAGCTTTTTGTTAACGACATTTTACATTCTGACATAGAATCAATAATATCGATAACCCAACCAACACTTGCGCTACAAGTTCTTTATAATATATTAGAGTATTCGCTTAACAAACATGCTCCTATTAAAATTAAACGTATAAAACGGATACACCAACCTGAATGGTATAATGAAGAAATAAAAAATGCTAGGAAAATAAGGGATAAGTGCCATCATCAAGGCGACTGGTTAAACTATGCAATATGGCGAAATAAAGTAACACAGCTTATTGCTAAAGCTAAAATAAACTATTATTCCCATGCGGTTCAAAACAAAACAGACTCAAAGGTATTATGGAAACATATTAAAGCAGTTCTTATGGCGAAGACAGGACGCCATATTCATTGCCAACTAGATTATTGTATAAAGGTGAATTGCTTACAGATACAAACCATATTGCTAATGCTTTAAATCATCATTTTATCAACATTGCTTCAAATGTGAAACTCACTCAAACAGACTTCAACGCGTTTAATGATCTTGGGTTATTTTTAAACCAAAAACTAGGGTTTAAAACATTTTCATTAAATTTTATTACGCCATTTGAAGTTAAGAAATTGATTGATGGATTAAATACTAAAAAATCTGTCGGACCTGATGGCATAGGACCTTACATTCTCAAGCTTTGCTGTGATTACATTACACCTACAATTGTAGATATAATAAACAATAGCATTAGCAAAGGAGAATATCCTGACCAACTTAAAGAAGCTTATGTTCTCCCATTCTTTAAGAAGGGTCTAACAGATGATCCAAACAACTACCGTCCTATATCCATATTAAATACTATATCCAAAATTTTTGAAAGACACGTTGCTAACCAAATGCATGACTATTTTAGAAAAACGAACATTTTACATAAAACCCAATCTGGCTTTCGGAAATCCTACTCCTGTCAAACTGCTCTTACATATTTAATAGATAATTGGTTATCAGCTATTGACAAAGGGAATCTAGTAGGTAGCGTTTTTCTTGATTTAAGCAAAGCGTTTGACATGGTCGATCATAAAATCCTTTTACATAAATTAAAGCTTTACCACTTTGACAGAAAATCAATAGATTGGTTCACTTCTTATTTGCAAAATAGAAAACAATTTATTAAAGTAAACAACATACAGTCCGATAAACTTTGCATCAAGACTGGTGTCCCTCAAGGCTCTATCCTTGGGCCCCTTCTTTTCTTAATCTACATCAATGATCTTCCAATGACACTAGAATCATGTAACGTTGACATGTATGCTGACGATTCTACTTTGCACACATCCTCTTCTAACATAAATGAAATACAATCACGACTTCAAAATGACATTGATAATATAGACAAGTGGTGTAAAAATAACAATATGTCACTAAACCCATTAAAGTCAACTTGCATGCTACTGGGAACGAAAAACAGGTTAAAGAGCTCAGACTCTCTAGTAATTACTTTAAATCAAACTCAGCTTGAGAATGTACATTATCAAAATATTTTAGGCATTAATGTTGATGATTCAATAAAATGGCAAGTGCAGATAGATAAAATTTGCAGTAAATTAAATTCAAAGCTATATCTGTTTAATAGAATATCAAAGTACCTTACATTTGAAACAAAGAAAATTTACTATAATGCGTATGTACTACCGATTCTTGATTATGGAGTTATCTCGTGGGGACAATGTTCAAAAACCAACAAAGATCGGATTAATAGCTTCCAAAGACGTTTTGCCAAATTAGTGCTCGGTAAATCAGATTCATCAACTAATACAGAACTTTTTAGTGAACTGAAGTGGTTATCATTTAATGACCGTATCAAATATCACAGCCTCTCTTGTTTATAAAACCCTCCACGACTTAGCCCCACAATATTTACACGATCTCATAGAAATTACACAAAATACTTCCTACAATCTTCGGTCTAACTCAATGCAATGTCTTGTCCATCCAAAGCTGAACACAGACTTTATGAAAAAGACATTTAGTTACTCTGGTATGATTATCTGGAATGAAATTCCTTTTTCCATTAAAAATTCATTCTCCCTGAATTTATTCAAAAAATCATACAAACATCATTTATTGACAATAAATCCTTAAAATGTTTCTAGATATATACACAAACTGGTAACTGCTCAATGACTTGTCGTTGCTTTTTTTTTTTCTTTTTTTTTTTTTTTTTCTACTCTTGAGTATGTGTAATGTATTACATTATAATGTTTTGCCTTCTCAAAATATTGCCCAATTAACATATTTGATTTTGTATTGTTCATCTTTATTTATTTTTTTTCTTCATTTTAATTTTGTGTGTATGTGTGTAGTTATAATATTTTTGATGGCCTCTTGAAAATAAGATTTGTATTATTGTTGTTTTACTTTGTACAAAACTTAAGAGTTACCATCTATAAATAAAGAATTTATTATTATTATTATTATTATTATTATTATTATTCGGAATTTCGAACTTGTGTCCTTTTTCGAAAATAAAAACAGAACAATATTGAAAACTTAAAAGATTAAATCCATTAAGAAAACTGTCGGGATTAATTGGAATATTCGTCAGGTGAATACGATATAGCGTAATACAAGCTACGCGAGCATGCAGCTGGGTAAAAAATAACAAACTCCTTTTTTAAAAAACTAGTCCGAAAATTCGAATAAAAGAGTAAACATTTACAAAGAGTTATGATTGACCTTCCGTTTGGAAGAATTTACGCATATAAATGTGAAAATAGTCTTGCGGAATGATCGATTTAAAAAAAATAGTGTTCCCCGCTGAGGATAGAACTATGTAAGACACTAAATCAACTCTGGAGGCAAAACTGATAACGATTATTAAAATGCGGCATTTGGAAAGTAAGAACTCAAGTAATCACGTCGACCTCTTTGATAAATTCTCCTAAAGTTGTCAGAAAAGAACCGTGCATTGTTTCCTGAAACATACGGAACTGTTATTCTATGTTTTCTCACCTTCTCACAAGCTTCGATACAGAAAGTAAAAAAAAATCTCTGTTTGATTCATTGCTTATAAAATTAACAACGAATCGAAATGATTTATTTGTTTACCCGCGGTTTTTTGTAAAAAACAAACAAAACAGCGCTTAATTTACAACATTGTATTGGTCTAAATACTCGGTCAAAGCGAGCTTTCATAAAAAAGTAGGACATGGTGTAAAGGCTTGCGTTACCCATTAATCGTATTTCGTCGGCGAATATTCCGATGAAATCCGACAGTGTTCTTGGTGGTTTTGCGATTAATCGACTGAAACCAAACAATATCAGTCATGCAACAATTTTCCAATTACCTGCTGTGTCATAATGTCACATTTTCTGTAATCAAATCATAAATAAATAGTTCCAGTTGCGCTGTATCAAATATTCATGGAATTTTTTAAATATCTCGTAGTGAAAACTAATCGCACATCTGTTGTTAGTTTTTTGTGTGTCACAGAATATAGGGCATTAATGTCATAAGAAATATTAGTCAATAGTTATTTGTAACATAACCGAACAGTGTGAAGTCTAGCAGAAATTACGAAAATTTCAAAGGCTACCACATTACACTCATTTATTTGTCACAAGGTATAACTGATAACGGATAAGTTGATAGTCACGTGATACTCTGTTTATATAACACAGCATGATCTTACCTAGACATTTAGAATCGCATCATTATGATAATTAATGTTGTAAAATTGAATAGAAAAATACTGCAGTGCCATTGGCTCAAAATAATTTTAACCGGAATTAAAATGTAATGCATTTCAAAACTAAATTGTTGAATTTAATATTTTCCAGTGATCAATACCCTTCAAAAGAACTTTGCGATATCAAAATTGTAAATAAAATACATATCTGAATTCAGTTGTTAGTCACATGACTGCGTAGTTATCGGTAGCATACTATAGCTCCAGGTTTTTGCGCGAAAATCAATAAACAAAAGATTATGCTGTAAAGTTGTATTCTGTTGTACATTTGTATTCAATCATAAAAGTGTGTCTATTCAGACAAAATTTCAAATGTTGTTCTTAAAATTACACCATTAGAGGTTGTGCAATAATTAATTGAAATCTATATCAAAGGAATAATACACCGGCGACGCTCCATTCTTGAAGAAACTACCATAACGACTGACTCAAATTGAATTAAACGACCAAATATTACCTAGGCTAACAAATTATAAGAAATTCTTTATAAGTATATAATTTTACACTACTTTAAATTTACATTTTTAAAAGTGTTATGACTGACTTCCATTTGGTAAGATTTTTGCAACTGTATAATTTTTATGTCTTTTCACAAATATATACACAATCTGAAGAACGCGCCTGCGCAAAGATCCAGGTTTTTCGCGCCAAAAGTTATGCATAAAAGATTCTGCAGGAAATTTGTTTATAAACATAAAAGTGCGATCATGCTAGGAACAGAATAAGAAGTTGTTTTTGAAAAAAAAGTGTCTAGAAGACGAAACGTCCTCGATGTACCGGCAAAGCTCCGTTTTTTCCGAACTATTTCTTGCAAGAAACTATTTTTATTCAATGAAAAGATCGCTGCGCTTTAATTTTACATTGCTTACCGATTTGAAGCCACAAACACATTTAACAAATTAAAGCTGGGCATTGGATATTCTTCGTTCAAAACATGTTTTTGTAAAGATCTTTTTCTTGTTTTCTTATGTGTTAGAAAATAGCACTAAAAGTTGAAAATTTAAAGTTTGAAAAGCAGACATAAGTTTTACGTCATTTTAAATTATTTGTTTCAGAAATCTTAAGAGTATAAAAATCAATGCTGCCATACTCTCAGAGAGCTAGACAGCTGTATTCACACTGCTAGACTGTCACACAGTCGACTTCGCTGCCAGACTGCCAGACTTTACGCTGCCAGGCTTCTTGGTTGCCAGACTGCTCTTATCACGCTGCCAGGATGCCAGACAGCCAACTTCACGAATGATTTCGATAGTAGGAGAAAAACAAATTCCAACAAATTAATCAAAATCAGTCTTAAAACTTAGTATTGAACAATTTTTTCAACAGTTACATAGAGAACGCGACAATTATAAATACATGCCCGTAATGTTAGCCAGCTCGTGGGCAGTGTAGTCCGTAGTAATAAGTAAACAGTATTATATTTCTAACGCATTAGCTCGTGGGCAGTATAAGCAAACAGGATAAATTTCGCATAATGTCATAAATTCTGTAATCAAATAATAGATAAACAATTGTTTTATATAAAATATTCATGGAACTTTTATTATCAATATCGCACTGAAAACATGATCACCATGTTCGTGGAGTGGGCAGTGTAGTGCCGAATTGTCTAAAATAACTTAAAATTATTTTAATAAAAATAACACAGAAAAGAAAGAAATAAAATTTATGTTAACTTGAGTGAGTATGTTAATAATAGTATCTAGAAATGTAAAGCCACCTGCAGCCCATATCAACAGTTGTTAGAAACTTCAGTTTGTCAATATTATTAAATGAAAGCATACATTGATACATTATACGTGGACATGATGGAAAACGTCGCGAGAAAACTGTGCATTAGATGATATTTTTCAGATATCATTTTAAATACTGTAAAACTGGTTTTATTAGAGTTAGTTTTATTTTCGCTAATATTCGCGAATGCTTACCTCGCGAATTCATAAATACCGCGAATATATTATGAGTTTCCGTATATCCGAAAATAAGTTTATCCGAAAATATGCATCAGAAAATAAAACTGACGACGTCGCGGATTCATAAATACGCGAATAAAGAAACTAGCTGATTTTATGACAAAATCGCGAAATTTTGACCTCGCGAAATTAATGCGTTTTACAGTATATTTGTAACAAAAATGGTCCATGTACGTCTGCCTTGCATGCAACGAAAAAAAAAAGAGAATAATAATGTTCGTGTTTGCGCAAATTTATTCTTCAATTGCATCCAATGCGACATTTCCGGTTGTCATTTTAAGTAAAATTCATCTGATTATCTAGTACAGAAAACAAGCTAGGAAGCATATAATCTTGATTCCTCTATTCAAGTATTGTAGCTTGTTTCATTTCTGACACTTAGTCTTTCCCAATTCAATCCGACCTACATGTGATAATGGCAAAAACGAAGCTCTTAGTCGGGTTAAAGAAATACAAATAATTAGAACAAATCACTCCATTAAAATCCATTAAGCATCCGCTTAGAGCGCTACGGAGATTATGGATGCTTAAGTGACGTACTCGGCACTGTGTGCTTTTGTTAAAGCGTGAAAACACGCATATCAGGAACATCACTCAGAAAACATGGTTGTGAGATAAATGAAAAAGAAGACAAAGAGAGAGAGAGAGAGAGAGAGAGAGAGAGAGAGAGAGAGAGAGAGAGAGAGAGAGAGAGAGTGGTTAATAGAGATAGAAAGGGGGAGGGAGGGAGGGACAGACTCGCTCTTAGCGAACTGTTTTTCGACTAAATTATTGTTTTGATGCGTTTTGTAAATAGCAAAGCAAACTGTGTAGGTTCTGAACAGACAGCGCTGATGTGCCGGCTGAACTGGACCAACACGTTCTCTATTGCACTAAAGGTGTATCTATGTAAATGGTTATACAATCTTAGAAAGCTTTTTTGCATCCGGACTAATCGGATAATTGATGAGTTAAATTAATGAGTGTAAACAGCTAGTTTTTCTCTAAACTGTATATTAATGGCTTCACAAAAAAGTTTTTAAAACGAAATAATAGTATGAATTATTTAACGCAATCTATCGATTTGTTGTCTAAGTGATTTCTAGTTAGAAATTAGGTGTAGATTCATGTTTTTTATTGAGCATTAAAAATTTACAAAATTTAATCAGTCTGGCGCGATTGAATTTGTTAATTATTATTAAAAACACTAATTGACTTAATGGTTGAAATTATAAGAAAATTAATTTAATTACTATGAAAATGATTTGTAAGTATAGATGTATATAAAAAGTAATATATGTATATCAGGAATCGCCGCACTCACAAAACACAGCCTCCCCACGCAGCGAAAAAGAAGAGAGGAAGACAGAGAGAGCATGTTTGATATAAGTAGGACGCCACAAACAATTAACAAAGAAGAGAACCTTTGGGGATACCGCCTTGGAACGGTCAGTGGCAAAACAAATTTCCACTGGGGGTTTAAAACAGGTTCTAGGGTGCACCAACCTCACACTTGCCCCCAACAGGTTCTCGTATCACAAAACAAGTACAAGTTGTCTTGGTGAAATAACTTCAACTCACCCATCGGCTAAACAATATTGCATGCAAAATCACACAAACATATAAAACATAAGAAGCTAAAAGCATTGCAAAGCCAAATGGTAGGTTCTCAATGATCTTACCGAGACCAGAGCTCCTGGGGTAAAATCAGCAAGAACACGATGACAGGGATAAAAGAAATGAATCGAGCTTCTAGGTTCTTTTAAGAAAAGATTTCCCCATAAACCTTCATAAACTCTTAAACCCCTGTCACCGTCGTGCAACCAAAGAGGCATAATGATCAACTGTAGATGGGCTAATCACCAGGCCTGCAGAGCGCTGTAAAATATCATGTTGGTAACCTTTCTTTTTAAATTCACAGGTGGTTTTTACGAATAACCAGGAGAAATTAACATTGCCTTTTATCTTCTAAAGTTTGTAAATTAAATCTCCATGAATGAATGAATTTCTCATCCTTTAAAAAAAACACAATTAAATCGGACAAAATAAAATTAAACCACTAAATTTAGTGAACCGATTCACTAACTGGGACAATCCTTCAGCGATGTTTTAGAACTGATTTATAGATTATTCTCCAACAATTTGAAAATTAGTGCAATTCCGTTGGACAAAATATCATTTTAACGACTAATGTTGCTGTGGCGCTCTTATTCCGTTTAAATTTTGTAAATGCTCATTAATAAACACTAACCTTTACATAATTTCAACCACTTAGTCGGTTAGTATTTATTGATAAACATTTACAAATTTTATCGGTCGCGCGGCTGCGCGGGGTTAGACCAATTTAGTGTTTTTTTGAAAATGCTTATTAATCAACACTGACTAAAACTACTTAATTTCTAACTAGAAATCACTAAGATAAATATAACAATTTCGTTACACTTAGGTATTTAAAAAATAACGATAAGCGACTGGTAAATACACGCTATTATTTATTAATGATGGACAGTATTTAAAGATGATTTAGGTAGTTTTCTTTTATCACAAGATTGTGCGTTATATACTGAACAAAAATAAAAAGTATCCACTTTTCTGCTTATATTCT
The DNA here is from genome assembly GCA_038501625.1 of Corbicula japonica. NCBI lineage: Eukaryota > Metazoa > Mollusca > Bivalvia > Venerida > Cyrenidae > Corbicula > Corbicula japonica. The sequence continues at coordinate 5,244,642 of JAZAYU010000026.1, forward strand.
CATTAACACATTTTCAATTAATTACGAACGCTTTAAATGGTATTTTGATAGTTAATCTTCGTTGTTTTTTAAGTTGGGTTGTTCATGAACATAATCTTCCACACCAAACACTAAGCAACAGGCAGTCGTAGAACAATTAATAATGAATTAAAAAAAAACTACATGTTCAATTAAAAGGGAGGTAATCGGAAATGGTTGGAATTTCTGGTGTTGTTTGTCGAACACAAGTTGTTTTATTGATGAATGTTATGTGATTTTATTGATCACAAGAGGTGGAGAAATTGATTCAATTGATATAAACGTAAATACCATTAAGAACTACTGATTGTTTTCCTTAAATCCTCATTATAACAAAGGGAAAGCTAACTTAGTTGAGGCTTCGGATTTTCAAGAAAACTTTATCTCTTTGCAATGATAACAGAAATGCAAATTTGTTCACATAGCAAATTTCGAGTTTTCATGTTCAAATTTTACAAAATTGAAGATAAGAAAGTGGATACTTTTTATTTTTGTTGAGTATATGTTCACCGTTTACATGACACAATCTGAATTGGCAAACTCAGTCGTTGAACAGAGTTGATTTACAAGTATTATTTAAGAAGGAAAGTCTCTCTCTTGCCGATAGATCACGAACGTTACATTTCTTTGAAACAAAACTACCCCAAAACGGACGTAAAATATGCAAAAGGTGCTCATGTAAAATTTATAATATGTGAAATCGGAAAACACACCGCAATCCTCTTTGAAGAAACATATGTCGCTGACATGCTGACACTTGTAAACAGTTTACAGATATTAATAGAAGCGTGTTGCTAAGACCTGTCAATTAAAATAGGATCGAATGTTGTTTTTATCCTTTACATCAACATACTTTTAAGAGATACTACGCAGTGTGCTTAAAAGGTGATTGCAAGTTCACAATACATGACAAATGCCTAACGTATGCACTAATGCTTCGACGGAGGTCATGGTACCTTGACGCTTGTCACATCAAGGAATACCGAGATATTAGAAAATCAATAAACAAATGTCGAAACAAAATACCGAACATTTGGTGTTTTTGAGGACGAATTTTAGTTTTAACAATATTAATTTACCATATAGCGTATTACTTTTATAGACGCAAAGCCGAGATAATAAGAAGTCAATAAACTAATGTCGAAACCAAATACCGTCATGTGGTACTTTATACTTTTGGAGGATGAAGATTTCTTAAAGCAATATTTATTCACAAAGAACATGTTTCATTTATAGACGCAAATACCGAGATATTAAAAAGTCCATATTTCGAAGCGAAATCCCTACAAAAGACGTAATTCAACATTTACGATGAGGAAAAATGATAGTAAAGTTTAAGTTTGGTTTCTGTAAGATCCGTTTACATTTATTTCACGATAAGATAAACTTGATTGTAAAGTTGTGATTATGTAACTGAAACATCAGTACCGCAAAGAAATTTAATAACTCATGTTTTATTAAAATTAAACATTGCTTACAGGTGTGAAACCTTAAATATATGGAATGATTACCATGAAAGAGTTAGTCACCAAGATGAATTATATATTATCACGCTAGAATTGCGCAAAATGACACTTAACGTTTTTTACAAGCAAGAATCAAAAGGATCAAGTCTGAATAATTGATAGCTAATGATGTTGACTTGTGTTTTGTTAGCATTTTGTATTGACGTTTTACTGATGCTTTTGCAGAATATGAGAAAAAAAATGAGATTTTCAGTTTTTATGACATTAATAAAACAATGATTTTTCTGCCGATAACACGGTACATGAAAATCTACTTTGTTTTATGCAAGCAATAGTTTATGAAATATCTTGAGGCGAAAACACTGTTGCGAAATATTTTTAACGTTACAAGTTAACACTAGAATACGGCTAGAATGTTAGAAAACCTTTGAGACACAATGTCAAATTGTAGGAAAATATCTAAAAGAAGCATTTATGTTGGCATTAGAACAAATGTCTTTAGAAACCCGTCGACATTCCTAGAAATGGCGAAATAGTACATTTATATACTGCCAAAACTCTGACACGTCGGGTAATTACACTAGTGCCCAAGGTTATAAAACTGAGCATGGAAACCATTCTCAAATCTCAAGCATCTGATTGGCTGAAATAGCGACTGGTCGCCATTTCTGCCAATCAGATGCTTGAGATTTGAGACTGGTTTCCATGCTCAGTTTTATAACCTTCAGGTCAGGCCTTACAGTATACCAACCGTGATTCAATTCTTAATATCATTTCTTGCCAACATTTTGCAATAATATGCCAAATCGTAATGAACATCAATTATAAAATCCAAAATATACTGGTACTTTAGTGAAACTTTGAAAAAATTGAATTAACATTTTCTCCTAAGATTTGCTTGTAACATTATCAAAAGAACTGCATATGATTCATGTTAAGCTTTTATTTTTGCATGCGTCACATATTGTAATAAGCCCAGAGAAAAATCAAAGTACTGAAAGTACAGAAAACCAGCGAAGCGATTTTTGCTTATTGAGAATAACCAGTGCCATGATTCTCATACATGTATCCATTTACGAAAAAGCAACAGAACTTGGTTCACTCGCAAAGACCTTCATCTTGTCTAAATGATAGTGGAAATAAGGGTTTCCATGTATTATCTGGATGAAGGCTTCTGTTAACCCTTTACTCTATAGATATACCTTCATAGCTTTTAGATCTAGTATATATTGAGTAAAGGGTTTTAAGCAAGAAATTATAATAGAGAAATCTGTGTACTGACATCCCAAAGACAGAATGAACACGAAAAATGATATAAAAATTGAGACCCCATCGATGGGGAAAGATTATGCAGTTATTTGAAATAAGAAATATATAATTGTTTCCTTCATTGTGAATAACATGTAAAGGAAATCATAGAATTGAGAATCCTACATATTAAGATAAAACAACCGAGAGTCATAACATTGCCGAAAGCATTGGAATATAATGCTAGATAGCACACATGTAAAATTGAAGACAATTTCAGAGGAAAATGAATTACTATAGCTTATACCAAAAATTTCCACCGTATTAAGTTGTATATAATAACGGACTCGATGGTTTTTTTCATGTAGCATATTATTAGAAAAAGGTGCCAGATTTAAGACATTGGTAAACATATCATTGAGTTTTGGTTGTTAAGGAGCTGGGATAAATGTCCATTAGCTTACAATCCGTTCATATAACATCAGTTTCAGCAGACATATGTGTCGTTTTTAATTTTAGGCTTCATCATGGTTTGTCCTCTATATTCACACGTACTTTAACTGTTATTTGGCTTTCTTCAAAACTCGGGAAATTGTGACGTCACTGACATTTGCATATTCAATGTGTCACTGCGCCTATGATTTCATGCACTCCGAACAAAAAAAGTAGTCATCTCTAGGTTAATCGAAAACGTAAACCGAGTAAACATCTTAACCTTTGGAAAAAATGTAAATTATGCATTATTCCTGAAACAAATCATAGTCCGTTCCTTGGACCACTGATGGCCTTATTGTTGACGTGTCTCCTGCCACGTACGTGATATCTGGACACGTACCGCGCTTGCTCGTTGCATGTTTCGAATACATAGATCTGTAAATCTTACATGTCCTTATTTCTGTAAGAGTAATATCCGGTATACTAGTTTTAATATGTAAAATTTTACACATCTCAATAGTTTACTGTTTACCGATCAAGCTTATATGTGGAAATCCAATATATAAACATATTCAGCAATGACGATTGCTTCATGTTCAGTGATTTACAACGCTCATGAACGCCTACTATCAAATAATAAACAAATGTTCGCAATATGTCTTTAAAATTTCAAGTAAAAGCATTTGCGCACTGATTTAATAAAGTGGACAATTGAAGAAAAATATGCTAAGATGGAAATTTATCATTATCGTTATTGTTAATGATAAAAATAAAAAAATAAAATATTTCGTGAAACAAACAGTTTAGCCGCGGAACAAACGTCCAATATTGAAATGGCTTTAAAATGACAAAATAAAGAAAATGTTTTCACTGTTATTTTGAGCTTCGAGTTAGCAGAAAAGATATATTAAATATTTCAGATTTAATATTTGGCTATTGTAATATCTTAACATCGGGAATATCGTTTATATCTCTACCTGAAGGTAACATATCTGTGGCTCGCTAAAGAATCCCTGGCGGCTACAACTCCCAGATAAAATTGGTTTACTGTTGTCGATTGTGTTCTGAATAAGGGACAGCGCAGTGAAGCAGTCAAGTATTCTTTTAGCGATACTAACGTGGCAAGAGCCAACTTTAACACGTAACAGGAAACTTGGGGACTACTTTACTTACTCTGATTACTCTGAATTGCGTAAATCGCCGGTTGTCAGTGCCTCGTTTTGGTTTGATACCGATTTCAGAATTGTGATTAGTAAAACCAGCTTCGCTGGTTAAAAATTAGATTCTCATCCGGATTTTGGGGAAAAAAGGGGGAGGTTGGACACCCTTAAATTTTTATTTTTATTAACGAAATACCTGAGAACAGAAGTAAAAACTAACTTAAAATTTTGAGAAAATGGCATTTATAGTTACCACAACCTTTAGTGTAGAATATTCGTCCATCTTTTCAATTCTTCCAAAAAAAAAACATGATAACAACTTACAAAAGTAGTTAAAATGATGAACATTTTATTTTGTTATTGTCGGCCATGTTTTTTCCATTTCCAGGAATGTCTTAAACCTGTTCTGTCCGGAAAAGAATATGTTCCGATTTTTTTACCAATAAATTTTTTTGGGGCGGGTGGTTTTGGACAGGGGCGGGCGGGGATGAGAATCTAAAATATTTTTTTCTATTGCCTTAAGGCTATTTTCTTTTGTTCGTTGCCAAAGTCATGTTAATGAGGAATTGCAACTGTTGTTTTTGTAAAGCACGGTTATGCGCCAGTATTCTTTACGTGTCTTTATTTTTAATTGGTTACGTTTTTATATAGCATAATGTAGAAATTAGATGAAAAGGGAACACTTTGAAAGCCATCGAACACGAGAGACATGAAAATATTGAAGCTCGGTTCGATTGAGCCTATTCATGGACAGTAACGGAAATGCACATCACTGACCGTTGCAAGGTAACAACCTCTTATGATCCCAAGGTTATAAAACTGAGCTTGGAAACCAGTCTCAAATCTCAAGCATCTGATTGGCTGAAATGGCGACTGGTCGCCATTTCAGCCAATCAGATGCTTGAGATTTGAGACTGGTTTCCAATCTCAGCTTTTATAACCTTCAGCCATGATCTCTTTTTTCGTTGATTGTTTATGGAATGTTATTTGAAATAGTCATTTTCTCTTTTTCCGATCCTATTTTTTTTTTGGCTGTGTGGGGAGCTGTGTATTCTGAGTGCTATTTTAAAACATTTAAATTTTAAAAATATTTCTTTCTTAAGGTATTAAATGTTTTTATTTTAAAATATAATAAAATTCATCACCAACATGTGCATAGTACGTCACATAGCATTATTAATGTTTCTTACCAATGAATAATTTTTATTGTTATGTATGTATACGGTATTAACCATTTACTACATGGGATATTGCTGTTATCCATGGGCAAACAGTGTAGATCCAGATCAGCCGGAACATCCGTGCCGTCTGATGAGAACCTACGTTGTTTGTTATTCACAAGGCTTTTTTTACCAAAAGCGAACCGTGTAGACCCAGGTCAGAAATTACAATACACAGAGTGTCGTCTGGTCTACGTGAAGTTAGCAGTAAGCAGTAATAGCAGTGACAGCAGTGAAATGATATAACTGCCGCAGTGATAACAGTAGCAGCAGTAAGATCGTTGTTACTGCGGCAGTAACAGCAGTGACAGCAGTAAGATCGTTTTTACTGCCGCAGTAACAGCAGTGACAGCAGTAAGATCGTTTTTACTGCCGCAGTAACAGCAGTGACAGCAGTAAGATCGTTTTTACTGCCGCAGTAACAGCAGTGACATCAGTAAGATCGTTCTTACTGCGGCAGTAACAGCAGTGATAGCAGTTAGATCGTTTTTACTGCGGCAGTAACAGCAGTGACAGCAGTAAGATCGATTTTACTGCGGCAGTAACAGCAGTAACAGCAGTAAGATCGTTTTTACTGCGGCAGTAACAGCAGTGATACCAGTAAGATCGTTTTTACTGCGGCAGTAACAGCAGTGACAGCAGTAAGATCGTTTTTACTGCGGCAGTAACAGCAGTGACAGCAGTAAGATCGTTTTTACTGCGGCAGTGACAGCAGTGACAGCAGTAAGATCGTTTTTACTGCGGCAGTAACAGCAGTGACAGCAGTAAGATCGTTTTTGCTGCGGCAGTGACAGCAGTAAGATCGTTTCTACTGCGGCAGTGACAGCAGTGACAGCAGTAAGATCGTTTTTACTGCGGCAATGACAGCAGTGACAGCAGTAAGATCGTTTTTACTGCGGCAGTGACATCAGTGACAGCAGTAAGATCGTTTTTACTGCGGCAGTGACAGCAGTGACAGCAGTAAGATCTTTTTTACTGCGGCTGTGACAGCAGTGACAGCAGTAATATCGTTTTTACTGCGGCAGTGACAGCAGTGACAGCAGTAAGATCGTTTTTACTGCGGCAGTAACAGCAGTGACAGCAGTAAGATCGTTTTTACTGCGGCAGTGACAGCAGTGACAGCAGTAAGCTCGTTTTTACTGCGGTAGTGACAGCAGTGACAGCAGTAAGATCGTTTTTACTGCGGCAGTAACAGCAGTGACAGCAGTAAGATCGTTTTTACTGCGGCAGTAACAGCAGTGACAGCAGTAAGATCGTTTTTACTGCGGCAGTAACATCAGTGACAGCAGAAAGATCGTTTTTTTTACTGCGGCAGTGACAGCAGTGACAGCAGTAAGATCGTTTTTACTGCGGCAGCGACAGCAGTAAGATCGTTTTTACTGCGGCAGTGACAGCAGTGATAGCAGTAAGATCGTTCTGCGGCAATGACTGCAGTGACAGCAGTAAGATCGTTTTTACTACGGCAGTAACAGCAGTGACAGCAGTAAGATCGTTTTTACTGCGGCAGTCACAGCAGTAGCAGCAGTAAGATCGTTTTTACTGCCGCAGTGACAGCAGTAAGATCGTTTTTTTCTGCTGCAGTGACAGCAGTAAGATCGTTTTTTCTACGGCAGTGACAGCAGTAAGATCGTTTTAACTGAGGCAGTAACAGCAGTGACAGCAGTAACACCGTTTTTACTGCGGCAGTCAAAGCAGTTGCAGCGGTAAGATCGTTTTTACTACGGCAGTGACAGCATTGATAGCAGTAAGATCTTTTTATCTGCGGCAGTGACAGCAGTGACAGCAGTATGATCGTTTTTTCTGCGGCAGTGACACCAGTAAGATCGTTTTTACTACGGCAGTAACAGCAGTGACAGCAGTAACACCGTTTTTACTGCGGCAGTCACAGCAGTAGCAGAAGTAAGATCATTTGTACTGCGGCAGTTATAGCCGTGACAGCAGTAAGATTTTTTTATGCGGAAGTGACAGCAGTAAGATCGTTTTTACTGCGATAGTAACAGCAGTGACAGCAGTAAGATCGTTTTTTTCATTGGCAGTAACACTAGTGACAGTTGTTGATTGTTTTCAGCGTTTTATTGTTTAGGTCTAGGTTTACAGTCTAGGTCTTTTGGGATATATATACTGGACTAGCGAAGCAGTCCAGCGCGTCGGACCACACCATAATGTCCTCCATCAGAGGCTGGAGGGACCTTTAACTGGGAATAAACAACGACAACAACAACATTCCAGCGCGTATTCTAGTAGGCATGTAAGCGCATTCTAGTAGGCATGTGAGCGCATTCTAGTAGGTCGGCTGAAGAAATATCTGCGGCTATAAAGGATTGACTGAATGTTCTATACCAAAGCGGTATGGAAGTGGCTCGAATAGGGACCTGGGTTTTCTTTTGTAGGTCTTTAGACCGAACCAGTTTTAACCCTTTCCTCCATATATACACATTTTTATGCAATGCCAACAGTGTAGATCCAGATCAGCTGGCTCATTTGTGTCGTCTGTTTAGGATCTTGTCGCATTTAATCAGAAGTAACAGAACAAATAAAAAAGGATACAGTGTAGATTTTGTTCAGACGATAGGGATGTGCCGGCTGATCTGGATCTACACTGTTTGTTCACGCAATAATGTAAATAGATGGAGGAAAGAGTTATGCATTTGTGTATGAAAAGGTATATTACATTAATTTCAACCAAACTACTGCCTCGAACGAAAACGGATTCTTTGCATAAATGTAATGGGTTGAAGACTATGGGGCTTCTTGAATTGAACTCAAGTTTGACAGTGTGAAATGCTATAATACTTCAGCAAATGAAGAAGAATCGTCATCTCATGAAATTTGAAAACATATCTTTGTGTGATGCTATAAGGCCTGTGTTTTTTTAAATTGTTGCGAAGTCAGCTGTGTTACTATTTGTTATTTTCTTGAAATTTTTTCTACCTTTCATTTCGTGAATCCAAGAATCTGGTGAGCGATAGAGTCATTTCGATTTGGCCCTCTTGTTTTTAATTTAGTTTGACCAAACCCATCAAGAAAGGATCTTGAGGTTAATCACACCTTACCCGCCCTGGCTAGCCTTGTACGCTTCGCGAACGGCACTACGCCGCGATGCAACGCTTTTAACCGGCATACACGGTGTCAATGTAGAAATTGTGTGGGGTAAGGTAAGAAAATCGCAGAGTTTTTGGTTAGATATTTAAATAATACTCAAACCAATAGGTCTGTTCGGTTGTCAAATCATGGCTTTTTATGATTCTAGTCTTTTCTGTGTCCAGAAGGTATTTTGCCTCCCAACAAGTTATCAAAGACCTATATTATATGAAATTAATAACAGCGTTTGCATGTCCACTTTTTTCACTTTGTCGATAGAAAAATACTCCCGACAGCATGCACTTACCCACTTTTGGAACTTCAGTTCATGTTTGTTCGGTTTTGAAAATGGCATAAAATACATCTTTCATGTTATCTTTGTATGTATACCTCGAGTCACTTTTAAAGACTCCACAGCAATATTTTTTTCTTACACAAGTATTTTTTAAGATTTTGGTTCCAGATGCATACCTCAACATAAACATATCTATAATAAACTGAATTCAAGTCATACAAATTTTGTACCACTAGCAACGGTTGCTAAGGTCAGTTCTTATCAGTAAATCTATTATTAGCCTACTGGCTACTTGAATCCTTGCTTTACGAAGATAGGTTACACACAATGAACGGAAGCTTAACGGATTGCATTATAAACAAGGTAAAACATTAGTTTTATTAAATTATATTGATAAATATGGAACAGAATATAGACAGTTTTTGTTTCTCTGATCAACATATACGTTATTTCTTTGATTTATGTTGTGTAAAATGTGTAAGTAATATGCATTTAGCGGTCTGTCCGATTGATATCACGAGAGAGTTAAAACTGCCGTGATTACTTAATAGCCTCAGCAACTTCGTTGATGGCCTAGGCAAGTTTTGGATATTGGGGCGGCGGAATTCGTGTAACATAATATGATTAGTGAACATTTAAATAAGAAAACTAGAGATGCATGAATGGTTATAAGGTTTGTTTATGACTCTTATGTTTATGAATCGACTATTTTATGACAATCAAATACAAAAATTAACGGATATAATTAAAAGTTAATTGTTGTGTTAGTGCATTTCAAATTCTTGTTTACTTTACCTCATGAGTTATTGAAATATTAAGTTTTCTCTATTTTAATAACATACACCTACCGTAGACCATTGGTGAAGATAAAAGGCCGTTTATAATTTTCGTATTGCCATTTAAATGAATGATCTTGACTACTTCTAAAGTTATAAAAGTTGTTGTTTTTTTTCTTATTTATGTTTACCTGGCCTTTGATGAAAATGATCCAGCATATCATACTTGGTACACAGATTAAAGAGATTAAAGCATAATTTACAACATTTCATTTTTCACCACATATCAAATGTCAAGTAAGTTATTTGCAATTATCACAATGGGGGCCTACCGATATCCAGAGTTACCTCCCATTGAGAGTGGACTCCCTTGCTGATCAGGTAGTTCCGGTTTAGAATTGCTAATATAAAGCAGTTAAAAGCATAGATAAAGGGTTTAAAAGTACTTTGGAAGTTAAAATGCATTGTCAGATTATAAAAAAAAAGTGAAACAGGCATAAAAGGAATAACCATCATCTTTGTTAAGTGATTTTCTAAAGTTAATAACTAAATGCATCTTTACCTATTTATGTAACTGCACGTATCCTTTATGAAATTTTTTTATTGGCTGGCATCGAAATTTTAGCATTTATAAACGTTCACTTAAGTATTCAGCCAATCACCGTTAAGTCATGAAAAACAATGCTTATTAAGAAAAGGGCCTGGTGTTTTACGATCATGTTACGTAATCTAATTAGCAAGACTGGTTTTTACCAGCTGGAGGTGTGATAAAGGCCTTTTGAAGTTTAGTTGTAGATTTGTAAGAGGTCGAAAACGTTGCTTGTTGGGGATAAAAGTGTTGTTTTAGGAAAGTGACTTGAGATTAAATATTCTAATTGTCACACTGTTGTTTGAGACCCGAGCCATTCATTATTTGATATTTGCAACTTAAAGCGCTCTGATCTGAATTAAATAAAATAGCATTTGGGAAAGTTTTACCCAAACATATATAAACTTTAATAAATTAATTAAAATAGATTGTAAAAAAGGCCTGCCAATACTTCTTCATTAAAATACCGAGATTTTGTCTGAATATGTAAATGATGATGACGACGACGACGATGATGATAATGATGATGATGATGATGATGTTGTTGATGTTGTTGTTGTTGTTTTCATGTTTTGTTTCTGCTGTTCACTATGACTGTGACTGAACAAAAATGATGATAATGATGATGATTTTCTGATAGTTTTCTTTGTAATTATATTCTTCTTAAATGGTATAAATGATTTTTGCCGATTTTGTTATAAATGGTTGATGAAAATGTTTTAAAATGACTTTTTTTCTATTATTATCATCTTTATTTTCTCCATTTCTGAAGAGTAAATAACAGTTTAAAGCACAAATATCATATAAATATACAAGTTACATAATATGAGACAAAGAGAATATAGGGAATTAATAATATGTAAATGAAGCATAATATAATAAGGTTCAATCTGCCCCACTAGCAAGTCTCTGCGAGAGAGGCAAGCGTAAAGGGAGATAATACAGTATCTGGGCTGAAGATTACAAAACCGAGAACTGAAACCAGTCCAAAATCTCAAGTATCCGATTGGCTGAAATAGAGACGATTCTCCATTTTAGCCAATCAGACCCACAAGATCCGTGACCGGTTCCCAAGCCCAGCATTACAACCTTGGAGCCAGTTAAAAGCAGCATATAGTAAGATTTTACGAAAAGACGAAAATTAAAATCCTACGAAAAGCTTTTACAAGCATAAACTGCCCTCAAAAAAGTTGCATTCAGATTCATAAATTCAGTATATTTTTCAATAGGAACAAGCGTTCGAATGACATCGTCGACATGACCTAACATGTACAGCAGTAATCGTTCTCTTTCTACACAATCAAAGAAGAGATACAACTCTACAGACATTAATTTTTACCCTTTTGTTTACCACTTTTATAAATAAGTTGCTAAATTTCAACAAAAGCTGTTTGTTCTAAGATCAATCAAACCAATTCATAATTTTATCACACTTTAATCATTCTACAAAATATTGTCATGATTACCAATTAAGTTAATAATTAGCTAATCAAAGTGCTATTAAAATATTAATCATCATAATCACTTCAATATATCAATAATAAAAGCTTTTTCTCTTTTTTTCTACAACTTAAATATCATTAATTTAATCAACATTAACATTTTGTATTTATTGTATGTTGTCTGCGTTTTCTAGTTTCTTCATTATCTATGTTGTCTGCGTTTCTTAACGCCCTTCTTTGCCTATATTGTCTGCAGACTTCTAATTTCTTTTATACGCTTTTCCAATCATTCGATGAATTTATTTGGTTACCGCCCCTGTCCAGTCACGTGACTGCTCTACAGGAAAAATGATTGCTCGCTGTAATAGGGAATATGTACCTACAACTTTCTTTTTTAACATAAAATTCTTTTTTGAAAAATATATTTTATCTTTGGAATGGTAATAATACATCAGCGTCATGATATTTTTGAAAATAATTTATAAAACAATCAGGTTTCTGACTAAAAGTGTCAATTCATTATTCCTCGCATTAAACACTAAACGACTTGAACTAACAGACAGTCGCAGTGTTCTCTTCACGGCTTAATTGAGTCTCGTTTCCGGATTAGCGTGTCTATTCATCTACTGACATCATGTTGTGATTATGTCGGCGGCGATTGATTTTGAAGGCGGCATGCCATAAACATGTCAAACTGTCTCGCACACGGGGTCATCTGTCAATTACTTAAAGGGGCAGATATCATAGACCAATAGAGATCGTGTAATCTCTATTTGCAAGGTATCTACACCTCAGAGCGGATCATTAGCTCAGTGGTTAGCGCGTCTGCCTCTGAGTCCAGGGATCGCTGGTTCGATCCCCCGCTACTCCAACTAAAATAACTAATATAGTCGTTCGGATGGGACTTAAAACCGAGGTCCAGTGTAGTGGTGCTATACACCGGGCACTTAACCAGGGACGATTCTGGAATTGGAGAGTCCTCTGTATCTTGCACTATCCTCCAAAACACTAACACTCTTCTAGAGGCGTCGCTCATATGGGCAACCGGTAGCGACGATAAATAGATGGAAATACAAACAAAAATATCTACACCTCCCAATTCTTAAGTATTCGGAGTCCTTTAACTACTGGATGTGCCAGCAAATGTATTTGATTTAGCACTTAAATGGATTCTTAATAAACATTACGACACGTTATAGAAACAAAAGCCGTCAATAAGAAACAAATCTTGTCAAAACATTTTATATATGTTTAATTAAGATTTTGGGCTTTTTATGCCAAAATTACAATCTGTCAAACCTAAGAAATCTAAATTGGATATGCAACCTTATTGTGATATAAATATTCCCATCTTTTTTGAAGCCGGAATCTAAATCCTTGGATTTTATTCTACGACAAACAATCAGATTACCGATCCTGTTTTATTTCAAGACAGAATAAATCATAGTTTGTTGTGAGTAAAAAAACAACAACATAGCCACAGGTTACTGCCTTGTAACCTGCTGGTGTCATAAATAAATACACAGTAAGTGTAATAATCGTGAGCAGATTAAGCTGCAGTCGTATTTTTATGTGATGCTTATATTGTAAAACGTTCATTATTTGTTGCGAATAAAAATGAAATTTCGCGGTTCAAAGCCTAGTAACTATTCAAAGCAATATCAGATCTCATTAAATTTTTAGAATAACCGTGTTTAATCTTATAATGAAATATGTGTACCACTAAACTGCCCCTTTAATTGGTGTCCGGGCCGGTTGAGGGGGGAGGAGCACGTGTCCCGGGTGCCCCCGCTGAATTTGCCCCTGAACTTATTATTTCACTTAAATATTTGAAAATCAGAATGATTATTTTTTGGCGTTACCGAACCAGGTAACAATATATCGAAGAAAACAGTTGTCTTGTATTTTAGGCATATAGGCCACCGTTGTCTGAAAATCAATGAAACAGCTTCTGCATCAACAGGCGCCGTTTCTGAGAAAAAAACAAGCGTCGATCTTTCTGAACGAATAAACCAGTGTTTAATGCATCAACCACTAATTTTCGCTAACTTGCAGACAGAGTACTGACTCACATTATATCCTAACTTCTCCAAATCATAAAAGCTATAACATTAATCGTAAACATCGACTATTTCGGAGTGACCCGATGCATTTTGTTAAGTAGTGATTATCTGTTTTCTATTTTACAAGACTACAAAGATATTTATTGACCTGAAATGACATGTGCAGCAACAATTAACATCGTTGAAGTTCCGTCACATTGAGATTTTTTCTACTTACATTGTGTACATGGGAGTTTTAAGTCCCGAAGTTGATCACATCGTGAGAAAGTAACGTCGAGGTTCCGTTTTAAGGGACAACAAGGCAACACGAAACGCAATTCGCACAACGAGGCACCGTCCTGATTCGTCACCGTGGGGATGCACTATATTAGATGTGCTATGTATAACAGTTCTGTTTATTTCCAGTCGTTTAATAGTTGTTGTCGCAGATTAAACTTATAATTTCTATGAAAAACAGTAACCAACAGATGATATGGCGGTGTTCGTGTGACAACATACATTACTCAAAAGTTCTAAGTGCAAACTTTTTTTTAAGCATGTGATTTTTACCTAACTAATTGATTAAATCATTTCAGTAAGAAGTATAATTAATTTGTAATAATTTTAGTTTTAGATTATTGAATACAGGGCACTTAACAAACAAAAGTAATACCAATATTTACGTGTTTACGTCCTTTTACTTAAATATTTAATGACATAAGAGCGTAACATCAACGTTCAACATGAGCAACGTTTTATAAATAAATAAAAAAATATCATTTGATTTTTTTCTTATAATAATAGAATATGCAAAAAAGAAGAATTTTTTTATCATTTACAGAAAACATCATGATGTTTTATATAAAAGAAACTCATTTGTGCCAGTTAAGAGCATGTAGGCGGCACTTTCGCGGTCTTCAGTAGTCAAACGTTCACTAGTTATAAAGTGTTGGTGTTAGTTTTTAGATTGTCCGGTGTGGATGAACATGTGAAAAACAAAAACGATTGTTAACAAATGAAATTCGATTCCCGCACGGGAATTACGCATAAATAGCGTATTCTGACGCGGATGACGTAAAAGGTTTTCATATAAGTATTTTTGTTTTGTCATATTTAACGTAATATCGAAATTTCTTTAAATAAGGATAATTATATTTTGAGATATTCAAAATTTTAAGGTATGCACTTTTGACAAGTGTATGTGCTTGGCGTTGGCCTTTTACGTCCTACCGCTGTTATTGGATTTAACAGATCTCGAGATGATTAGTGCTTCGTTCGTTCATTGATTGAAATGATCATGTCTTCATGTGATAAAGCTGTATTGAATTTAAAGTTACTCAAATATGTTTCATGTTTAATTGCCGTCTTCTGTTATCATTGAAAGCCCAAATAATCGTTATAAGTGTCTGTTCTTGAAGTTGGCCGCCTAGCAGCCTAGCATCATGAAGTTGGCCGCCCAACAGCTTAACAGCCACAGCAGGGTAAAGTTGGCCACCCAGCAGTCTAGCAATTACTTTGGCTGCTAGGCTACTTGGCTGCTGGGCTGCTGTGGCGGCAGGGATGCTTTGGCTGCTGAGCTGCTGTGGCGGCTGGGCTACTTTTGCTGCTGGGCTGCTTTAGCTGCTGGGCTAATTTGGCTGATGTGCTGCTGTGGCGGCTGGGATTCTTTGGCTGCTGGGCTGCTGTGGCGGCTAGGATACTTTGGTTGCTGAGCTGCTGTGGCGGCTGGGCCTCTTTGGCTGCTTGCACACATTGGCTGCTGAGCTGCTGTGGCGGCTGGGATACTTTGGATGCTGGGCAGCTGTTGCTGCTGAGCTGCTGTGGCGGCTGGGATACTTTGGCTGCTTGGCTACTTTGGCTGCTGGGATATTATGACTGTTGGGCTGCTGTGGCGGCTGGGCTACTTTGGCTGCTGTGGCGGCAGATATACTTTGGCTGGGATACTTTGGCGGCTGGGCTACTTAAGCTGCTGAGATACTTTGGCTGCTGAGCTTCTATGGCGGCTAGGTTACTTAGGCTGCTGAGCCGCTGTGGCTGCTGAGCTATTTTGGCTGTTGGTCTGTTGTGGCTGCTGAGATGCTGTGGCGGCTGGGCTACTTTGGCTGCTGGGCTGCTTTGGCGGCTGGGCTACTTCTGCTGCTGGGATACTTTTGCTGCTGGGCTACTTTGGCTGCTGGGATACTTTTGGCTGCTGGGCTATTGTGGTTGCTGGGATACTTTGGCTGCTGAGCTGCTGTG
The DNA here is from genome assembly GCA_038501625.1 of Corbicula japonica. Taxonomy (NCBI): domain Eukaryota; kingdom Metazoa; phylum Mollusca; class Bivalvia; order Venerida; family Cyrenidae; genus Corbicula; species Corbicula japonica. The sequence continues at coordinate 5,260,652 of JAZAYU010000026.1, forward strand.
GCGGCTGGGCTACTCTGGCCGCTCTTATACTTTGGCTACCGGGCTACTTCGGCTGCTGGGATACTTTGGTTGCTGAGCTGTTGTGGCAGCTTGAATACTATTGCTGCTGGGCTGCTGTAGCTGCTGTTTTTCTGTGGCTGCTGACATTAAATATCTGGGTTGTTTCAATTCCTGGAATGGCTTTAGCTAATCATTACAATATAAGTTTGTAATGTTGTCGGACAATTTTCATTTTAACATATATGATAATGAAGAAATGTGAATGCCAAAAGACAGTTAAATATAACGAAATACATCGCTTTGCTAATAGTTTATTGTCAATATCTTGTGAAATTTTATGCGAATCTTCTGGTAATAAAATAAAATACTCATTGAACTAGCTGGACATATGTTATTAGGGTGGATTTGGTGCAGGAAAGCCTTTCCTTGAAGGACACCCATTTTTTTGTTTGTCATACATGTCGAATTGCGATTGAAGAACATTTAATTTACGAGTACTGAAAATGTCTGAACTTATCGACGAACCGTTGCATGTTTTTCTCGTTCAAAGTAGCAAATAATGTGCCCAAATATTGAGATACTGTTTATTTCTTTTATAATTGTAATTGAGAAATAATGTACCGAGTACAACAATTTCGATTGTTTTTACTTATTATTTTATATTAATAGGTATATAATAAGGTGGGTTTCACGATTTAAAATTCTTATGACACCGGTTAATGTAAATATGGCTAAGTACTTGTAAAAAGTCCAACGTATGTTACGACCATTAATATTAATATCGCGTTCTCGAATCGTACTTTCGCGATCTCGCATCGTGTTTTCGCGTTTTCGTGATCTCACTGTCCTGAAGGCGAGTACTAGCTTGTACTACCTTGCTAGAATTTCTTACTTTAAATTCTAAGTCGAAAAATTTAATGTCAGCCATAATGGGCATTGTCTACAGAATTCCGTTAGGGCCATCGTTGTTTCACGCTGTTGACCTCTTGGGCGGATACACAAAAACGCGAAAATATGTTGCGAGGTAGTGAAACAACGATGCGGGGGCGCGATATTAATATCGCGTTCTCGCATCGTTCTTTCGCGATCTCGCATCGAATTTTCGCGATCTCGAATATTTGTTTCGCGATCTGACTTGTAAAAAAATAACTGATCTCTAACCGATTTTTGTGGTTTTAGAACATCTTACTGCTGTAACTGCGGCAATAAGATGATCTTACTGCTGTAACTGCGGCAGTAAGGTGACTTTACTGCTGTCACTGCTGTAACTGCGGCAGTAAGATGATTTCGGTGTTGTTTTTTATAATCTAAGAGTTTGCACGGTAAAATTGATGCTATTTTAGCAACTGTACCGTGATTCTCAAAATAGTTAAAAACTGTCACTTTTATTCGGAATAAAGGAAAAAAAAGTTAATAAAGAATGCGCGTGCGTAAATATAGATCTGCCTTTCATTCATTAAAAAGTAAAAAAAAATAGGAAGTTCAGGATCACCCCAACATGGGATATTCCGGATCATTTCCGGCTATCGCCTGAACATGACTTCCCGAGTCCAAAAATTTTATCCCGGAAAATTTCTGGTCACTTAAAGTTAACCAAGAATTTTTGAAATAAAAATGGTTCCATATTCCTTTAAAATTGTAAAAAAAAACAGTAAACAGCATTCGGAATAAAATTACGAATCAGTTACTATACAATTAATTGTAAGTAAATGTAGAAATCAAGTTTAATTCAACAAGACATAAAATTCTGACAGTTCCGGATCATTCATTAAAGTTAATTGCAAAAAAGATGATCTCACTGCTGTCACTGCTGTTACTGTGGCAGTAAGATGATCTTACTGCTATAACTGGCGCGACTTCGGCAGTAAAAACTATCTTACAGCTGCCACTGCTGTAACTGCGGCTGTAAGATGATTTTGGTGTAGTTTATATGATCTAAAAACATTGTACTGATCTTACTGCTTAACTGCCTTTTCTGCCGCAGTAAAACGATCTTACTGCTGTCACTGCTGTAACTGCCAGTTAAAACGATCATACTGCTGTCAGAAAGTAGTTACTAAAGAATGCGCGTGCGTAAATATGAAAAACTGCGTTTCATTCATTAAAAATTAAAAACATAGGCAGTTCCGGATCACCCCAACATGGGGTATTCCGGATCACTTCCGGCTATCGCCTGAATATTACTTCCCGAGTCCTAAACATTTAGTCCGAAAACTTTCTGGTCACTAAAAGTTAACCAAGAATTTTTAAAATAAAAATGGTTCTTCTTTCACAATTGTACCATATTCGGTCAAATGGTCACAAAGACAGTAAACAGCATTCAGAATAAAATAACGATTCAGTTACTATACAATTAATTGCAAGTAAATGTAGAAATAAAGTTAAATTAAACAAGACATAATATTCTGGTAGTTCCGGATCACTCATAAAAGTTAATTGCAAAAAAGATGATCTTACTGCTGTCACTGCTGTTACTGTGGCAGTAAGATGGTTTTTGTGTTGTTTTGTAATATCTAAGAACAACTTACTGCTGTAACTGATCTTACTGCGGCAGTAAGATGATCTTACTGCTGTAACTGATCTTACTGCGGCAGTAAGATCATCTTACTGATGTTACTGCTGTAACTGCGGCAGTAAGATAATTCTTATATTGTTTTGTTAAATCTAAGAACATCTTACTGCTCTTACTGATCTTACTGCAGCAGTAAGATGATCTTACTGCTGTTACCGATCTTACTGCGGCAGTAAGATGATTTTTTGTGGTTTTTGAACATCTCACTGCTGTAACTGATCTTACTGCGGCAGTAAGATCATCTTACTGCTGTCACTGCTGTTACTGCGGCAGTAAGATAATTTTTATATTGTTTGGTTAAATCTAAGAACATCTTACTGCTCTTACTGATCTCACTGCGGCAGTAAGATCATCTTACTGCTGTAACTGATCTTACTGCGGCAGTAAGATCATCTTACTGCTGTCACTGCTGTCACTGCGGCAGTAAGATAATTTTTATATTGTTTTGTTAAATCTAAGAACATCTTACTGCTGTTACTGATCTTACTGCGGCAGTAAGATGATCTTACTGCTGTTACTGATCTTACTGCGGCAGTAAGATGATTTGTTGTGGTTTTTGAACATCTCACTGCTGTAACTGATCTTACTGCGGCAGTAAGATCATCTTACTGCTGTCACTGCTGTTACTTCGGCAGTAAGATAATTTTTATATTGTTTTGTTAAATCTAAGAACATCTTAATGCTCTTACTGATCTTACTGCGGCAGTAAGATCATCTTACTGCTGTCACTGCTGTAACTGCGGCAGTAAGATACTTTTTATATTGTTTTGTTAAATCTAAGAACATCTTACTGCTGTAACTGATCTCACTGCGGCAGTAAGATCATCTTACTGTTGTAACTGATCTTACTGCGGCAGTAAGATCATCTTACTGCTGTCACTGCTGTCACTGCGGCAGTAAGATAATTTTTATATTGTTTTGTTAAATCTAAGAACATCTAACTGCTCTTACTGATCTTACTGCGGCAGTAAGATGATCTTACTGCTGTTACTTATCTTACTGCGGCAGTAAGATGATTTTTTGTGGTTTTTGAACATCTCACTGCTGTAACTGATCTTACTGCGGCAGTAAGATCATCTTACTGCTGTCACTGCTGTTACTGCGGCAGTAAGATAATTTTTATATTGTTTTGTTAAATCTAAGAACATCTTACTGCTCTTACTGATCTCACTGCGGCAGTAAGATGATCTTACTGCTGTAACTGATATTACTGCGGCAGTAAGATGATCTTACTGCTGTAACTGATCTTACTGCGGCAGTAAGATGATCTTACTGCTGTAACTGATCTTACTGCGGCAGTAAGATGATTTTTTTGTGGTTTTAGAACATCTCACTGCTGTAACTGATCTTACTGCGGCAGTAAGATGATCTTACTTTTGTAACTGGTCTTACTGCGGCAGTAAGATGATCTTACTGCTGTCACTGCTGTAACTGCGGCAGTAAGATCATCTTACTGCTGTAACTGATCTTACTGCGGCAGTAAGATGATTTTTTGTGGTTTAAGAACATCTCACTGCTGTTACTGATCTTACTGCGGCAGTAAGATCATCTTACTGCTGTTACTGCTGTAACTGCCGCAGTAAAAACGATCTTACTGCTGTTACTGCTGTTACTGCCGCAGTAAAAACGATCTTACTGCTGTTACTGCTGTTACTGCCGCAGTAAAAACGATCTTACTGCTGTCACTGCTGTCACTGCTGCAGTAAAAAAGATCTTACTGCTGCTACTGCTGTCACTGCGGCAGTGATATCATTTCACTGCTGTCACTGCTGTTACTGCTTACTGCTAACTTCACAGTGCTCTGTAGCTACACTTTTCGCACATGCGATTAAAACTGTATATATGGAATAAAGGGGTAATATTTTATAATGTAGAATTAACATTTCTTGCATACCAGATCAGGTCATCCGGTGATTTCACCCGTGTAGGAAATTATGATTCTACACCCCCCCCCCCCCCCCCCGTGTAGAATGAGTCACGTGAGTGACGTCATATATTCAAGTTATTGACGTCATTTATAAAAACGGTTAGCGTTAATGTCAATATTTCAGCATAAGGAAAATAAAAAAGTTTGTATACATGCATAGAAAAGTTATAAATAATAAAAGGTATGCAAGAAAAAGTATCTTGCATGAGACATTCGGTAAAGATAGAAAAATCTGCCACCTCGGGTGAACTGTTTTGGCGGGAACTCGGCAGAGCCTCGTTCCCGCAAAACAGTTAACCCTCGGTGACAGATTTTTCCATCTTCACCTCACACTCATGCATGATAGTTATAGGATTACATGTACCCACATACACATCTTAACGCAATATAAATTATAATGTTGAAACATAATTATGAACACTATCAAATAGAGTAACACAACGTCATGCATGCATGTTAAGCAAACATTTGTATTATTTAAAAAGATTATTATTCAAAAACCAATATATAAGAGATTAATATAACAGATTCTGGCTTTTATCGTGAAAACCCACACCCGTAACATTCCAAGCAAATACTAGTATAATAACAAAAATATTATTACTCATTAATCTACAAATAAAACATACCTTTTTCAATGCAAAATCACTAAAACTTACACTGGCTTTTAGCCTCAAAAAACTCGAACCGGTAACATGTTTAGTAATAAATACTTGTAAAATAAAAAGTATTTGTCATTAACCAACATACCTTTCTCAATGCAAAGTCACTATAACTTACACTGGCTTTTAGTATGAAAACCCTTATCGGTAACATGTTTAGTAAATACTTGGTATAATTTAAAAATATTATTTTTCATTAACCAACATATAAAACATACCATTCTAAATGCAAAATCACTATATAAGAGACAATGCCTTGTAGCCTGAAAACCTTTAACATGTTAAGCAAAAACAAGTATAATTTAAAAAATATTATTTTTCATTAACCAACATAATATTATAAATCATACCTTTCTCAATGCAAAACCACTATATCAGACACTGACTTTTAGCCTGAAAACCCGCACCCGTAACATGCCAAGCAAATACTAGTATAATTAAAAAATACTAGTATATTTAAAAATATAATTACTCATTAATCTACAAATAAAACAAACCGTTTTCAATGCAAAATCACTAAAACTTACACTGGCTTTTAGCCTTAAAAAAACCAGCACCGGTAACATGTTTAGTAAATACTTGTATAATTTAAAAAATATCATTATTTATAAACCAACCAATAAAACATACCTTTCTCAATGCAAAATCACTATTACAGACAATGACTTTGAGCCTGAAAACCCGTTTCGGAAACATGTTTAGTAAATACTTGTATAATTTAAAAAATATATTATTCATCAACGAACATATAAAACATACCTTTCTCAATGCAAAATCACCATAACAAACAATGTTTTTTAGCCGGTAACGTCCCTTAGCAGTTTAGGAATATAATGCCAGGGTAACGCGTTTTGTGATGTATGTCTTTATTGAGAAGTCAGAGCATTATTATCACCTCATTGTCAGCTATGATCTCAGGTGCCAGCATCTGGCTTCATCATCGGATTGATTGATTTTTGCCCGCTTGCTATCAGTGATTCGCTGTCATCAGGTAGCAATTTGATATTACGCCGTAGTGGAAATGCGCTAGCTGTGAAATTTATATGTTTCGTATTCTTTTTTTTCAATTATCAAATAAACGGCTACATTGGTGATTATCAGTTTTCTGGTTATTTTTTCTAAATTATTCGAATTTACACGCGTTGTGTAGATGATGTTCTTGCGAACTTTATATGTTTTGTATTCTTTTTTTTCAATTATCGACATTAACGGCTTCGTTGGAGATTATCAGTTTTCATATTATTTTTCTAAATTATCCGAATTAACGCCGTTAGTGGAGATGCGATACCTGCGAAATTTATATAATACGAGTATATAATGTATTCTTTTTTCAATTATCGAAATAAACAGCTTCGTATTATTGACGATAAGTTTTCTGATTTTTTTTCTAAATTATCCGAATTTACAGATCCTACTTCGTTATCACCCGCCATATCAAAAATTTATATACTGAACATAAACGAATCAAAACAAAACAAAAAGTTTGTTCAGTGACGTTTTTTATCCTTAATTTAAGTTGAGGTTTTTGCAAATATCAGGTCATTTGATAAAGCGGGAAGATGTTATTTTTTTCACAGAGGCCAAGGTTACCTCCTCTTTCCTAAAAAATAATAACGAGAATTGTTTTTTACCTTAAAGTCTCAAACATATAAACTGGCTGTCAAATTTAGAAGTCTATGTCATGTAGAGAAGGAAACCACAAGAGTTAAAGTCCATTGATTCAAAGAAATAAGATTCAGTTACTTCAATATTCTTTTTTTCAAGTTACATTCATTTCAATATAAGTAGAAAAAAATCCATCTCTTAATTTGCAACAACATAAACTGTTGTTTATTTTTACCGATATATAAGGAATCTAAAATTTTCAAAGAAACCTATATATATACTGAGTGCCAATGAAAACGCAACACTATTTAAAAAAAAAATTTTGATGTGTGTAAAAGTTTAATAAATTGGCAAAGGTAGATGTGTTTTAAAATCAATAAGTAATCAATCGATACACTTATTGTCCATTGAAGTCTTAGACTTTCTCTCCTACAGTAATCCAGTACAAAAACACGAAAGTTTCGTTTTAGCATGTGGACATGCATGAAGAACCTCAAAACAAGTCCATGTGTTGAACTTTACTCGCGGCTAGTCAAATCTTTAGTTTTCAAGTTTTACTCTAAACAAATGTGAAAATGCTAAAGCTTCCAGACAACGAGCGACATGAGGTTTTGGACATGATCCAAGGAGGTATGTCTCGACGTGAAATCGCTCGTCGAAAGCATTGTTCGCCGTCGACAATTACTCTTTGGCCTAACGACATCTTATTGATCTTAAAACGCATCTACTTTTGCAAATTAATTAAACTTTTAGACACTTCAAAATAATTCCCCAAAATAAAGTGTTGCGTTTTCATTGGCACTCAGTATATATGGCGTGATAAAATTCCTCCAGATATTTGCATTCATGTATCATTAATGTAATAGGAGTTTTCCATGTTATTAATTAAAATTTCATTTTTGTTCTGTACATGTTAACTCCATCAGTGCTCAAAAGTAGGAAATGATAACTAAGTGCATATTTTTAATGAAATCATATGATGCATCTGCATCGGCAGCAAAATTATTTATGTATCAAACTAAGCACAATACATTTGTTCATGTTTTTTTTACAGGTGAAATTAATCAATTTGAAAGCAAGATTAAGAAACCACTGTGTAGGATATTTAAATGGAATATTTATATAATAACAGTATACATAAATTTATGAATGGCGTAAAATGACGTAACGATTGTAGAACAGCGACGAAAATTTCTTAATTTGGAGTTCGGTATGAGACGGAAAATTACGAACAAATACAAAACATATAATGACGTAGTTATGACGTCGCATAGAACACAGGCAACTGCAAAATACGGAAACGGAAAACCACAGTGTGTGATACGGATTTATTTATCTGACTCGTTGTAGCAATATTGCAGATATACGCTGCACTATGCTAAAATAAGAAATGACACTATGCTTAAGTCAGAAATAAGTATACCCAAATCCGTTTTTAAACGTTTTTATTTGGAATATTATGCGTAAAACAGAAAGTTTTTATTAGTTCATGACCATATGACGTTTTATTTTTGCTGATTTTATCAAATTGATTTAATGTCATAGCGGGAACGAAGCTATCGTTCTCCGCACAGTATAATGTTAATTTTTTTTTCCTGATTGGCTACCGCGGCGCTTGAAATTTGAATGTCTCTATTTCATATAGAAGAATGAATCAGCGATTTTTTTCTATCTCATATTTTAATATTAATGTCAGAGTGGAATAGGTTTATTTGAATAGATGACAGCTAAGCATTATAAAAGCAACATAATATGACGGAATTTATGACTCAATTTAAAATAAAGGATAAAGTGGAAGAAATTGAAACCCAACATGTTCTTCCTATTAATTTGTTTATACAATACAATATTAATAATCTCGCATATTTAACCGGAAAATACCCTTCTGTTGATGTAAACAGAATGCACACGGGCTTGAAACAAGTAAAACAAAAAGCAGAGAGGAGATGGCAAATATCACGTGGGCTTTATGATTTAAAATAAAATCGATGTGTTGCAGCTGTAAAATGTCGGCTTCGTATTTTGTAATTGTTGTTGTTGTTATCTTTATTGTTGTTGTTGTTGTTGTCGTCGTTGTTCTTGTCAACATCGCAATCAAAAATTTTAAATGACATCACAGTTTGTTGGTTTTGTTATTGTAATTTTTATTATTATTATTATTATTATAAATAATATTAATATTACTGTTGTTGTTGTTGTTGTTTAAAGCAAAAATGAAGATGTTTGAATTTTTGAAGCACGTTTCCGTTTTATAATTGTTCCAACATACTCTCACCTTTAACTTAGTTATTAAATGTTTATTAATAATAAAAAATAAGATACATATATTTTCCTGTCCGATGTCACACATAATTACGACATCAGAAAACTTGGAGACATGAAACAATTTCAATTAACTTCTGAGAATTCGATCAACCTTCAGTTCATCATCAAAGCTATCCAAGGGGTCCTTGTCACGAAACCTTCATCAGATAAGTTTATTGCTTTAAACATTCCAGACTATTAACGGACTGGCGTGGCCCGTGTTTTGTTAATTCCTCTTAAGGATGTCTGCTACATTGTATTACATGTACCCATAATGCAATTATCCAGATGTTCCAGCTGCACCATGGGATTGATTAAATGTAAAATCGATGTCAGCTCGTATAAAAGTGTAAGTTGTAGCATACTCATAATAATTTGTTGCGTTAAATATCTATATTTTGTTGTCTTCTTAGTTTAATTAAGATACTCATTATTTCAAATCTTTATATTACACGTGATTACAGGTTCACCAAGGGTAGCGCTCAATTTTGACGGTCATTTATATGGGTGGGTCATGTAAATTAGGCAATATTTTATAGGTTTTTTTTCAATCCGTTTCCATTAGAGGAATAGTAATTAATATTATTCTATGAAATTTTTCATTTTTTCCCTTGTCTTAGTAGGTGAAAAATTAGCAAAAGTATATACCAATGAAGAATTAAAATTAAAGGTTTATCTTTTCATCAGGCTACTTTACATCAAACGTCATCCATATACATTGTATAATGTAGATGACGTTTTACTTTTTTGTTATGTTTTGTCAACATTTCCAATTATCAGAACGATCTAGCGCAAACGGAAACCTGTATACATATCATTCTTTTTATGAATTTTTGCTCTTATTATGCGCCATAGTCTACATATAAATAACTAAATAATAACAATGAAAATTGAGATTTTGTTATTTACTCAAACCTATTTACAGAAAAGACTTTGCTGATATACGCATGTGATTACTATTCGTTTAAAAGATATTATACTCGTAGATATTATTGCTGTATTCTTCACTATCATATAAAGTGCCAAAGGCATAATTTGACGAGTGCAAAATTAAAAATTAAAAAGTTCGGTTTCGATTATTTCTTTAAACATCTGCCTAAGCAGATCCTTTTTCTGAAATTAAGTTGATTTGACATCTTATTATTTAGATTTCACAACGAATGAGTCAATGTTTGATTGACCCAGTATTGGTTTTTCGTGGTTTCGATCGTGTTTTCAGCCTACAACTCATTGATATGTTAGAACGGTTTCCATGTTATTCTATATGCGAAAGGGACATTAACATGAATAATTTATTCGCTAAAATTTTACAAATAGTTATTTTGAATATTAAGTTATTTGTTAGTTATGTTATTTCCAACTATCGCTTATATCACCGTCCATAAATGTGAAAAATATTCTTTGGTAGAAAAGCATGCCGATAATCGAATTACCCAAAACATTCAACATCTACAGCTTTGTTCCATAATTCAAGATGCGTAAATAAACTGTAGGAGGGTTGTTCATAAATTTATCGGATTAGGCCTATATACTCTGATTTTAAGATTTGTTTTCACAATGCTATTGGAAACAAAACATATTTTAGGACAATCTCTGCCGAAATTTAATAAACAAACTTATATTTTTGCACCGATTTACATTGCTTACAATCTGATTATATAGTAGAAATTTATTTTTACCAGTGTAAGATAGAACTAGAGCTATCACTGAAGGTGATTAATACCCCCGCAATACTGCTTTGTCAGAGTATACAGAAATGATGTTTGCATCTTTCATGGGTGAAAGCAGAAAAAAATTGAAATCCTAAAAATTTGCTGGGGGTCCAGGGGGCCGCCAGGGCCCCAGGTAGGTCCAGGGCAAAGCCCTGGTGGGGGGACAAGGGGGTCGAAGCTCCCCGAAGCTTCTGGAAGATAGCAATTTATATACCATTGGGAAGCCATTTCTTAAGTGTATTTGAGCTTTTTTGAAACACAAAATTAAGACATCTGGAGGCATGGGTTTATCATTTATTGTCATTTTTCTTAATCAACTATGCCTCTCAATTCAGTGAAAATTCTCCATAAACAAAAATTATAGAACTTCATGAATATTTTCAATAATTATGAATTGACGGTAGTTGTTTATTTCTGCTGTTTTTTTTTATAATAAATATCTCCAATAGAAAGTATGTACATAATTTTTGCGCGTTTTAGTTTCCAAAGTACATCATTTGAAGGCATATTTTGATGTGGACCTTCTTTCATTTTGTGTATTCCGAGATTAAATTTTCTCGCGGCATAACAATTTAAGAAAACCAAACGTAGGACTATATCCGCCTACCGATACAAGGCCATTTCAGTTGCATGATAATTACATACGTATTACTCACTAAGCTGTCTCTGCGTAAGAAAAAAACAACAATCGAGCATCTTCTGAGTATTTTTTTACAATCTGTTGATACGCAAACAGCATTCACGCCCTTCACCCGCGCACATTTTGTTATTCTTCTGAGAGGGATAAGAATAATGACGTCATTTGGTGAGCTAATGCTATCGCCACGTGCGTGTAAAGCAAAAGTTGTGTTTAAAAATAGCGACTTGGGTTTCACCGGATGTAAACAAAACTGTAATAGTAGTTGGCACCGAGTCCAATCGTTCACTGTAGGTCCCAGGAGGAGAACGCATAGATAGAGCGGTTTTACAGGAGGAAATTGGGTACCGTGGTAAGTAAATCGTCTCGCTTTTCTTTGAAAATGTATATTTCAGATTAAGATATGGCCTATGCTGATCTCCTATATTTACTCTAAACAATGATTATCTCATATCCGCCAAACTTTCGGTATCTTCTGAGAACATTCTCCACAACTGCACTAGAAAATCGCAAAAAATGGCAAAATCACTCTTTAAAAGCCAATATTTTGATAATTAAGCAAAGTTCTGAGCATTTATTTCGTTCTTAAGATTCGTTTAACACTTGTCATCATGTGTCATACGCTTCCACTATTTTAAAGTCGTTTTTGGAGGAATTAGACCACAAGTTAGAAAATTTTCAAAATGAACGCATGGGTAGAAGTTTTCATCAATTTTCCAAATGAACGCATGGGCAGGAGGCATTTTAGAAATCCACGTTTTTTCGTGAATATCCCATATAAAATCCAAAGTTTGACCTCCATATTCCAAATACTATATCGAAATGACTTACACGTTACTTATAATTAAGTATAGGCTATTTCCACTTTTATATTTTTCGGCGTTAGCTGTCTAAGCTCACGTTTGACCAGGTTTTTCGACCAATGAAATATTGTAAATTAAATTTATTATGCAGCGGGAAAATCAAATAGATTATTTTGATTGGTTATTAGTGGGTCTTGTTAATGATTACCGTAACGATTTTTATATTGTGTGTTAGTATTTACCTGGCGCTTATATGTTCGAGCATTTTCGTTTTAAAAAGCGTTAATTGTATTGGAGAAAAAGATATTTACGGCGTAAATAACCAGTTTAGTCAATTGATGGCTTAAATACGATTTTATATGGAATATTCATAGGTGTCAGGTAAACACTCGAGTACAATACACAGTGTAAAACGACAGAGAAGTGCAGATATTTCTGTTTCTTTCTGGTTCCTTTCTAGTTCCTTTGATACTGATTGTTAATTTCAAGTCCAGAAATGCAAAACGCCTTGGTGTAGTGGTTATCACACTCGCCTCTCAAGCGGAGGCTCCGGGTTCAATACTCGGGAGGGACACTTTCTTTTAAAGTTAATTTACGTAAATGTTGGTAGATTTCGCTCTTGTAACAAGTTGTTATTATTTTCATTTATTGTATTTAAATGACATTTATTCATCATTAGTGCTAACTCTACAAGAGGTATTTTATTGAAACTGAATATACAGTAAATGTTAGACATTTCTTTTTTAATCGACATATTATCACCAGACGAAATTTTTGCACGGTCTTTATTTCTTTCTTTCTTATATATAAAAATCTTTTCCATCAACGCCGTTTATCTTTTTAAAAGATTTTTCTTGTTTAAAATAATGCTAATAAGTAAAGTTAATAGGTTAAATTAGATAAGCAAGTTAATGCACAATATTTACGACTACGCTACGTCCGTTGACGTTGACCAGCTGTTGTTCCTCGTACAGTATAAAAAGCGTTCAGTTCAATGTTAAAACCACACACGCAAAAAGAAACCTAACACCTAGATATAGTTCAAGTGATAGATATGAGATCAATGATCAATGAATACATTTCAAATATGCCGGGTCAAATATCAGTCAGGGTCGAATGTCAGGCACAAGATTATCGTCTGCATTTGATTAAATGCAAGTCATTTTCCAATTTACGTAGTTTCTTAAGACAGTTTAATTAAATGAACCATAAAAATGTAAAAATATGTTGCTTACATTAATTGAAAATTGACCAAAGCAAACAAAATAATAATTAATTCAATTCTTTCATAAATGGCGGAGGTAAGAAAAGGGGAGTAATCATGAAGTGTCGAAGTAAATCCTGTTACACTAGTGTTTCTTGATTTTTGGTGTCAATAAAATGAATATTAAATTTTACTTCTGAAGCAAAGAATAATGAATCATCATGGAAGGCAAAGCAGTTATTATGAGATGTCAGAATTTTTGTGTGCACGATAAATAATTCCAAGTTAAACTCAAAAACTATATCGGCCTATGGAAAGGCTTATTACCAAAACGAAACTATAGACTGATCTAAATGATAGTTTAGCAATTCAGAATAAAGTATTGTGAAATATAACAGTCAACAAGTCGATTTTATATGGGATATTCACGAAAAAACGTGGATTTCTAAAATGCCTCCTGCCCATGCGTTCATTTGGAAAATTGGTGAAAACTTCTACCCATGCGTTCATTTTGAAAATTTTATAACTTGTGGTCTAATTCCTCCAAAAACGACTTTAAAATAGTGGAAGCGTATGACACATGTAGACAAGTGTTAAACAAATCCTTAGAACGAAATAAATGCTCAGAACTTTGCCTCATTATCAAAATATTGGCTTTTAAAGAGTGATTTTGCCATTTTTTGCGATTTTCTAGTGCAGTTGTGGAGAATGTTCTCAGAAGATACCGAAAGTTTGGCGGATATGAGATGATCATTGTTTAGAGTAAATATAGGAGATCAGCATAGGCCATATCTTTATCTGAAATATACATTTACAAAGAAATGCGAGACGATTTACTTACCACGGTACCCAATTTCCTCCTGTAAAACCGCTCTATCTATGCGTTCTCCTCCTGGGACCTACAGTGAACGATTGGACTCGGTGGTTGGCGTCACAAGGTTTTGTTGAATCGTGCTCCCCTTCTAAAATATAATGGACTGATCCAAATGAAAAAAAAAATATCTCATGCAAATCTACTCACGAACGTATGTTAAAAGTTTAAAAACTTTAGAAGTAGTTTGCGTCATAAGATTTTGTTAAATAATGCTCCCCTCCAACAAATAATGTACTGATCCATAAAAAATATGTCACTTACATGCGCACTTCATGCAGAACATATCATTTAAGTTTTAAGTCGATATCTTGAAAACTGTAGAAGTTTGCATAACACGATTTTGTTAAATCATGTCCACTGCAAAAAATAATGGACTGATCAACACGAAAAATATGTCACGCACATCTACACTCCATGCCGAACATATGTATAAAGTTTCAAGTCAATATCTTAAAAACTGTAGAAGTAGTTCGCGTCACAAGATTTTGCTGAATCGTGCTCTCCTACGACAAATAATGGACTGATCCACATGAGAAAAAAAAATTGCGCAAATGTACTCACGAACATATGTTTAAAGTTTCAAGTCAATATCTTGAAAACTGTTGACATAGTAAGCGTAGAAGTTTGCATAACACGATTTTGTTAAATATTGTCCCATGCAAAAATAATGGACTGATCCACACGAAAAATATGTCACGCACATCTACACTTCATGCCGAACATATGTATTAAGTTTCAAGTCAATATCTTAAAAACTGTAGAAGAAGTTTGCGTCACAAGATTAAGAAGTTTGCATAACACAATTTTGTTAAATAATGTCCCCTGCAAAAAATAATGGACTGATCCACACGAAAAATATGTCACGCTCATCTACACTTCAAGCCGAACATATGTATCAAGTTTCAAGTCAATATCTTAAAAACTGTAGAAGTAGTTCGTGTCACAAGATTTTGTTAAATCGTGCTCCCCTCCGAAAAATAATGGACTGATTCACATGAGAAAAAAAATAGTTCGCGCAAATGTACTCACGAACATATGTTTAAAGTTTCAAGTCGATATCTTGAAAACTGTTGACGTAGTAAGTGCCACAGACAGACCTCCCAACCAACCGGATGATGACTCCTATATATCCCCCAAACTAAAGTTTGCGGGGGTATAAATATAGTTCACCGAGTGAGTTCCGGAATTCGTACTTTCACGAATGGCGATTATATAATTCCGAAATATATTTCTTTCTTTCAATGTTAAAACAAATTTTCCGTTATGACTAGCATTACATATCTTGTAAACAAAGGATACATGCAGCTTCTTTGGAAAACTCTAGATAAAATATTTTAACATTCAAATTCAATGCAAATTTTATATTTTCGTTATATAAATGAACAAGAAACTAAAATGCTTAGTAGACATTCTTAAGCACTGGTACAAAATGAAACATTTTTGTATCTGAAAACACTTTACATTTTCGTCCTGATACGTGACCAGTGCCCAAGGTTATAAAACTGAGCATGGAAACCAGTCTCAAATCTCAAGCATCTGATTGGCTGAAATAACGACCAGTCGCCATTTCAGCCAATCAGATGCTAGAGATTTGAGACTGGTTTCCATTCTCAGCTTTACAACCTTCAGCCCAGTCACCTTCTAATTATGCTATGACTAACGGCTTAGAAAATTGGTGAACATGCCTTGTAAGGCGATTAAGAGGACGATATACGTCTAGAAACTGGTACATTTTTTTCTGTGTGACTTCAACATTTATTCGGATCTGTTACACAATTTGAGAAACATTAGAAGTCTTGAAATTCAGCTTGTCTCTGATTCCATGTTATGTTATAACTGGCGATGTAAATGTCATGTTTGATTTATCAATATTTCATTGGAAAGGTACATTTTATTGTGGCTAATATTTCGACCAAAATCATGCGGAAGACGACACCAGTTACTGATATTACGTTGCAAGATAGAATTTTGTTTTGAATTATTACCTGATTGTCCTATATAAATGATAATATAATACCTTTCGGGCGATAGCTGTCTTAGCTGGTTTTTGACCTAGTTTTTTAAACCTATAAATTGCAAATTATACCTGTTTAATTGTTATGCAGATCGAAAATAAAAAATACTATTTCGATTGGAGCCTATTTTTACAAGCTTTCAGAACCGAGTCATCTTAGCGGTGTTTCTATAGTTATCGAAACAATTTTTTAGATCTAAACTATTTTTGGAGAAGCTTGTTGTTCAAAAATGATCATTAAAAGTCATATGATACGTTGAAATTTTTCTGTTGTTTCACATTTTCCAAAACTCATCACAGTGGTTATTTCCCGTACTTTCCTTTACAGGCATGCTATGTTTTAGCCTTAGACAACCTTAGATAAAATGGCTGTCGTATTTTAGTGCAAATTTTTAACCTTGATCACACGCGAAGGCCCTGAGTTCTATTCTCAATATGAGAAATGAAAATAATTATTAATATATATGTAGATATTATTATTATCACTTCTCTTATCTATATCTTCATACGTATAATACAGCAAGTATATTAATGTCACATTGTTACGCAAATCCATAACAAATCAAGCTCAGGCCCAAAATCATAAAACTAAGATTGAAGACCTCAAATCTCAAGCATCTATATAGCTAAAATGGTATTTGCTTTTGGACCCTAACTTGAAAAAAACGATGAAAATAAAAATGATATTCCACTCTTTGAAAAAAGTGAAATATCATTTTATTTCACCAATAACATTCTGTAATTCATTGGAAAGCATAAAAAATATTGCATGCTTTTAACGAATTATCAGGTGTATTCCAGAATGGTCCAATACATGAATATTTAATCAGTTTCAGCAATTCTGGTCGTTTTTTAAATAAATATTGAAACCGATGGTTTATTTGAAAAAAGGTATTTAGGAGCAGTTTCAACGTTTTTCAGATATCGACGTAATGTTCTGGGCTGGAGGTTATAAACTGAGATTAGAAACCAGTCTCAAACCTCAATCATTGAAATTTGAGACTGGTTTCCATACCATTCCCAGTTGTATAGCCTCGGGACCACTACTCCACTTTAGATGCTTGAGAAAATATGTCTGAAGACCTGTATTTAAGACTCGAATATTACGTATTAAAAATAAATTACAATAATATGTATTATACTAGTTATTGTTGTTGCTGTTTTATACGTGCATTCGTATAATTTTTTTTCATTCTTATTTGGTAAGTGCAATAATTTTCAAAGCATCAATTTTCAAGAGAGATGCATTCACCCTGTCAAGGTCGTCTTGCCACAATAAGAAAATATAGAGGAACAATCATAATTAAATCCAAATATGCGCCGTAAATAGCATAACTGATAGGTTCAAAACAGCTGTGTATGTTTTATTACGCTATAAACATTAATTATCAAATGTCAATAACAATAGAATAATTTTGTAGAGAAATTAAGGTACTCTGATGTGTTTAAATTTCAATACGTTATTTGAAATTATATTTGCTTTCACCAATTGATCATGTAATTGACTTGTTCTCAGAAATGACATAATGCATGTTGCTTAAGATTCTGGAATTAGGTTATTAACATTTAAATATTAGTTCTTAAATGTCACGTTTTAATTAAATTATACCACTCACATTTTCCAAGGATTGTTATTTGCTAGAGTTCATATAATTTGTAGTAAAACGCCCAAAATATAAATAAAATCTATATTTAAATTTAATTCAACATCTATATTCTAAAAAAAATACAATTTTAAAAACTTATTAATGCAGACATAAATGTGGACATCATAAATAATTGACGTAACATGTTGCTAAATAGAACGATGATACCGCGTGTGGAAAAAATCATCAGTTTTTTTTTACTCCAAACCAGAGATACACTTGAAACATTGTATTTTTGATAGTGTGCAAGTTAGAACATACATTCTGCAAAAAATATCGAAAACAGTGTAAAGTTTTAGATGTATATTTGCTGCCACTAAAATGTGACATTTAAAATTAGAAAATACGAGTATGTTACTTTCATCAAGATTCAAGATTCAATAGTTTATTGTGATGCAGGCCTCCGGCCCATACACAAACACATCAATACAACATGATATAGATATTTCATTACAAGTGATCTCACAATATTTTTAACATTCCATAATATAATATTCGAGATAAGAAAATATTAAGTTGAATACTTAGTAAATAGAGAATATAATTTGCTATACCAGCTTTTAATTACAGCAAATTATTAACAAAGTGTTATGTTTGAAGAAAAGCTTGGCAGAATCAGTAATACTGTTCAAAAGGAGGTCTGTGAATAAGGCCAAAAAGGGCAAACAACTCACTCAGCCTTGTCGAAACGAAAAGCAAGGTATCTGAGCGAGAAAATGAAACCTAACAACAATACAATAATACAGCAGCGTAATAGTATAGTAAAAACTCATTGAATTTTAACAAGCGCCATAATGCAAATATAATATTGTAACTATGACAATATGCATTATATATCATCACCTGACATACTTAATGAGCTAAATGAACTATAGAACAGTTGGACGGAGAACAAATCTATGGTAAATAAATGATGCCAGACTTTTAATAGTTTGATCGTTTGGAGAAGACGTAAGAATATTAAATTTATGAAGATTTGGATTCATATAATATTTCTTATCAATATATCGTTCACGTAATGATTTATAAAATGGGCACACACGGATAAAATGATATTCATTTTCAATTTGATCATTACAATAGAAACAGGTTCTTTGCTCTCTTGCTAAACCAATATGTCTGCCTTTTCCTATAAGAAGTGAATGAGATGATGTTCTTAAAGAGGAAAAATAGAATCTAACTTTTTAATATCAATTATTTCGAGATACCTTTCGAACTTAAAATTTGTTTTAAACAAGCAATATGATGAAAGCTTAAAGTTTTGTTTACATTCTTCTGACCATTGTTGCATATATTGGTCCTTTAATCTTTGTGAATATTGGTAAAGAAACAATACCGAATTTTCAACTGATTGTGCTTCCCAAATGTAACCAAACCCGTTTCTATATAAATTTCTTTTAACGGATATAACCCAATTCGAATAGCCTAAACTATCGTAATGTAATAACATAGCATAGCACTTTTTCACATATTTATTAGAGGGCATCGACAAAATTTTAAGCCAATACTTAACACATCGTTTCGAAGAAATAATATGTAAAGGGAAACGAGCACAATCTCCAAGCACTGCGGCATTACAAGCTTGCAGCGGTGCCGACATATATCTTTTACATGCATATAAATGTACTTTTTCTATAGAATACATATAATCAATCCCCCAAATCTCAGAGCCATATAGTAAAATTGGAGCTATTTTTGCATCAAATAATTTAAAAAATACATTCCTCGGCAAAGGGAGTAGTTGGTGGAGAGAGGATAACAATGTTACCAAAATACGCTTTGCCTTTTCTGCCATATTTTCTGCCATTTTATATAAGGATAGTTGGTTACTAAAAACATACCTACATAACAAAAGCCATTAACAGTTTCTAATTCTTGATTGTTAAAACCATTTTTCATTCCTGGACAACGGACCACCATTTCTGAATACTACAATTTTAGTTTTTTTCAATATTAACAGTTAGTTTCCAGTCGGTACAGTAATCATGTAAAATATTTAATTGCTTTTGTAGACCGATAACCGTGTCAGCTGTCAATGCTACATCATCCGCAAATGATAATATAAGTATTTGAGCAAAATCTGAAGTGAGCTGTATACCACTCAAACCACTATTTTTCATAACCTCGTGTAATTCATTTATAAATAGCGAAAATAAAATTGGGCTTAAGTTACAACCTTGACGTAAACCAATAGGACAATCGAATATATCGCTAAAATCAGCATGGTTACGGACACATGCTTTCACGGAGCGGTATATACCTTTAATAGAGTTAAGTAGGCGGCCCTTTATTCCGTGTTGGTAAAGAATATTGTACAATTTTGACCTATTAACACTATCAAACGCTTTCTTAAAGTCAACAAACGCTACGTAGAGTTTTCTCCCCCTTTTAGACAATTTTTTGTTTACCACAGAGTACAAAATAAATCCGTTATCAATGGAAGAATAGCCTTCGCGAAAGCCTGCCTGTGCTTCCGTAATTCTGTCGTACGCATTCGCAAAGAACGTAATCCGTTTATTTAAAACATTAACGTAGATTTTACTCAAAGTATTTATTAATGCAATACCTCTAAAATTGACCTTACGCTGGCCGTTTGACTGACAGTGCAATTAACCAATCAGAGTATCGCGCTGATAAACCTTGTTACTATCCGCCATTTTGTCCGTCAAACTGACCAGCTTGTTTGACATCAAATGTTCAAGTTTATGTTTAAAATTTCATTAATAATGGTGAAAAGGTGCTGCTACGACCACTGCAATTCTGACACTAGATATCCGGAGAGGCAAGCGAATAGAATTAGGTTTATTCCGTTCCCTAAACCAACAACAATGTGGAGAAAAAAAGCTAAACATATTGATTAACTGATAAATCTTGGGACTTTTTAAAAATGATTAATTAGATAACAGATATTTAGGGGGATAATTTATTCTAAATTTCAAATGACCATGGTGGTTTATGTTTTAATTTACATCGAAAACTTTATGTTTTGATAAAGCTTAAAAGCCGCATCAAATGATTGTTATTATACGATAAAGATAATAAAGATAATTTGCATCTGTCAATCGCGGGCCAGTATTATATTCGTTGCCATCTCTAGTATTGTATCATAGAGTTGTAATATTAATCAATGTAATTAAAATTATTAAAAGGTTCGCCACAATTACCGTCATTAAATCTAGTTTTGGTATATCATGATCGTAAATCGCTGGTCTCTAATACATTCACTATTTTATGAAAAATAACAAATAATACTCTTTAACTATAGTATTATAGTAAAACACTAATCATTAAGGGTATATTTGGTATAAATTCTTATGATTAAATCAGATATAAATTTGTTAAAACCAGCAAAATATTTTAAAATAATAACCATTTCAAGTGAATTAACTGGTAGGGTATACTAGAAATTTGTTTTTCACGGGAGAGGTTGAAATGTCTTTAATAATATAGGTTGAAATGTCTTCAATATAAATTTAAGAGTTGAAAAATAAATATGTTTTCATTTTATGGGTTGAAATGTAAAATGGTATAGTTGTTGAACAGTCTTCATTTAAGAGGTTGAAAAGTCGATGGGTTAAAAATTCTTCGTTTTGAACGATGGGTTGAAAATTATGTCTAGCGGTTGAAATGTCCGTCACCCCTTAATTCTATTATGTTTCCGTCATCGTGTGTTATTAAATCTTCCAAGTAACATCCTGATATAAAAGCTTGTGCTTTTTGTTTCTTTCGTGACGATAAGTTACATTTTAAAGTAATTTATTCCAAGATAATCAGGTATGTTTGCGAGCGTAGCGACTCGATTAGCCATTTTGTTTGACGGACATCGGAAGAGTTGTTCCGCTTGAAAATCGATGGGCGCGGTTATCGACGCTCCAACGTAAGGTCAATTGTCAGGGATATTAAAGGAACATTTCTTGTGAATAGGAATAAGAACTGATAGTGACCACCGATCAGGGAAAGTTCCAGAAACAAAAATTCTATTGAATAATTTCCTTATGTAAGGTAATAGAGGTTCCATGGCATAAATAATATGTTCCGGTAATAAATCACCTGCAACTAATTTCTTAAGTTTCAATTCTTTTATACAAGCCACGATTTCACTATCCGAAATTAATGAATTAAATACTGACTGTTCAACATCATTTAGATTGTCAAATTCTTCATCTATATCATCAGAGGTTTCACTTTGTAAAGATACATTGTATTATCTTGGAAAACCGATTTGAATTGATCATACCAATTTTTAGTGGAATATTTGAAATTGGTTTAGGTTCATTTTGCGTTCGTTTTAATTTTGACCAAAATTCTCTCGGATTGTTTACTGAACTAGAAAGTCCTTCTATTATATTTTTATCAAATATTTTTCTCTTCTCCCGGCATAAGTCGTTATACGTACGTTTAGAAATCAAGTAATCATTTAAATTGTTTACATTTTTACTTGCTCTAAATTTCCTTAATTTTCTGTTTTTCTCCTGTTTTGCTTGTCTACAGTTTTTATCGAACCATTTATTTCGAGCATTTGATAATGCATTTTTTGTACATCTTTTTTTTTCATGTCATTACAGCAATTTAAAATAAGATTCTCAAAATCAATAAGTAGTTTATCAACATTCACATACGGGTTATCAAAACATATATCAATTGTATCAAAATTACCAAGAGCAATACTATTTTCAATGTTACTTCTAGAATTTACTTGATCATCCTTATTGGTAAACTTATAAAATGTTTTAGCCTCTTCATTAGCAATAACACGTGAGACATTAGTATCTTTTACAACGTCAATGTTAAAGTAACAAATCAATGGTAGATGTTTACAATCACTCCTGTCATCCACACAATAGTAGTTAACAATTTCAAAAATAGCCTTTGATGCCAAAAACTAATCAACAACACTACAACCTGTTGTATCAATAAAAGTAAAGACCCATTTTCTAAACGACCATTTAGTATGGAAATATTATATGATTTACAAAATTCAAGCAGCTCTTTACCCCGAGCGTTTAAAACAGAGTCTGATGAGTGCCTATGTGATGTAACTGTATTATGAAAAACATGTGAATATTCATTAAATTGTGGGATATTAACATCCATGACAGTAAAATCATCGGCATCAGCCGTTCGTGCATTAAAGTCACCACAGAATAACATATGTTTTTCGAAGATATCGTCAATATTCAGAATCTCATTTTCTAGACACGTTATCATAGAACTATGGTAAATATTTCTCTCCAAAGATGGAGAGCCAGATGGTGGCAAATAGACACAAATATATAGGACATCTTTATCTAAATTAAACATATTTTTATCAAAAGATACTATAATACCAAACTCAAAGTTAGGATTTATGCGTTTAACATACTGTTCCAATGATTTATTTACTCCACCCATATTTCTACCACCTCTTGTTGATTTTTTAGCTGGGCAAACTAATACCAAAAAGTATGAAAAATAATCATGTAAGTTGGAACAATCAATTTCCCATGTTTCGGTAAGACCAATTACATCAAATTTTTTCAAATAGTTCATAAATTCAACATCATCAAGTTTAGAACGAAGACCTTCAATATTCCATTCTAAAAAAGACAGTTTATTTACAGGTTTAGGACCTTGGCCACAATCCTATGAATCAACATCAATAGGTTCCTTGTGCTCTGCTAGATCGACTATTGACACCTTCTCTCTGTCATAGCATTAACTGATCATGTAGACAACTAAAAATTAATAGAGAAACTAACGTAATATTTTTCGGATATAAATTTGCTGCCACTTTAGTGAGACAAATTAGGGATACTGTTATGAATGGCATAAATATTTACGATATCATGTAGACAATTAAAAATTAATTTAAATTAATACTATTTGATCCTTTTTATTCTTTTTGATAAACATTTGCTGACTGTTCAATGGGACATTTGAAATAAGGGAAAACGCTACTGTATTTGAGGCGCGTCACGGGAAAAGATACCTTTGGACAGTTGACGTCAATCTTTGAAATGACATCATAAATTTGAGCAGACGACATTATTTAATATGCATTTCGCGGTAAAAATACCATTTTATTGTGAAAATGTGTAACACAATCCCATTTTAGTTAAAAGAAATTGATTTATAGTTGTAAGTTCTTTCTAAATTTAGTAAAAACTAAAATGTCACAAAATATGACCGAAGGTACCTTTTCCCGTGACGTTCCCCATTTATGATCGTGTAAGCAATTAAAAACTACATTTTGTAATATAAAAACTAACGTAATATTTACACTTGGCAATGAGTAATTTAATATGTTGATTTTAAAAAATATCTAAAATCTATTATGTGATATTTAGCAAATTTTGTTTGATATGTTATCAGTGATTGTTAAACAGAAAGAACATGCAGTGTTCATGTTTGAATAAGATATTTAAAAATAATAAATATTTCAAGTCATTTCTGTTGATATAGCGATGTTACATTATTCTTACTGTTTATAAAGTGTTCCAGCAAATGAAATTGCGTATGAAAAAAGTGAAATATGCATAGCAGGAAAGGCGGCATCCCGAAGACATAGCATAGTCCTACCAAACAGAACCTACACAGCCAAAAGTATATAGTAAAAATAGCTTTGGTTTATTTTTATTTGATATTTTAATTTTATATGATTAATTTTCAAAAAAAGACACCACAAAAATTAAGAAAAATGAGAACCTGAAGGGTTACCTCCTTGGAATGGTCTATAGTATTTGCCAGTGGAAGTTTAAACCAGTCCCCAAGGTTATAAAACTGAGCATGGAAACCAGTCTCAAATCTCAAGCATCTGATTGGCTGAAATGGCGACCAGTCGCCATTTCAGCCAATCAGATGCTTGAGATTTGAGACTGGTTTCCAATCTCAGCTTTATAACCTTCAACCCAGGTTCGAGAGTGCACCAACATCACATTTGCTCCATACACAGGTTCTCATATGCAGAAACACACACAATCTCTTGGGGAAACAATTCCAACCAAACAAACCAATTATTTATGAAATTAAAAAGTGTAAACTGTGGGCTGGTTCCCTTTTTCTTTCATTAATTGTTTGTGGTGTCTTAATGAAAAATTATAGTCTTATTTACCCCTGTCCATTTTTTCCTCTTTTTTGTCGTTGTGTGGAGGCTGCATTTTCTTGTTGTGGCATTTCCATATTTGAATATTTCAAGTTTTTGAAGACATTGGTGCATAACAGAACAGAATATAACAGAACAAATATTTTTATTCTACACCCAAGTTTGGTAACATACAATAATGCGATAAAATAATAAAAATGGAGCAAACTATTCGATTACAATTTGCCCTGTGGTTGTTAAAACAGAGAAGAAACATTATCTATAATTCAAAAATACGCATGGGATTGTACCTATTTCAGGACATGCATTTAAGTGGTACAACATCTTAAAGTAGGACCATTCATGCACTGCGGTAGATGTTTAGAGAGCACGACGCCTCAGTTACTTAGAATTAACTGAATTGACTGAGACTTACCGCTCTTTAAACAGTTGTTATACTTCTCAAAATTTGATAAGGATCACTTTTAAGATTGTGTTTGTTCCTAACATAAGGTTAAAAAGTTAAAATATTTGCTATGATTCTGAAATGTGTTAATTTGTGATCAGATTTGTGCCAAAAAATGAATTAGCCAAGAAACTTTTGAAGCGGTATTGCGGTTGAAACTTGGTAGGGTCAAAAGCTCAAGATAACACGGAAAGCGATCCCTATCAAATTTTGAGTAGTATATAAAAAAACCCACAAAACTCAGTCAATTTAGTATTAAAATATAGTACAAATCAATTTCAATGACACTGTGTTAAATAAATGTAAAATACATATATTTCAAAATAAAATAAATATTTAAATGTGAAAATAGCACAACATGGCATCAACATGTCAAACAAACTAATAATTTATTAAATAAAAAATGTAAACATATGAGCAAGTTCTCTTTTTCGTTAATTGTTTGTGGTCTTATTTGAAAATGGTCATTTTATATATCCATGCCCTTTTTTCACTCTGCTTTTTGGCTGTGTTTGGAGGCTGTATTTTCTGAATGTGTCAATTACTGATATGCAGGTTTCACTTTTTTGAAGACATAATAGAACAATTTTTTTATTCTACACCCAAGTTACACACAATATTGCGATAAAATAATGACAATGAAGCAAACTTTTCGAATATACTGCACTGTGGTTGTTAAAAACAGATTGGAAACATTATCTATAATTCAAAAATACGCATGGGACTGTAACTATATCAGGACATGCATTTAAGTGTAACAACATCTTAAAATAGGACCATCCATGCGTTGCGGTAGATGTTCAGAGAGCATAACGTCTCAGTGTACTAACCGCTCTTTATAAAGTTATTATATTTTACGATTAATGCATTAATAATTACAACCTACTTGTAACGTTATATAGGATGGCACATATCTGAATAACTTACAATGGTCATATTTCAACGTTTTATTTCTCAACGAAGCAGCTGTTATTACTATGCGCAATTGTATACAATGTTATCATAACTACTAAATCAATAAATGAGAAATATATAGAATAACTTTTCTGGTGGTTGTTATTGTAAGAACTGAATTTTGTTTTACTGCATTTCAACGGTGTATGAACTGTTAAATGGATAAAACCGTAGTTTTAATGTAAAAAAAACACTTTTGTTTTTATTCAAATTAGACGTTAACATTCGTACAGTTCATACATATATGAATCAAAGCGCTGAAAGCGTTGAAAGACTTTCGCGCCGGAGAATTACATTACGCAGCAGAATGTCAACTCTGGCTAACATCGTTTAATATGTGCACACGATAGAAACTGCATGTCAACTTAAATACTTACTCACGGCCAGTATGAAAGAGTAGTCAAACATCTGCTATAAAATCCCCACAAAATACCCCAGAATGCGGGATTTGGCATATAGATTTTCAAATTTTCCCGGACCCCCCCTGATAAGTTAGGCCTCTTACAAATTATTTTGGGCCTCATAAACGGACTGATTTTCTAGCTTAGTTAAAATTAACATTGTTAAAAAATAACTCGCTGAGTTGAACCCCCCTTGCTGAAATCCTGGATCCGCCCCTGTCTACTATTGTAAATGCAAATGTTATGTAGTGTATAAGCTGGCTAAACAATACTAAATCCTGTAGAGTATACTTCTAGTATCAATGAGACATAAGCTATTAATATTAATTAGTAGGCGGTGCTACTTAAACTTTGTCGAGAATGTTCATTCATAGTATCATGTTACATCTCCGATGAGTAATTGCCAGCATTTAACAAGCATTGGCCAATGTTAAGATAAGCACAACCGTTATTTCCTGGTTAGAGATAAAACGAATTCAATTAAGAGAGTAATAAGAGATTGCTACACTGTTAATTGTCTTAAACGAAACAACATCCTGATAAAAAGAGACGTGTTTCTCGCTGACCTGAATACAGTTTAGTCACTGATCACGTGACTGATTTCTTTCTAATTGGATTTTTAATATCCCTTAATTTTTGTTTGAACAACAACATAATATTGTTTTCTTCTTTTCTTTGTCGCACTGTCTGTACAAATGTTCGTCATCGTTCGTAATAAATTTACTTTCTTAATATGCACTACTTTCTGACGCCGCACAACTATGGAACTTGTTAGGCGTAACTAAACTACTCATGCATATTCAGCTGTTTGTTCACTAACGTAGCTGAACGTGATTTCACTCAACATTTGTTTGATGGAGTTTTTGGCATGGACGCTACAAAATTACACGGACACGTACTATAGATCACTATTCTTTCGTGGAATTGTGTGCTTGAAAGTGCTTAAAACGTCTGCATTTCATTTCGGCCTGCTCTCGCGGTGACCACAAAACCCCGCTTACTTGAATACGCTCGATGTCGCAGTGATACACCGGAAGTTAAAAACTGCGCGTCGCCGTGTTCTAGACTTCTAGCTTAAGACTTTCGCGCATAAATAGTTACGAATTTTTGTGTATATATAGTTAATGGCAAATGACAATTGCAATTTTTTCTGGCTTTAATGTATTCAATACTTTTATAGCCGATAAACAAAAGATACTGTAAAGGCACACATTATAACAGTTAGGAATTAGGGGGTTGAGGAGTAACTTGAGAGCGGTAAAGAAGAAGAAAACAGAAGCGAAATGAAAATTCCTACTTTACAATGACAATAACACTCCCCAAACGTCTGTGATTACCAGGCCCCGGTATCACGAATATTATTGAGCTGGATTTTAAACCCGGCTCAACGTGATAATTTTAAAATTGTGAAAATACACAGCTTACTTTATTGATTCAGGTTTTATGAATATGTCAACAGAAATTGGTGTTACTTGAAATATTTCCTTAACAATATGAAAATTTAGTTCATTTTTATAATAAATTTTACTTACTCAGACATTGAATAAATATGTTATGTTGAAAATTGAATTTGAGCATAAGGTGTTTCGTGATATTGGGACCAGGAAAGCTTTGACAGAGGAAGACGTTGGATCTATCCTACAGGCACTTTACTGTTTCATCGTTTAAACTTTTCGGACATTGAAAAAAGAATTCAGAGAATCCCGATTTGACGACGTTGATGACTTGGGTCCAAGATTATAAAACTAAATCAGTAGACTAGTCTCAAATATCCAGCAACTGATTAACATCCAAACTATACAACAAACATCCAAACTATACAACAAAGCCAAATTACCACAACAAGTAGCAAAAACCGCATTGCCAATGATAACATGTGCACATGTATGATGCAATCTTCCTGGAAAATGGTGCGACAGCCTCATAAATTCAAAAGCATGAATAGGGAATATTTTGAATTGTTCCCGACACTGTGGAATCATTTTGTTGAAGATATTCTCAAACTGGTTTAATATCAAATTGAAATTCAATACATGATCATATAATTAATTCATGTCCTCTCTGAATCGGTTGCTGCCCTTATGTGAATAAAAAAATCTAAAAAAAAAACACACAAAGTAAAACTGTCTCCAATATCAAAATATACAAAGAATCAGCAATTTATCATCTCTAAAAATTGTCATTAATTCCACGCTGAACAGCGCTGTTTGATTTAATATCAAATATCCAATCGATAAAGAAAGAAATATAATATTGTGGAACTGATGACTCAAATCTGAAGATCAAAGGAAATTAACCAACAGATTGCTAAATTCAAATTGTTTTTTTACAATTTGTGTGTTTACTTAGCTCTTCCTTGTTCTGTACAGGCATACATACCTTTTTTACATATTGAAATAAAACAGAAAACTTTCAGACACACAACAATATCTTTTAATGGTGATAATTTGATTAACATCATAGTTAAAGTTCAAAGCTCCCCAAGGGGCCTTTGTCCTGGAAGCAGATTGCTTTCAACATAAACATAAACAATATAAAACATTATTACATGAACTATAAATAGACGCAACGCGATTGGTCACACCCCCAAAATAACCGAGTCAATAAATCTAGATATTGACCCGCTTTCGCTGATATTGACCTGTCTATAAATAGAATCCGAAAGTTTCCATCTTTTATATTATTTATAGTTCATGTAATAAACTATTATACTATTATATATAACTATTTATAGGTCATGTAATAAAACAGTTATTTACTTATTAGCTGGGAAATATGTTGTTGATATTGACCGCAAAAATCGTTATTGACCTCGGCTATCGCCTCGGTCAATAACGATTTTTAGGTCAATATCACAGCATATTTCCCAGCTAATAAGTAAATAATTGTATAATATTGATTAATTGTGATATTTCTGTTAATTTTATGTTCACGCACAGTCATTGCATATCATTAACATTTCTGATACCATGTAGACAATTAATATACAAATAAATACTAATGTTGAGGTCGATTTGTAGTTTTGCGGACCTGGGTAGTGTGATATCGACCGAGGACTTCGTCCTCGGTCGATATCACACTACCCAGGTCCGCAAAACTACATATCGACCTCAACATTAGTATTTACTTGTTATATCATATACCCTATGAATTTAAAGCATTCTGATGATGATGATGATGATGATGATGATGATGATGATGATGATGGTGATGATGATGATGATGATGATGATGATGATGATGATGATAGCAAAGGTAGTTATTAATTCCCGGGTTAGTTATCACTTTTTTCGGACTCGCGAGTACGGAGCTCTCGACCAATCAGAATGCTTTAAATTCATAGGGTATATGATATAAGTTAATACAGAAACTAAAATTTTCTTTCAGATATATATTTGCTGCCAACTGTGACATTTGAAACAATAAGGAATACGGTACTGTTATGCATGACATTATTTATGATCATTTCAACAATAAAAAATTAAACAAAAACTAACGTAATATGTTTTTGGATATAAATTTGCTGCCACTATAATGTGAAAGATTAATGTCATTAATATTTACGAAAAAGTGTAAACAATAAACAAATTATACAGAAACAAACGTAATATTTACACTTGAACAATTTAATACGTTGATTTAACAAAACAATATCTCAACCTATTATGTGATATTTAGAGCAAACTTTGGGCGGTATGTTATCAGTGATTGTTAAACTGAAAGAACTTGTAATGTTCATGTTTAAATATGATATTAAAAAAAATAAGTTCAATTCTTTTTGTTGGTGTAGCAATGTTACATTATACTTCTAGCTTCGGTATATAAAATAATTAAGAAACATAATAGACACAAAAAATAAGAAAAATGAGAACTCGATGGGTTGCCGTCTTGGAGCGGTCTTAATAATTTGCCAGTGGAGGTTTAAACCATATTCGAGGGTGCACCAACATCACACTTGTCCCTATAGGTTTTCATACAAACAAAAACATTAAATGCCTTGGTGAAATAACTCCAACCGTGCAAACAAAACAATTATTTATTAAATTAAATAGTGTAAGCATATTAGCTTGTTCTCTTTCTTGTTATTTGTTTGTGGTGTCTTATTTGAAAATGGTTATCTTATTATTTATTTTCATTTTTCCTCTTTTTTTTGTCTTTGTGGGGAGGCTGTATTTTCTGGATGTGGCAATTACTGACTTAAATATTGGTGCAGAACAGAACAAAAAGATCTGAACAAATATTTTATTCAACACCCAAGTTTGATTACATACAATAATGCGAACATGAAAGAAAATGAAGCAAGATATTCGATTAGACTTTACGCCGTGGTTGTTAAAACAGACAAGAAACATTATCTTTAAATCCGACATACGCATCGCTCTTTATTCAATTTTCACACAACATATAAACCTCAGTAAATTCAGTATTAAAATAAAGTACAAATTAATTTCAGTGACACTGTGTTAAATAAATGTAAAATACATATATTTTTTCAAAATAAGATTAATATTTAAATGTGAAAATAACAAAACATGACATCAACATGTAAAAAAACCATAATAATTTATTAAATAAAAAATGTAATCATATTAGCTAGTTCCCACTTTTTCGTTCATTGTTTGTGGTATTATTTGAAAATGATCTTGTTATAAACCCCTGTTCTGTTTTCCTCATTAATCTTTAGCTGTGTGCAGAGGTTGTTTATTCTTGGTGTGGAAATTCCTGATATAAATATTTTACACTTTTGAAGACATTTGTACAAAAGAACAGAATAGAACTGAACATATATTTTATTCTTATTTTAGTTATACAATTATTATTTACAAAATATATAAACCCCAGTCAATTCAGTATAAAAATATAGTTCAAATCAATTTCAGTGACACTGTGTTCATAAATGTAAAAATACAATATATTTCAAAATAAGATAAATATTTAAATAAAATGTGAAATATGCATATCAGGAATCGCCACACTCACAAAACACAGCCTCACCACGCAGCGAAAAAGGAGAGGGAAAGAGAGCATGTTTATTATAAGTATTCAATTCAAATAAGACGCCACAAAGAATTTAGGAAAATGAGAACCCCTGTGGTTACCGACTTAGAATGGTCAGTGGCAAAACAAATTGCCTCTATGGGGTTTAAACCAGGTTCTAGAGTGCACCAACCTTACACTTGCCTCAACAGGTTCTCATATCAACACACGAGTACAGGTTTTCTTGGTGAAATATCTCCAATCCACCCATCAGCAAAACAATATTGCATGAAAAAGCACACAAACATATAAAACATAAGAAGCTAATAGCTTTGCAATGCCAAAGGGGCGGGTACTCAATGATCTTACCGAGACCATAGCTCATGTTGTGAAAATAGCACATCATGACATCAATATGTAAAACAAACTAATAATTTATTGAATAAAAAATGTAAATATACTAGCTATTTCTCTATTTCGTGAATTTTTTGTGGTGTCTTATTCGAAAATGATTATTTTATAAACCCATCATCTCTTTTCCTCTCTACTATTTGGCTGTGTGGGGAGGCTGTGATTTCTGGGTTTGGCAATTCATGAATAAGTATATTTCACTTTTTTAAGACACTGGCGCAGAACAGAGCAAAATATATATTTTATTTATACTCGTGTTTGATATTATAAAATAGTGCGAACATTAAAGGAAATGGAGCAAGCTGAGACTTTGCCCTGTGGTTGTTAAAAACAGATAAGAAACATTATCTATTATTCAAAAAATACACAAGGAACTGTTACAGTAACTATTTCAGGACATGCATTTATAAGTGGTACAACATCTTAAAATAGAACCATTCATGAATTGCAATGGATGTTCAGAGAGCACGACGCCTCTGTTACTTAGAATTGACTGGGGACTAACCGCTCTTTACACAGTTATTATGTTTTACGATTAAATCATTTATAATAACAACCTAATTGTAACGTTATACCAGAATAAGATATAGGATGGCACATATCTGAATGACTTATTAGGGTCATATTACAGCGTTTCATTTCTCAATAAAGCATCTGTTTTTTCTATGCTCAATTGTATACAACGTAATAATGACTACAAAATGACTAGAAACGAACTTTGTTGGAGGTTGTAATTGTAATTGTAAGAATCGAATTTTGTTTTTCTGCGTTTCAACAATGTATGAACTGTCAGAAGATTAAAAACACAATGTTCATATAAAACCCCTTTCGGATTTATACAAATTAGATTTAAACATTCGGACATTTCATACATCGAAGAAAAACAGAAAAACACAAAATTAAAATCATAAATAAATAGGAATGAAATTATTTTGTGTATATATATAGTAAATGGTAAATGACAATGACACATATTTTATTTGGCATTAAAGTATACAATACATTTATAGTCGATAAAGACAAGACACTGTAAAGAGCAAGTGGTAAATGGATACATATAGGCACACATTATCACAGTTAGGAATTAGGTGTTGAGGCGTAACTTCAGAGCGGTAAAGAAGAAGAAAACAGAAGCGAATGGAAAATTCCACCTTTACCTTAACAACAACACTCCCCTTACGTCAGTGATTACCAGGCCCTAGTATCAGGAATAATATTGAGCTGGATTTTAAACTCAACCCAAAGTGATAATTAAGATACACCGCTTACTTTAATGATTCGGGCTGAAGCATATCTCATCAGAAAGTGGTTAAATATTTCCATGCTAATATGAAAATTTTGTTTCACTTCATAAAATACTCTAAGTTACTTAGCATATGTATGCTGAAATCTTCCTGAAAAAATGGTGCGACCGCTTAATAAATTTAGAAACATGAAAATGGATTTTTTTAAAAATGGTTTTGACATTATGGAACCATTCTTTCGAGAATTTCCTCCAACTGACATAATGCAGCATTCAATACAAAATTTGAATAAATATGTTGCGTTGAAAAATTAGTTTGAGTATAAGGATATTGGGGCCAGGAAAGCATAGGCAGAGTTAGACATTGGAAATGTCCTACATACACCTCAATGCTCCAGCGTTTAAACTTGTACGTTCAATTAAAGAGAATCCCGCTTTGAGGACGTTGACCTGGGCTCAAGAACGTAAAACTAATCATGAGACCTGTTTCAAATCTCAAGCATCTGATTGGCTGAAATAGCATCTGGTCGCCATTTCAGCCAATCAGAGGCTTGAGATTTCAGACTGATCTCCAATCTTAGTTTTATGATCTTAGACCTAGTTTGTCGTTGCTCGTGAATAAATAAGAAAAATTCCACAAGAAAAGTTTTTAATGACGGATCTTAAAACATTTAAATATGCACATCGGGAATGGTCACATCCAGAGAGACGAGAAATAACTAAGCCAAAATAAACCCAAACATGTAGCATTAATCTTATTGTCAATGCAAAATTATGATAACATGTACATATGTATGATGAAACCTTCCTGGAAAATGTTGCGGCCGCTTTATTAATAATATGTAGTGCAAAACAATCGCAAGTGAAGAAGAAAAATATTTGCAATTATACTGCACTTTGAAATAATTGTCTTTTGGCCCTTTATGTGCCCATTTTCGTTTCCAACCCTTTTTACTGGTTTAATTAAGTGAATCTAGGTATGTTTAAATGTGAACAAAAACTCTTATTCTTTATATTTCTATTAAACGGTTTTAAATTTGTGGCATTTTGGGCTGTAAATTTAGGAGCGTGAAAAAGGAAAATTTTAAATTGTTCCAGACATTATGGAATCATTTTGTCGAGGATTTCCTCAAACTGGTATAGTGTCATATTGAAATTCAATACAGTATCATATAATTAATTCATGTCTGCAATGAATCGGTTGCTGTCCTGCTGTTAATAAAAAAAAGTTTGGAAAAATCATATCAGATATCTCCAATATCAAAATAAACAATGAATCAGCAATTAATCATTCTTGAACATTATTTTTTAAGGTGCCTGGTCAAATGTCAGAACGAAACAATTTTAAAAGTGTTTTCAAATTCCAAAATTTACCATTTAAACTGTACAGAATATGTATTAAACAAAGTCACTGTCATGTACTATTCATACATAGTCTACATACAAGGTAACATATTTGAAGCCAAAAATATTATATCTTTACTAATCCTGTAAATGTCACTCACAACAGTTAAATGTACAGTTAAATATTATCCGTATATGAGGCATTGGAGAGAACTATTATATTTGCAATTCATGACTCAAATCTAAAGATGAGTGTCAAAAGAAATGAACCAACAGATTGCTAAATTCAAATTGCGTTGTTCAAATTGTGTGTTTACTTTGCTCTTCCTAGTTCTGTACAAGAAAACATATATACATTTTACATTGCAACAGAAAACTTGCAGGCACGAAACAATATCTCTTTAATTGTGATAATTCAATTAACTTCAAAGTGAAGGTTCAAAGCTCTCAAAGAGGTCCTTGTCGTGGAAGCATATTGCTTTCGAACAACAACAAAAACGAATATCAATTTATTTTATTGTGATGATGAGAATTATTTTTAAACTTAAGTTCAAAGCTGTCCAAGCAGACCTAAAACTTTCAGGACTGGAATGTCCTATATTTTTGTGATGGAAAATGTTTACCTTTGATATCGTAACGATCTTTTTGATGAACTTTTTTTTTTCGTTTACTTTTCTTTTTGTTGTAAATGACATATTTCTATTAAACATGAGAGTAAACTGGCCTTTAATTTGAGGACAGCACAAATCTTTCAAGTTAAAAACCATTTAAAAGAAACAGTGGGAAACAGAACCAGTAAAAGGGACTGAAGCGACTGGAAGGAATATCGTGAAATCGTATAAAAAATGTCTATGAGGAAACACCGCCTAGTCACAGGTTTCACACATATTCGACCGTAACATGACAAGGCCCTATCGCACACCTCTATGGTAGTAACAATATTTTAAAAAGCGAAAAATTTCATTATCAGGAATTGCCACATCAAGAAGATACAGCCTCCCCACACAGCCAAGAAGAAGTGAGAATATTGTTTATTAATTGATCAGTTTACAAAGACACCGCAAACAAAATGAAAGTGAAAACACGAGGTTTTACCGCCTTGGAACGGTCAGTGAAAAATCAAATTGCCCCGGGGGGGGGGGGGTTAAACCAGGTTCCACATCACTCTTTCCCAAACAGGTTCTCATATGAACAAAGTACAAGTTGTATTGGTGAAATGACTCCAACCCACCCATCAATTCGATAATGTTGCATTCAAACGCACACAAACATACAAAAAAGTGTAATAAGCTAAAAGAGTTGTCAAGTAAAAGGGTAGTTGCTCAATGACCATACTGAGACCGGAACGCCTGGAGTCAAATAAGCAAGTATACGATGAGGTAGAATGAAGTAGAAGCATCAATAGACTTATTTATTCATTTCAAACCATGGAGTGATAAATTAAGAAAGAATATTTTACTGATAGGACATTTTGAGAATACAGAAAGGACATTTTGAGAATACAGAATAGTTGTGTGCTTATGAAACACAAAAGCTTAATAACTTTGTACTTTTATGAAGTTATTGAACACATTTGTGGGATAACATTGTGTGCCGACATGAAACGGTTGAAGAGTACTTTGAGAATTTGATACAGATCTGCACACTGATGTCGCGTTTCATATGTTCTTTTGACCTAATACGTGTATCACGCTTTTCACTGATTAGATTCTAATGTTGTTTGGAAGAAAAAATGAATTGGACTTAAGTCAATGAACTTACACAATTAAAGCTATTTTAAACAAGAAATATACACGTTTCAAGAAAATATCTTATTGTGTTATGTTCACCGTCATTGCGCACCGACCATAGAGAGGGATGGAATTTGTAATGTTTACTGGTGTAAATATTGAGTTGCGCCCAACCAGGGGCAAGGCAGCGAGAGCAGTATTATGCATTTCAATCACTGCCCACATATCAGTTTTATTGTTCAAGTTTTGACATGTTAATAACACCTAAGCATCCTAATGAGGACACATAATTAATATGTCCCTTATTACACAGAAACCAAACACGTAATTTATGCATTTCAGGAATCGCCACACTCACAAAACACAGCCACCCCACGCAGCGAAAAAAGAAGAGAGGAACAGAGAGAGAGAGCATGCTTGTTATAAGTATGTCATTCCAAAAAGGACGCCATAAACAACTAACGAAATTAAGAACCTTTGGGGTTACCGCCTTGGAACGGTTTTACTTTTATGTCATGCATGATCCTCTGTAAATGGTTAAAACTTGAAATCGAACCCGTACGTCGACAGCGTCAAACCACATACCCTCGAGCATTGAGCAAGCCGGGACAAACACATAAAATGCTGCGCGGATAACCATGCTATATAGATTGTCATATTGTGACACCGGTAACAGATTATAAATAGGAAAGAGTATATATAGACGGTTCTATAGAAAATAGAAGCCGAAACGAGCGCAGCGAGTGAGGCTTGTATTTTCTATAGAAACGTCTGTATAAAATCTATCCGAGTTAGAAGTCGCCCTACATTTGTAGCCTTGCGCATGTGCAGTTGAAAATAGATCGATCTATTTTGTCTAAAAAGAAAATAAAGAAAGTTCTTTTGAATCGCTGAGGAATTTGAATTTTCATAGCGTCTGATTGGCTACAAATGTAGGTCGACTTCTAAATACTTATAAAATTACAAACTTATTTGCACGTGGATACTTTTAAACGGCCGAGAGATTGAATAAACAGTGGTACTGTGAATTGTAAATGATTAATAGCCCACACTGGGAATCGAAGAGAGACCGATTAGTATGACCGAATGCAATATTATGTCCGTTTAATAAAGACAAATAACTCTGCAGTTATTAACTTCTTTTGCCGAAGGTATTGTAGTCATACATTTTATTTCCAAATATAATTAAGATTCACCTTTGAATAAAAGCGTTTAGGTGTAAACAAGATCACAATAGATGACGCAATTCGAACTTAGTCTGCAATTGGTCAATAATTGCTGTAACGTGTTAACAAGTTCTTCAAATTCGAACTTAGCCTGAAATTGGTAAATAATTGCTGAAGTGTGTTAACAAGTTCTTCAAAATTCGAACTTAGTCTGCAATTGGTCAATCATTGCTGTAAAGTGTTAACAGTTCTTCAAAATTCGAACTTAGTTTGCAATTGGTCAATAATTGCTGTAATGTGTTAACAATTTCTTCAAAATTCGAACTTAACCTGCAATTGGTCAATAATTGATGTAATGTGTTAACAAGTTCTTCGCAAACACGTGGCAATCTCGTGCAAATTTCGTCATTTTTTTGCGATCTGGTAAATAATTGAACTTGGTCGAAATGTCAACATTGACAGTTTGCTAATCAACTGTGTTTAAAATGCGAAAACGTGAGCAGCAAAAAATATGTTCGAATGTAAAAAAGGGAAACAATTAAAATTGTATGTCACATCTTTATTAGTACTATTTACGGCCGTATTTGTGACGAACATACTGTGAACATTCGTGTGAATTCCTCACGTGTGTGAAACATTTGTTTCTGTTAAATTAACGGTTCAACATCGCAGCTAATGTTTCAGATTCACCGTAAAACTGCGAAATGCCACGTGGTAATGCTCGTCGGTCAAAGTATAAATATTAACTAGTCCCTCGTCGTTGTCATCATCATCGTCGTCTTTATATGCATCGCGATCTTTGACATTCCACCCCCCCCCCCCCCCCCGAATTTTGGCATTATCTTTATCTTTCATAAATATTATTATTTTTGTTAGCCTAGTGAGTTGTCAACGCCATTTAAAATTCACGTATTCGTAAGAAGTAATTGTTCGTTTATTTTAAGATCTCTTCTGATAAAGAAGAAATGCATCCGTGAAATTCATTCAGACATTTTGATATGAAAGAAAGCGTGACGGGATGAAACAATTCCAATTAACGGTGCGTTGGTTCAATATCAGCAAAGAAGCATCTATGGATAAGCATGAGATAAGCGTACACCGAACGTTTCTATGATGCATGAAGGCAAGAAAAAGCTTTTTGTATACTAGATTTATTGTTTTCTAAATGATTATTTATATCAGAAAACAACCCGAGCGCTTACATATATGCCATTCATTCGAGGTTGCCCTTTCAAGTTGGTTTAGAGAATGTCAGGTGAATGCAGAATGTTGATAATACGATATAAACTTGTTGAACAAACAACACGCGATATGAATTATTAATGAATACAAGTTGAATGACCGGTGTTTATGGTATGAATTTTGTTGAACAAACAGTATTTAGCATGCATACATACTGAATGTAAGTATAGACGAAAAGCTTGAGCTAGGATCGTCAAAAGAACCATTTTTCCCTACTTTTGCGAGAAAATCCGCCTTGTAAAAATAAATTCTTTGAACATTTTCCTAAGTAGCGCGTTTCGCGAACATTTCAGTTTATGTTCTACATATTTAAAGAAAATACGGCTCGTTCGGTTTATCCCCCACCCTGTCGAATAGCGTCCCTACCCCTTGACATTCCCTCGTCAACCATTTTGTTAATCTGGTTGCATGACCGGAATGTATTTTTACGGAGCCCACACCTATGCTGCTTCTTCAATATCGTGTTTTCTTCTGCTATTTCTAAAACGCACTTCTATTGCAAAAAGATTCTCACGCTCGTTTAACATATGGCGTCTATTTTAAAACTGATAATTGCATAACCACGCTCTCTTCTCCTCTCTCATTTTTGGCTGTGTGGGCAGGCTGTGTCTGCTAAGTGTCGCCATTTCTGATATGCTTATTTCACTTTTATTACCGAGGCACGCATATTCAATTCCCTTTTAGAGTAGGCAATGTAAAACAACCATTTGTCTGAAATTTGGAACAGACGGTATCCTGTAATTGTTGGTGTTACAGTATCACTTACACAAACTTCATATGTGATACGTCTGAAAAATATGGATAAACTTTTTAATGTATCCGAAATGAGGACAAGTGATTCTCTTACAATTGAGCAGATAATGTCCTGTGTCAGGCAAGCATCCTATCAAAAATAAACGGCTTGCAATAGCTTAATAAAGAGAAGTCACAAAATATAATGTTCATGTTGGACATGTCAGAATAATATTCTGGATGTATTACAATTGCTATCCTAGTTACATTGCCATTTTACTGGTTTATTGTAGTTTTTCCCACGTCTTTAAGCTGGTCGCAATGCATCTAATAAATGCTCAACATATATACTCGGGAAAAAAAGTTCTGCACACTTGGACATTT
The DNA here is from genome assembly GCA_038501625.1 of Corbicula japonica. Classification (NCBI taxonomy): domain Eukaryota; kingdom Metazoa; phylum Mollusca; class Bivalvia; order Venerida; family Cyrenidae; genus Corbicula; species Corbicula japonica. Next base: position 5,300,722 of record JAZAYU010000026.1, read on the forward strand.
TATAAAATATCTTTTTAATTTCACCATACTCAACAAAATGATACATACCAAATCAATCAGCAATTCAAAGTAAACAATATAAAAAAGTCAGAAATAAAATCCGATAAATACTTTATAAGCAATTCATTGTTAAAGCCACTGGGGTTACTACACAAATGTTGCAAAAATCGCTAGACTTATACTGAGTAAATTCACCACGATGAATCCGGCATTCTTTCAAGCGGCTTCGCACGTAATTTAACAGCCGACGACATTTCAATTGTGGAATTACGTTCTATTCGTGAACAAGAGAACCGGGTAGATCTACTAGCTTGACCAACTTCACGTGTTCTGTCTTGTTTAGAAAGACGTCAAGGCGGCCGGTGTGGTCCGACAATTGCAATGACGGTCAAATTAACGAAAACCTTCATTGTTGACCATATGAAATGAATTAATTTGTAAAAACAATGCACATGTGATTTACTCGAAAAAGATTGGGTGTTGATTACATTGGATGGTTGCTTGTATACACTTAATAAACTGGATGCTTTGATTCATTAATACAGAACGGAAACTGTTCGAATCATCACTAAACCGTTTTGCCATACCTTAAGGTCAATGAGTGAGACAATCTGATACTTTAATTAATAAAAGCTTAAGTTTGAGCATAATTCTGGAAATGGGTTGGTATCAAATTTTGATTACCAACTGTTACCAGAATCATCACAGTGCATGCTCATAATTGCTTAAAACAGACACGGGTGAAATGTTGAGTGATTTCATAGATTTTACAACTATACTTTGATATGGCAAATTTCGCAACTTTTGACTGTTGACCTCTATCATACTCAAAATGACATTTCTCGCTTATTTGCCAACCAATTTTAATTTCGATTTTGTCTTTAACTCCGCAAATAATTAATCTTGATATACATGTAAGAATTTATACCAGTTATTTGCTTTATTATAATAACATTTACGAAAAAGAACACTTGTGTGCAGAACTTTTTTGTTGGGTATAGTTTGATTCATCTGAGGTACATGTCGAACTTCTCCTTCGCCTATTACACGCTGTAACAACGTTATGTACCGCCTATTACACGCTGTAACAACGTTATGTACCGCCTATTACACGCTGTAACAACGTTATGTACCGCCTATTACACGCTGTAACAACGTTATGTACCGCCTATTACACGCTGTAACAACGTTATGTACCGAATTAGTGAGGCCAGTCCTAGTCTGAAATTAATCTCCAAAAATCGAAAAAAGTATGATCGATTAAGTATGATCGATTAAATATGATCGATTGAATTTTCTATAGACACGTAGGTAACTATGAATTTATTTATAACTTAATGCAAGTTGGAAACATAGATAATTTTGATGCAGACAGAATAATATTAAATCGAGGTGCAAAGCATTCTTAACCTGGTTTAAACCCCCAGTGGCAATTTGTTTTGCCACTGACCGTTCCAAGGCTGTAACCCAAGGGTTCTCTTTTTCGTTTATTGTTTGTGACGTCTTTTTTGAATTGAAATACTAATAGTAAACATGCTCTCTCTTCCTCTCTCCTTTTTGCTGCTTGGGGTGGCTGTGTTTTGTGAGTGTGGCGATTCCTGACGCATATTTCACCTTTTTTTCCCGAAATTATGTGTTACGAATTGGTTCAGCAATTTTGAACATCTTGATAAAAATTATATCACAGGCATCTGGGCATCAAATCAATAAAACAATCAAATGACACAATATGCATTTGTCCCTGATAAAGAGGTATTGCGGAGGTATCATCACTATCAGTGAAAGCTCTTTTTGGCTTATTAATTCTTATAAGTTTCTTGAATTATATAGAATAGTGTACATTTTCAGAAAAGTAAGATTGTATTTCAAAAGCGAAGCGTAAAAGATTCGTCCTTTCAAGATAGTCAAGCTTCAAAATCGAACATAGAGGAATCGTAGTTAACAAACAATAACCTTAGGTCGGTAGATGTGTCTAAATACGCAATGGGAAAAAATGCAGTGGCTTTGACAATATGAATAAAATTGTTTTAAGTGTTTGACATCCAGTGTTCATATATAAATTTGATATTTATATGCGTTATCTACTTGACTAGGCTTGCTTTCTAACCCCTATTATATCTGTTTGATAGGTTTTTTGATAGCACTTTGATAAGTTTTATTGGATTCTGCTGTATTTGATACATATGCTTCTCTGATGATGTTGTGCCAGTGTGTTACAATCTATCCAGCATTTCGTTTTTCCCTCGGTTCTGCTTCTCTTGTTTGATTAGGTTTCGGTTCGGCTTACATGAATTTGACGGGAAGTCTTGTAAAGCAGTACATAATTATATATACTGTAATTTTTCCGTTCTGGTGTATTTGTTTATTTGTTTCTTAGCTTTATTTTTGCTGTATCTTTTTGATGAAGTGTCAGATTCTGTGTACATTTTATGGATTTTTGGTTGTTTAAAACTTACTTTCTAGTCCACTACCGTTTTCCTTAAAATGGACTTAAGGTTTCTTCTCTTCTCTTATAACAAGGTTAGGCAGATGGAAACTTCCACAATTAACAGTTTTTTCATGTGCAAATTTGCAATTAACGCGATCTCTCCGTTGATATCTCCAATATCAAAATAAACAATGAATCAGCAATTAATCATTCATGAACATTATTTTTTAAGGTGCCTGATCAAATATCAGGACGAAAAAATTAAGTGTTTTCAAATTCCAAAATTTACCATTTAAACTGTACAGAATATGTATTAAACAAAGTCACTGTCATGTACTATTCATACAAAGTCTACATACAAGCTAACATATTTGAAGCCAAAGTTATTATATCTTTACTAATCCTGTAAAAGTCACTCTCAACAGTTAAATTTACTGTTAAATATTATCCGTATATGAGGCATTGGAGTGTTAAACCCCGAACTATAAAAAAGGCAGCTTTAATGCTTCGCTAAAATGTTTTTGTTTGATTTGATATCAAATATCCAATCATAAAGAGAGAACTATTATATTGTGCAATTTATGACTCAAATCTAAAGATGAGTGTCAAAAGAAATGAACCAACAGATTGCTAAATTCAAATTGCGTTGTTCAAATTGTGTGTTTACTTTGCTCTTCCTAGTTCTGTACAAGCAAACATATATACATTTTACATTGCAACAGAAAACTTGCAGGCACGAAACAATATCTAAATATTTAATTGTGATTATTCAATTAACTTCAAAGTGAAGGTTCAAAGCTCTCAAAGAGGTCCTTGTCGTGGAAGCATATTGCTTTCGAACAACAACAAAAACGAATATCAATTTATTTTATTGTGATGATGAGAATTATTTTTAAACTTAAGTTCAAAGCTGTCCAAGCAGACCTAAAACTTTCAGGACTGGAATGTCCTATATTTTGTGATGGAAAATGTTTACCTTTGATATCGTAACGACCTTTTTGATGAACTTTATTTTTTTTCGTTTACTTTTCTTTTTGTTGTAAATGACATATTTCTGTTAAACATGAGAGTAAACTGGCCTTTAATTTGAGGACAGCACAAATCTTTCAAGTTAAAAACCATTTAAAAGAAACAGTGGGAAACAGAACCAGTAAAAGGGACTGAAGCGACTGGAAGGAATATCGCGAATTTGTATAAAAAATGTCTATGAGGAAACACCGCCTAGTCACAGGTTTCACACATATTCGACCGTAACATGACAAGGCCCTATCGCACACCTCTATGGTAGTAACAATTTTTTAAAAAGCGAAAAATTTCATTATCAGGAATTGCCACATCAAGAAGATATAGCCTCCCCACACAGCCAAGAAGAAGTGAGAATATTGTTTATTAATTGATCAGTTTACAAAATAGACACCGCAAACAAAATGAAAGTTAAAACACGAGGTTTTACCGCCTTGGAACGGTCAGTGAAAAATCAAATTGCCACGGGGGGGGGGGGGGGGGGGGGGGGTTAAACCAGGTTCCACATCACTCTTTCCCAAACAGGTTCTCATATGAACAAGGTACAAGTTGTCTTGGTGAAATGACTCCAACCCACCCATCAATTCGATAATGTTGCATGCAAACGCACACAAACATACAAAAAACGTAATAAGCTAAAATAGTTGTCAAGTAAAAGGGTAGTTGCTCAATAAACATACTGGGACCGGAACCCCTGGAGTCAAATAAGCAAGTATACGATGAGGTAGATTGAAGTAGAAGCATCAATAGACTTATTTATTCATTTCAAACCATGGAGTGATAAATTAAGAAAGAATATTTTACTGATATTGCCCATAAAGGACATTCTGAGGACTCAGAATAGTTGTGTGCTTATGAAACACAAAAGCTTCATAACTTTGTACTTTTATGAAGTTATTGAACACATTTGTGAGATAACATTGTGTGCCGACATGAAACGGTTGAAGAGTACTTTGAGAATTTGATACAGATCTGAACACTGATGTCGCGTTTCATATGTTCTTTTGACCTGATACGTGTATCACGCTTTTCACTGATTAGATTCTAATGTTGTTTTGGAGACAAAATGAATTGGACTTAAGTCAATGAACTTACACAATTAAAGCTATTTAAAACAAGAATTATACACGTTTCAAGAAAATATCTTATTGTGTTATGTTGACCGTCATTGCGCACCGACCATAGAGAGGGATGGAAATTGTAATGTTTACTGGTGTAAATATTGAATTGCGCCCAACCACGGGCAAGGCAGCGAGAGCAGTATTATGCATTTCAATCACTGCCCACATATCAGTTTTGACATATTAATAACACCTAAGCATCCTAATGAGGACACATAATTTATATGTCCCTTATTACACAGAAACCAAACACGTAATTTATGCATTTCAGGAATCGCCACACTCACAAAACACAGCCACCCCACGCAGCGAAAAAAGAAGAGAGGAACAGAGAGAGAGAGAGCATGCTTGTTATAAGTATGTCATTCCAAAAAGGACGCCATAAACAACTAACGAAATTAAGAACCTTTGGGGTTACCGCCTTGGAACGGTTTTACTTTTATGTCATGCATGATCCTCTGTAAATGGTTAAAAGTCCAAACTTGAAATCGAACCCGTACGTCGACAGCGTCAAACCACATACCCTCGAGCATTGAGCTAGCCGGGACAAACACATAAAATGCTGCGCGGATAACCCTGCCTTATAGATTGTCATATTGTGACACCGGTAACAGATTATGAATAGGAAAGAGTATATATAGACGGTTCTATAGAAAATAGAAGCCGAAACGAGCGCAGCGAGTGAGGCTTGTATTTTCTATAGAAACGTCTGTATAAAATCTATCCGAGTTAAGTCGCCCTACATTTGTAGCCTTGCGCATGTGCAGTTGAAAATAGATCGATCTATTTTGTTCATTGTAAAAAGAAAATAGAGAAAGTTCTTTTGAATCGCTGAGGAATTTGAATTTTCATAGCGTCTGATTGGCTACAAATGTAGGTCGACTTCTAAATACTTATAAAAGTACAAACTTATTTGCACGTGGATACTTTTAAACGGCCGAGAGATTGAATAAACAGTGGTACTGTGAATTGTAAATGATTAATAGCCCACACTGGGAATCGAAGAGAGACCGATTAGTATGACCGAATGCAATATTATGTCCGTTTAATAAAGACAAATAACTCTGCAGTTATTAAGTTCTTTTGCCAAAGGTATTGTAGTCATACATTTTATTTCCAAATATAAATAAGATTCACCTTTGAATAAAAGCGATTAGGTGTAAACAAGATCACAATAGATGACGCAATTCGAACTTAGCCCGCAATTGGTCAATAATTGCTGTAACGTGTTAACAAGTTCTTCAAAATTCGAACTTAACCTGGAATTGGTCAATAATTGATGTAATGTGTAAACAAGTTCTTCGCTAACACGTGGCAATCTCGTGCAAATTTCGTCTTTTTTTGCGATCTGGTAAATAATTGAACTTGGTCGAAATGTCAACATTGACAGTTTGCTAATCAACTGTGTTTAAAATGCGAAAACGTGAGCAGCGAAAAATATGTTCGAATGTAAAAAAGGGAAACAATTAAAATTGTATGTCACATCTTTATTAGTACTATTTACGGCCGTATTTGTGACGAACATACTGTGAACATTCGTGTGAATTCCTCACGTGTGTGAAATATTTGTTTCTGTTAAATTAACGGTTCAACATCGCAGCTTATGTTTCAGATTCACCGTAAAACTGCGAAATGTCACGTGGTAATGCTCGTCGGACAAAGTATAAATATTAACTAGTCCCTCGTCGTTGTCATCATCATCGTCGTCGTTATATGCATCGCGATCTTTGACATTCCACCCCCCTCCCTCCCTCCCGAATTTTAGCATTATCTTTATCTTTCATAAATATTATTATTTTTGTTAGCCTAGTGAGTTGTCAACGCCATTTAAAATTCACGTATTCGTAAGAAGTAATTGTTCGTTTATTTTAAGATCTCTTCTGATAAAGAAGAAAATTTAATGCATCCGTGAAATTCATTCAGACATTTTGATATGAAAGAAAGCGTGACGGGATGAAACAATTCCAATTAACGGTCTGTTGGTTCAATATCAGCAAAGAAGCATCTATGGATTAGCATGAGATAGGCGTACAGCGAACGTTTCTATGATGCATGAAGGCAAGAAAAAGCTTTTTGTATACTATATTTATTGTTTTCTAAATGATTATTTATATCAGAAAACAACCCGAGCGCTTACATATATGCCATTCATTCGATGTTGCCCTTTCAAGTTGGTTTAGAGAATGTCAGGTGAATGCAGAATGCTGATAATACAATATAAACTTGTTGAACAAACAACACGCGATATGTATTATTAATGAATACAAGTTGAATGACCGGTGTTTATGGTATGAAATTTGTTGAACAAACAGTATTTAGCATGCACACATACTGAATGTAAGTATAGACGAAAAGCTTGAGCTAGGATCGTCAAAAGAACCATTTTTCCCTACTTTTGCGAGAAAATCCGCCTTGTAAAAATAAATTCTTTGAACATTTCCCTAAGTAGCGCGTTTCGCGAACATTTCAGTTTATGTTCTAAAGATTTAAAGAAAATACGGATCGTGCGGTTTATCCCGCACCATGTCGAATAGCGTCCCTACCCCTTGACATTCCCTCGTCAACCATATAGTTAATCTGGTTGCATGACCGGAATGTATTTTTACGGAGCCCACACCTATGCTGCTTCTTCAATATCGTGTGTTCTTCTGCTATTTCTAAAACGCACTTCTATTGCATAAAGATTCTTACGTTCGTTTAACATATGGCGTCTATTTTAAAACTGATCATTGCATAACCACGCTCTCTTCTCCTCTCTCATTTTTGGCTGTGTGGGGAGGCTGTGTCTGCTAAGTGTCGCCATTTCTGATATGCTTATTTCACTTTTATTACCGAGGCACGCATATTCAATTCCCTTTTAGAGTAGTTAATGTAAAACAACCATTTGTCTGGAACAGACGGTATCCTGTAATTGTTGGTGTTGTTACAGTATCGCTTACACGAACTTCATATGTGATACGTCTGAAAAATATGGATAAACTTTTTAATGTATCCGAAATGAGGACAAGTGATTCTCTTACAATTGAGCAGATAATGTCCTGTGTCAGGCAAGCATCCTATCAAAATAAACGGCTTGCATAGCTTAATAAAGGGAAGTCACAAAATTTAATGTTCATGTTGGACATGTCAGAATAATATTCTGGATGTATTACAAACGCTATCCTAGTTACATTGCCATTTTACTGGTTTATTGTAATTTTCCCCACGTCTTTAAGCTGGTCGCAATATATCTAATAAATGCACAACATATAGTTTGATTCATCTGAGGTACATGTCGAACTTCTCCTTCGCCTATTACACGCTGTAACAACGTTATGTACCGAATTAGTGAGGCTAGTCCTAGTCTGAAATTAATCTCCAAAAATCGAAAAAAGTATGATCGATTAAATATGATCGATTGAATTTTCTATTGACACAAAGGTAACTTTGAATTTTTTTATAACTTAATGCAAGTTGGAAACATAGATAATTTTGATGCAGACAGAATAGTATAAAATTGAGGTCGAAGTGTTCTTAACCTGGTTGAAACCCCCAGTGGCAATTTGTTTTGCCACTGACCGTTCCAAGGCGGTAACCCAAGGGTTCTCTTTTTCGTTTATTGTTTGTGACGTCTTTTTTTAATTGAAATACTAATAACAAACATGCTCTCCCTTCCACTCTCCTTTTTGCTGCTTGGGGAGGCAGTGTTTTTTGAGTGTGGCGATTCCTGACGCATATTTCACCTTTTTTTTCGAAATTATGTAGTACGAATTGGTTCAGCAATTTTGAACATCTTGACAAAAATTATATCACTGGCATCTGGGCATCAAATCAATAAAACAATCAAATGACACAATATGCATTTGTCCCTGATAAAGAGGTATTGCGGAGGTATCATCACTATCAGTGAAAGCTCTTTTTGGGTTGTTAATTCTTATAAGTTTCTTGAATTATATAGAATAGTGTACATTTTCAGAAAAGTAAGATTGTATTTCAAAAGCAAAGCGTAAAAGATTCGTCCTTTCAAGGTAGTCAAGCTTCAAAAATCGAACATAGAGGAATCGTAGTTAACAAACAATTACCTTAGGTCGGTGGATGTGTCTAAATACGCAACGGGAAAAAATGCAGTGGCTTTGACAATATGAATAAAATTGTTATAAGTGTTTGACATCCAGTGTTCATATATAAATTTGATATTTATATGCGTTATCTACCTGACTAGGCTTGCTTTCTAACCCCTACTATATCTGTTTGATAGGTTTTTGGATAGCACTTTGATAAGTTTTATTGGATTCTGCTGTATTTGATACATATGCTTCTCTGATAATGTTGTACCAGTGTGTTTCAATCTATCCAGCATTTCGTTTTTCCCTCGGTTCTGCTTATCTTGTTTGATTGGGTTTCGGTTCGGCTTACATGAATTTGACGGCAAGTCTTGTAAAGCAGTACATAATTATATAAACTGTAATTTTTCCGTTCTGGTGTATTTTTTTATTTGTTTCCTAGCTTTATGTTTTGCTGTATCTTTCTGATGAAGAGTCAGATTCTGTGTACATTTTATGGATATTTTGTTGTTTAAAATTTACTTTCTAGTCCCCTATCGGTTTCCTTAAAATGGACTTGAGGTTTCTTCTCTTCTCTTATAACGAGGTTAGGCAGATGGAAACTTCCACAATTAACAGTTTTTTCATGTGCAAATTTGCAATTAACGCGATCTCTCTGTTGTCCCCAGAAGATAGGCTTGCAAGCCAGACAATATTCCTTAATTTTGTCTCGATTAAAATAGGTTTCCTTTGTTTCAACGTCTATCCTTTAATAACTTTACTTTTAGTTGAATTTGGAAGATGCTATCTGTTTTCAATTCTTGGCTTTATGTTTTAATATAATATTGCATTATTTTATTGCATATTTAGACGTTTACATCACTTTAAAGCGGCATTACTTCAATTTAATCCGCTCTTGTTTGAAATAGTACATGTATTTGGAACTATAGGCACAAATTTGCAGCGTTAGTTCGGGCTAATAAAATTTTAATTTACTAACATAATTTGGTCCGCGCGACTAAAAGCGAAAGTAGGATTTCCGAAACGTCACAGAAATCGAGATCGTGTACGTAGTGGTCGCTTCGTTAAAAATAGGTGCTTAATATAGCTCCATTATATTTAGCTTCTTAAAAGTTCGTTAACTGTAATTTAACATTATCATATAGGAGTCTATATGGACAAATATGATTTTCCCATAGTATATTCTTACTTAAGTTTAGGGCTGGGGCTTTAACACATTTTTAGCATGTATTATGGCATTTGACCATCCATCTTATCTTGCGAACCTAAAACATGCATCATTCGGAAGTCATTTTAAGTTTTAAAGGTGCTTTGTTAATTTTCAAACTTCATCAGATGCACTTTACAAATTTTCATTGCACGTTAACATGTTATTTTTCGAGAAGACTACTTTCGAATAAGAAATCTGAACGAAAATTCAATAAGAAAACTTGTAGTACGTTGTTTGTTCACACGAGTATCTGTTGTGGGCGATTGTGAGATTGGTGCCCTATCACCTGATTTAAACCCCCAATGGCGAATTGACAGTTCCAAGACGGATACCCCAAAATTCGCTTTTGCCATAATGGCTTGTGGTGCTTTACTTAAAATTTATCATTGTAAAATTATGTTATCATTATCTCTGTGATTTTGTCTGTGAGTGAGTCGAGGCTGTGTTTTCTGAGTCTAGCTATTCCTGATATACATTTTCCACTTTTCTTTACAGTAGAGACTGATCTTAAATGCCTTTGTCTCTAAATAAGGCTTGGGTTATTGATCTCTCAATGCGATCACGTGCAGCTGTCATGTGTGTTGTTAACACTTTTGTTGTTCTTTATGGACTGTTATTTTGCGCTGTTTTGTGTGCCTTGTTAATTATAAACTTTATTTCCTCACCTGCACAACAAGGTGAAATTGCGACTAGATATTTTAACATCTCTCTAATAAACGAAAATTTGAAAGAGTGGAAAGGGTTAAAGCTGACAATAGAATGGAAACCTTTAAAAGGCACAGGTCTTGTAAATGGAGCAACATTCAAACGTTAAGTTATCTGGCTAGTATATACTTTTTATCAAATCCATTACATTAGTCAAATAAAACATAACATTTCTGAATAAATAAACTTGTCTCAGGAAATTCAATAGTGTTTATTTCTTGGTTCGATTGAAAGCGTAGTTTTAATGCTTTTCAGAAAGTATTGAAATTAAGAACATGTCAGGGGCGCGTCACATGTAAAGGGTTCCTACAAACAGCTGACGTAAGTTCTTAAAATGACGTGATAAAGTTAAGCAGCCGAAATATCTAGAAATAATAATATGTTATAAAAAGTGTCTCAATACGATCAATAGTGTATGCATTTGAAAGAGTTTTGATATTTTGAATGTTCCGTTTGACTTGAACTAAACTCATTTTTTCTACTTTTTTTCCAAGAAAATTATTTCAAAAGTTTGGTGACGGAAAAGAGCCAATGTTTTGTGGCCTTATCTTTAGAGACTGTACAGCTGTAAGAAGACAGAAACGAAAATATTAAGGGAACAGGTCTCAGAACTGGACCATTTTTCTCACGGGTATTTGGATACTTGGTATGCAATTAGTACAACGGGAAATCAGAATAATTAAAACCAATATTTAAACTGTATAGAATTCCCATGCAATCTAATTATTGGTGTATTCTGTTTTATGTTAAAGCCATTATGTTGCTTGTTATGTATGCTTTTTCATGTACAGACTGACATACATTTACAGATAGCAATCGAATTGTAGCGTAAAACATGAAATAGATTCGATATTTTGTTTGTTATATTATTTTATTATTTTAACAAAAACTATAACTTCTTCTGTTTTTTAAAAGTCACATATTTTAAAGTTAATTCCCGAAATATAATGTATTTTCACCGTCGTATTCTATATAATTGCAAATAAAAAAACATTTGAGATAATCAAATTATCATATAAATGATACAGTTGTAATGGAGAAATGTCAAAACTTCCCGTATTTCACGGTACTGTATCATAAGGTAATGCTGTCTGTGCTTTTGTTTGAATATTGGCGGCTCCTGCATGCTATCCTATATACAAAAAATTGTGTATCTACATACGTTTACACCAATTCGACAATGTCTATCGAGAAACACCTATGATATAGTAATTGAAAAAGGATGAAATACCTGGTGAGCAAAGGTAATGCCTATTGTAATTGTTTAATAAACTTCCTTGCTAAATAAATTTTGGAGTTTACTCGTTTGTGGGCTGAGAGAGAATATGAACTTTGCACTGTATACATGACATGGTGCCTGACATGCAGAACTTTGATTGAGAATGAAAACGCAAACATCGCTTTGGGTGTACAAAGTTAGTAACCTTGTTAGTTAGTATTATTTCGAAGCGGAATGTAAACATGCAAAAATGAGATATTTGCAGGGCATATTCCGTGATCATTTGAAAACCGTTTACATGTAAGATGGCTTTGAAATGTTGTCCTGGTAGTAATTCGCAAACTGATTAGACCAACTATACCTAAAAACCAATCAACAACAAGAGCTGAGAATTTGGTAATCAGTATTTAATAACTGGTGACACTTAGAAAAAAAACAGCGGCAACAACAACTGGCTTATTTATGACGAGGGACACTTAAGAGCCTCGAAGGCAGACTGAAGACGAATTGGTTATAATGAAATATGTCTGCTTGGTATACAGCTCAAAGTGACCAGTAATACATACCTCAACTCACCACATACTGTTAGTACTTGTCAATTAACGCTGACAAATTGTATGTTTGTCTTACTTATTAAAAAAACTCCCTTAATTCGGACATAGATGTGTACTTGCTAATTTTTACACTATCTCCAAACCCATAACAATGGCATGTATTATCACCATTCAAAAAATTCGTACATTAATTGCGTCTGAATAAATAAATGCATGACACAGAAAGTCAGCAAGAGCACAGACAATTATATAATTATTAACATGATAGTTATCTACAGCTGTTGTTACAGTCTGTTAACAAGTTACAACTGCATTATTAACCTACGAGTATTACTTCAGATTTTGCACAATGCATCCCTTATTTCAAACAGTCGTGATAGAGAACTTTCAAAACTGCTTGTGTGTTTATTGATTAATAATTGGCAACTTTTGCAGGCTATACTAGTTGAAAAAAACAACAACATGTGTTACTAAAATTTTTAAACCACATCGAGACTGTCCTTCTATAAACACCAGTAAACTATGATTAGTTAACCGATGAGCAAAGTTAACTGCTCTTGTGCTTATAAAAAACTTAAGTGCTGAATACGTTGGTTGGAGTTTACTCAATTGTGGGCTGAGATAAGATAATTATGAGCTTTGCACTATAAACATGACATGGTACCTGACATACAGAACTTTGGGTGAAAATGCAAACGACAACTGGTAGTCAAGCACCGTCTTTTGTTGAACTAGGTGAGTAACTTTTATTATTTCGAAGAAGAATAGCAAAACATGCAGAAATTTGAATATTTGAAAGCTGATTTGAGTTGACTTTAAAATGTTGTCCGATTTATCGAACTGATTTGACCAATGACCCCAAAATGTAAATGTTAAGAAAATTCATATTAATGCAATTTAAGCTAAAACAGTTTTTATCGTCAGATGTGGTTAAGTGTAAGAGTGCTAGAAAATGTATCCCGACTGTTGAGTGCTGTCTTTATTTTAAGATGGCATTTGAAGCTTAAAATGCCCGTCCAAAATGAATTTCACACAAACTGTTCATTAATCTTTGAATGCTTGACCAGAATGATTTTCACGCAAACTGTTTATTTTTATCTCGGTCCTAAGTAAACTTAAATATCTGAAAGTAAGAAGTTTGCAAAAGTAAATTATAACTGTTAGAAAGATGATTTGTCAGCCTGAATACACTTTCAAAAGACCTTTTTGTCATTTCGTTCAATATAAGCAAGGTAAGGTCGAAATCTGGAAAATTAATGTGGTTATATTATGCGTTTGGTATTTCGAATAAGATTCATGAAATGGCAGTGAGTAAAATGTTCCATCTCTAGAAATTCAGTTGGAAGGTAGATAGAAAACATACATTTTTATACGGTAACCATTAATTTCAAACTAAAAGAAACTTAAAGAAACGCATAACACGGAAGTTCAGCGAGAACACAAACAATCAAAGCAAGATTAACATGATTGTGATCTAAAGCTGTTGAAACAGTCAGTTAGCAATTAACAACTGCATTATTAACTGTATTGGTATGTATTTTAAACACAAGCTTTGCACAAAACCCATCCTTATTTCAACTACCGGGCATATCAAAATTCTTGCATATTTTACTCAGGACAAGTGTTCTAATTTCAGTTAGGCGATTGAGAACCTTCAGATTTTGCCTAACATTGTTATGAGCTTCTTATGCTTTACGTGTTAGTTTGCTTTTCATTTTCGAGGAGTAAATGGGTAAAAGTTTATTTATTTAGGTTACTTATACGTTCTTGTGTTTGGTTGGTGCACTCTCAAGGAAAAACGTCTCAAGGCAGGAACAAAATAAATGGTGCAATTTATAGCTAGAGTTCTCAGTATTTCAGCTAAATTTGTTTGCTAAATGATGTCATCATTGCATGTCTTAACCAATGTGACATTTCTGCAAGGAATTCAATCAGTTGGTTATTAGAATGTTTCATGGGTAAACCATTTTACGTTGTAATATGTTATTACTTATATAGATTATATACGACAAAACTAATCAGAATTCAATTTGTTTTCGCAGAGTACATAATTAAATTAACAGGCGATTCTTAAAAACAATAATGCGCAGTTTGTAAAGTGCAATATAATCTATTTATTGAAAGTATAAGAAATGTAAATGTTAATATAATTTTTAAAACTGAAAAGGCATTGCTTCTAAAGTGGAATGACGCTCATCTTATGCAGTGCAATGGAATTTAAGTTATAAAACGAAATAGTATGATTATGAATTGTTTTATATGTTTAGATCTGTGCGAATGTTTTTAACAATTTAATTTATCAAAACAACAATGAAATAATTCAATGACTACCAATTGGATAATGTGAAGAAAATTAAAAAATAAGCTTTGTCTACCACTCTAGAGATTTAAGTGATCAACCACAGCACAGTCGGTCACTTGTTTTGCCCTTTACGTTGCAAGAAGGTGGCAGGAAGTTTAAACAATAAACTATAAAGCATTGCCAGGCAATAAGTTTCTTTAATTCGTTCCATCTTGAACATTTTGTTTCAGAGTCATATGCTCATCATGCAAGGTGGCCATACCACGTGGTTTATGACGTCAATTTCGGTATTACGGCAAGCAAGAAACCCATCGATTAAATCATCGAAGCCTTACAAGTAAATATTTATTAAAATCACTATTTTCGACGAAATGTATAGCGCATTCTCAGCAAACACGATGGCCAATACATTTGTCGCATTGTGTCTACTTTCGTTAGTGATTCGGGCAAATACTGAAATTCAATGATAAAAATTTTATCAGTATTTGCCCCGAATCACAGACAAAAGTAAATACAAGGCAACAAATGTGTAGACAACCATGGGTAGTGTTTAAGTTCTCCCTAATAATAATAACACCACTGATTGAAAAAAAACTTGTCTACTGTTGTGCCTGTTTTGTGGTCTTTCCGAAAACAAACGAATTTCAATTGTGAAGTGATACTGAAAATAATATTTATAACTTACATGTATAAAAGTAAGGAAGTTTGGTAGCTGAAGTTTTTCGCACTCGACGACCGAATGCGTCATTTTAATTTGCAAAGCGATCGTCCTACGTAGTTGGAAGTTGGGATTGAGCACGGGCTCCTAAATTCGATGAAAATAGATATAATTTATGACACTTTATCCATGTAAATACCGAATGACTAGGCAATATACATAGCGTGATAAATCTCCTTGACATAAGACACCACGAACAATTAACGAAAACGGGAACCCACCCGAGGAGTTACTGTCTTCGAACGGTCAGTAGCAGCTTAAGTTTTTCGCACTCGGCGATCGAATGCGTCAATTTTATTTGCCAACGCGATGAACATAGGTTTGCTTCCGGGCTCCTATACTCGATGAAAATAGATATATATTTGTAACACTCTACCCTTTTATTCAAATATATACTGAATGACAAGACAATTGCAAAGCGTGATACAAACTATCGCTATAGACTAATTAAAGGAAATCAGTTAAGTCCCAGCAACTAACAGGATTTGACTGTGAACGAGGTATTTATTTATACAAATGGAAGATTCATCGTTTAAGATTATTAAACTATATCATAAAGTGATAACTGTAAATGTATAAAAGTTATATCCTGAATATATTGCTCTTTGCTATTGTATATGGGTTATCGAGGGATACACAATTAAGTCTATGGAGGAACTTTCTCCAAATTCTAACGAAGAATGACTAGGTAATTAGTATTTTTATAATTATAGATCGAAGTTCCATATCGGTAGAAATCAGAATAGCAACCCCCAGTGGCGATTTGTTTTGTAATTGACCGTTCCGAGGCGGTAATCCCACGGGTTTTCTTGTTTGTAGCGTCTTTTTTGAATTTGTCATACATGGTCTCTTTTCAATTCTTATCGCTGCTTGGGGAGGCTGTGCTTTGTGATTGTGGCGAATCCTTATATGGATATTTCACTCTTTTGTTCAGTAAAATTATTCTAAAATTCGAAATAAAACTAAATCGAATACACAATTGAATTGATCAATCTTTTATATCAAAACTTTAACATTCAGGAAGTCGTATGCAAATTATTGTTATTCACTCTTTGAGTTAAAGAAGACATCTATGTCTTTAAATGCAGTTCGGTCAGACTCATTTTAAAAAGATTTATCAACGCATTACCTGATATAGTACAAAGAACAAAATGACATAACTTGGCAGAAAAAAATATGCTCTCGCGTTAAGTTTCATTATCAGTGTTGTCGTAAGAGAAAATTGATGGCAGATCAGATCCAACTGCAATAAAAACATCTTAGCATTGTCCGAGTGCCTGCCAGTATTGTATTCAGCGCTGTACTCAAGATATTTTAAGTCACTATTTTGAGCAAAGTGGGTATCCTGTCTAAAAGTTTCTATCTAAGAAAATAGAATAAAATTTAAATTATTGCTAAACCTCAAAATAAACGAAATATTATTTAATAAATGCATAATATATTTAATTGTGAACTCATACTGTTTTATATCATTACAATTTATACTTAAATTGAGATCACTGGAACAACAATAAAATAACTGTGGCTTTTGAAGTCATTTCAAAACACGAAGTTCCTGAAACATAAAATTCGAAATACTGCTAAGCATATTTTGACCCAAAGGTCACTATTAATATTGAACATGGCCGTTTAATTAAAATATTACAAATATAAACATAGTCGAAGTTAAAGCACTGGTTCAAAGTTTCGTGTTTTTTATCAAGAAGTGTAGTATTTTTCCGTTAGCCGCTCTAATTTTTAATATAGAATGGTATCTACAGCAGATGGGTTTGTATATTAGCAACATTTACTCCTTTACTAGGTTGTTAATTGGCTTTAAGGTGAACCTAGTGTATTAAACTTAGGCTGGACAAGTAATAAACTTTGCGAGGATGTTTACCTATATGAACATTGATTTTCTTTGTTCATCTTCTATGTTCTTCTACCGAAGGGATCGTCAAGTGCTTTTGGTAAAACTTTATTTTGTTGCTTATCCCGTTCAACTTTCTAGTGACTTGAATCTATATTTTTTTCAAGTTTTTTTTACACCACCTTAAGATCATAATTTGTTTTTAGAGGCTCCCATACTAAATAATAAACAAAATATTTTAAGTAATTTCAAAATTTGGTCGGTCTTTTCTAAAAAATGAAATATGCATAGCAGGAATGTCCACATCCAGAAGACACAGCCTCCTCGCACAGCTATAAAGCACAGCCTCCTCGCACAGCTATAAAGCACAGCCTCCTCGCACAGCTATAAAGCACAGCCTCCCCGCACAGCTATAAAGCACAGCCTCCTCGCACAGCTATAAAGCATAGCCTCCTAGCACAGCTATAAAGCACAGCCTCCTCGCACAGCTATAAAGCACAGCCTCCTCGCACAGCTATAAAGCACAGCCTCATCGCACAGCTATAAAGCACAGCCTCCTCGCACAGCTATAAAGCACAGCCTCCTCGCACAGCTATAAAGCACAGCCTCCTCGCACAGCTATAAAGCACAGCCTCCTCGCACAGCTATAAAGCATAGAGGAAATGAGAGCAAGAGTTTGGGGGCGTCCGTTAAGGTTTCCGACTGACAATCACTTGCCCTTCACCGCTGTGAGTTCGAGACCTACCAGGGTCAAGATCTTTCATGTGAGGAAGCTAACCAGCTAGCTTGCGGAACGTCGGTGGTTCTACCCAGGTGCCCACTCGGGCCAGAAAATTGCCCGGAGGGGCACCTGGGGTCTTCCTCCACCATGGGAAGCTGATATGTCCACACCATAATGTCCTCGTTCAGAGGCGGGAGGGACATAAAACTGGGAAGTAACAACAACAACAAGAGCATGAGTTTATAAAAAGGCCTAAGACTTTCCCCGACAGTTCACATATGAACAAACAAGTACAGGTTCTTGGTGAATTAACTTCAACCCATCTATCAACTTGACAATGTTGCATGCAAAAGCACGCCAACGTAGAAAATCCTAAAAAGCAAATCCAATTGTTAAGCAATAAAGGTTGGTACGCAGTGATCTTATTGGTCACCTGTACACAATCAAGCAAGAACACGATGGCGGGGAAAAAGACACAAATCGAGCTTCAACGTTCTTTTACAAGATATTAATCCCCTACCACCGTCGTGCAAACAATGAATGAGGCAAAGCGATCAACTTTAATCACTATGCATAAAGGGCACATAATATCTTATTGGTAGTCTTTCTTTTTGAAATTTCAGGTAAATTTTGCGAAAAACACGGAGAAATTAATATTACATTTTATTTTTTATTTCATCTCCATAAAAACACCGTTTGATAAATACCTTGGTCCATAAGTGACATCAAACATCAGCTATATTTTTTATTTTAAAGATTGCAAAAAGTTTTTAATAATGTTTGGTACCGCTGACCCAGCTTTAAAAAAGACCAATTGCGCGGTCTGATTTTCAGAAATATGGTATATGTTTAACACTGTTGAACGAACACTTGCTTTAATAATCGCTCTACTAAATCTCCATTTGTAAATCTTTGTAAAGCTTTTAAAAAGACTTGATCACGTAACTGGTCATAGATCGTGTATGGCCGGTCTGTTACTTTCTCACATTAAATTTTGTAAGCATCGGTGAATAATAAGGTTCTTGACTTGTACCTATCAATTATTTCATAACTGAACCTTAAATGTTACGGCAAGTATGTTTGGAACTGATTGACAGATAATAAAGTAACATTACTTGAAAAATATGCAGTAGTCATCACAAATATTATTTTCGAAACAAATCAAATATCAACAACATAGTCAAAGTCATGTTCCTGTTCGGGTAACTAACAGGGTAATCTTTCCAAGCGGGTTCTATCCGTTTAAATTTTACGTTTTTAGATTCTATCCAGCGGATTGTGTAGAAAAATAACAACAAAATAGGGGTAAGTACAGCTACTCAAAGAGTTGTTTCATGTTTTATAAAATAGCTTAAAGAAATTTTGTTTCACAATCATGCGCATCAATAAAATATAAAAAGAAACTAAAGAAACAGAAGAAAGACTCTTTTTTACTCTATTTGGAGTTATTGTTCATCTGTTCATTAGTTCATTATATTTTTACATATCATAACACAAATGTGATGTACCCGTTTTTAAAAGTTAAGAAAATGAGATATATGCGTATCAGAAATCGCCACACTCACAAAACACAACCCCCCACGCAGCGAAAAGGAAGAAAGGAAAAGAAAGCATGTTTTTTTTTAAGTGTGTCAAATTCAAATAAGACGCCGCAAATGATTAATTAACGCATTATTATTATTATTATTATTATTATTATTATTATTATTATTCTATCATTAAGGTGACAATGTTTGCAAGTAAATTTATCCATCATTTGGATGAAATCCAAATTGCATGGGGGTTATATATATTGTAAATATTGAGCTGCGATCAACCCGGGGCTAAGCGGCGTGGGCAGTTATATGCATTTCCATTAATGCCAATGAACAGGCTGAATCAAAATGAGCCTTCAATATTTTCGTGTTATTTATGTTCGGTGGCTTTAAAAGTACCATGTTTATCTATTGCATACTTCTGTTTCAAGATGTATGATAGCCTGTAAGAGGTCTTCCATGCGAATACATCACTCTTTGATTTATTTCATATATTGTCAATTTATTGTTGGAAGCCTTAGCTCAACAACTGATATGTCAAGCTCTATGCTAGGCTCTCAATAAATAGCCTTCTGTGCGAACATATACTTTCACATATAGGGCCAACTTGATTTGCCAAGACGGCTTACGAACCGGCGTTAACCGGTCACCGATCAGCTCGCACGGGTGTGAAATATGAGTCAAGCGTTCCGGCTAAACTTAAATGGCGCTAATAGCTACGGCTGTGGTTGTTACACGCTCGCCGCTCAACGTAACCGGCGTATTCGGCGTGCGCTGGTTAGTGATACCGGCTTAATCTCGGAACAAATAAAGTGATTTGCGGTGCCCGTTTAGGAATCGGCGTACGCCAGCATAAGCCGTCTTGGCAAATCAAGTTGGCCCATTGTCACTCTCCAGATGCATATCCAACTTTGCTCATCATCGGTTCACAAAAATCGATAACGAATTTCTCAACAGATTATGAAGGAACAATTTAGTTTTTTCTTTACTACATTTTTATTTCTTAAACAGTCGAAAAAACCCATAGTACATATTAAAGATAAATTTCTGTCGATTAAGATGGTTATTTTTATTTTAATTTACCTTAACGATAATTTGGTCCTTTTTGACTTTGAATATAGCCACCCTATTTTCCCTTTTATTTACATAGAAACTGTAGAGAAGGTTGGATTTTTTCGCTTATCCTTACGTATTCTTTTTTCCAAATTATAAGTTTTAGAAAACCCAGGTTACATATTTTGCAAAAAATATTAAGCTATTGTTTAAACTAATTTTTATTAAATTAAATTTCAAACGTTTTGGTCCTTTTTAGCTTTTTCTAACACGACTATCGAATATTTTAAGTGAAAATTTAAGTCTCCGTAAATTTGCGAACATTCCCGATATTTTACGATCATTGACGGAAGATTGTTTAATTCGGCAGTCAAGTGCAGAAAACAATATAGAGCCTTACTAGTTTAATTTGTAGAAGTTGGAGTATTGTTTTGAAATTGTGTGATATTACTTTGAATTAAGTAGAAACACTAAATTTTGGCGAATCCGTCAATAATTTACAAATTTCATAGGCGGAAACAAATACGTACTAAATTATTCATGGCATTTAGAAATAAGTTTATGTCTTTTCGATATAGTTGTAAAATAAAATCCGATTGATATAATAAACCCAGACGAAAGTCTAAAAAGGTGATAATTGTAACAAATTACAATGAACCCCAGGTAAATCAACAGGTAAGAAATGTGACATTTTGTGTATTAACAATATGTCACATTGAGCAAAGATCTATATATTACATCTATCTATAAAGGTCTTTGCATTGAGTCACAAAAAAATGTCAATCATAGAAAATGCATAAAGAAATTAAAATCGTCATTAAAAGTCTCATCTATATGCAAGCTTATCTAAAACAAAAACCACATATATATTAAGATAACTTCAGTAAATGTTACTTAATTATTTGTAAAAGTTAAATGCTATCTATTTACAATTAATAAGTTAAAATGTAAATTTTATCCAAAATTTATATCGTAAAATGCAATCGGAAAATTGAAATTGTTAAGTTTAGGGCATATTTCTAAACACATTTGAAACATAAGCACGTAATGATGTACCCAACTGGAAATAAAAACTATCGCATGGTAATCTCTTCAACATGTATCGAGATTACATTGTAAGATTTTTTTTCAGTAAAACATAATAATTCAATGAACCAGTAGCGGATCCAGGGGTGGTTCGGACGAACCCATCTAAATTCCGTAATTTTTTGGGTCCAAGGTGGTTCGGGGTTCGAAGTTTGTAGGTAAGAATCAATATGACAGATTTCCAGAAAGAAATCGATGACCAGTTGGTGCTAAATTGTTTCATTTGGCGACAAAAAATATGACCTCCGTGGTAGTCTTGGGTGTCAAAACTTAGACTTCACGCATAGTGCGTACTCTCAATTTAAACCTGTGTATTTCCAATAAACAACTTCGCACCCTTGCACACTTGCCGTTGTAGGTGGCCAATCTGCTTTTACTCAAAACAAGAAAGTAGAGAATTGTTAATCTATGGAAAACTTGGTATTGAATGTTTTTTGCAAAGTCTCTGGTCACGGGCATTAACTTGAATTTGGATAAATCACAGAAAAGGCTACCTTTTGCAACTTAATAACATTCGAAGTTAGATTCTGGGCTATACAATGTATCATTAATTTCAAGTGCTAATAGTCGCAATATAAGAAAAAAAAATAAGTAAAGTTTGAATAAAAAAGTTATCCGCCAAAATATGCCAGACGCGCCATGGAGCACGTGCGTATATTAAACATGGTCGTTACAGGATTTTAGCACCAAAAATCATTACACAATCGTTTCTGCTTACATCAGTCTCTTACATAATTGTGCATCTGTGTGGACTGAATTTCGTGCCGTTCATGAAAAGTCGAAATATATTTAGCCGTAATATACTTTCAGGGGTTCCACTGACTAGCTGCTGAATCTCAAGGGTCATTTTAGTATCTTTTTAGTGGATTCAGATCATTTATGTCCAAAATACCCCTTACTTAAGGAAAAAATGACCCTTCAGCTAAAATCATGGAGTCAAATTGAGGGATTTTGAAAATTTCAAGAGTCAAATAGTCATCTCCGGGTCAAATGGAACCCCCGACTTTATATCCTACGAAGATTTATCGGTCCCGCTCCGTATTTCCAAATTACTTCTAACTAAAAAAGATATGATTTCATTTCGAGACATTTTATTCTTAATTCAACTTTTTTGGCATATTTTACGTTAATTAAAACAAGATCACAGTGTACACTCGAAAGTCCGACCCTACTTCCGATAGCGCTGACTATACACATAGCCATCAAGAAGGAGCTGGTTAAAAAGCAGGTAAGAAATTGAATAAAGAGTAATTATTTAATTCTTTTACTTTAAATACTTAGACTATCAAGAAATAGAGTGCGTCGAGTTATAAAATGAACGTGATACACCGTTAACTTCAAGAAAATACGATCGATCACCAAAATTTCCAAAAAAATGTCAATCGTGTCACTTCATACGTCCATATCAAAGCTTTATTTACATTGTTTGGCCGAAATTCGTTTTACTATGTGAAGTGTATTCATTACTGTATCACTTCATGTAGTTAAATCTTGTCCAAACCCACTAGTTTTCGAAAAACTGGAATTTTCATTAGCACTGGTAGTGTGACAAGATGGTACGGCTACTAGCCAATTGACAGTCCGGCTACTAGCGTTTTCTTCTAAAAAATGGTACGGCTACTAGTCGTCCCCGAATCATTCAGTGGTCTGAGAAATAAACATTAATGGCGAATTTATTTAATGAAATTATATGTATACAAGAGACCTTTGATGCGTAGCTAGAAAGGGTCGCCGCAGAAATCATTGGATATTTACTATACAAGTTACAATGGGATGCAATGGAAATAAACGATGGCACTGAATTGTACACTATTTAATGGCTTGACAATCTCACAGCCTTCATGAAAATTGCTTAAAATTCGATTGACTACATCGTTTATTGACGCAAAACCTTGAAAGATGTCGTAACGCAAAAAAATGTCTGATTGGTAAGAGGAAACCATGGGCTGAACATCGGAGTTGGATTTAAGACAATGTTTGCGCGACACTAGAACTCATTGAGGTGAACATTTGTGTGGTTTTACAGAAATTCCTCCATTCATATAGGAGAAATGGTCCGGACAAATCCGGACGGACGCACGGACGGATACACGCACGCACGCACATACACCGAACCGCCAAAAGTGGCGACTAAGTCGAGCTAACCGCAAGCGCGCTCGACAAAAGTATGTTTTAGCCAATCTATAAAAGATTTGTATCAGTTGCAACCATTTGCAGACACTTTTTGCAAACCATTCAGAAGCCCAAATCACCATGTGCAAAAGCACTTCTTACAATCAACAATACTCTTGCGTGCGTGCGTGCGTGCGTGCGTGCGTGCGTGCGTGCGTGTATGGGGGAATAGGCTATACGATCCTGGGGAAATGCATTTGGGCTTCTAGAGTAAGTCGAGTTGATTAAGGAGTTATCTTGCATCGTTGCAAATGGTGCGTAAAATGGAAATAATTATGCAACACAATTTTTTACCAATTCATTTCAATGTGGAGTAACTATACACGAGTTTTGTCGTCGCTTTCAAGATTTGTTAACATTTCACCAGAAACCAAATATCAAATATGTACTTTCTATGCAGTATGTTTCAAAATACGACTGTTCTGCTGAAGCAAGTCTATTTTGTACGTATATGGGCGGATTTTTTAAATATGATTTACGAAAATAGAGAAGTCCAAGGTATATTTGTAACGGGGATTGCGGCATACTGCTACAAATAAAGTGATTTGCGGTGCCCGTTTAGGAATCGGCGTACGCCGGCATAAGCCGTCTTGGCAAATCAAGTTGGCCCATTGTCACTCTCCAGATGATTCATTTCATGTACTGTCACTCTGCGCTTTCTTTTAAATACTGTCAATTTGTCAGAAGTCTATTAGCAACTGAACTTTAAACTGATGTACACGATAGAAACATTTGAATTAACTTAGTAATGTCATGAACTACTTTCCAAAAGCAAACTAAGAATTAAATATTTTCCACACTTCGTATCCTGAGTATAACAATCACTCACTTATTTCAATTTTCGCTCCGTTAAAACTAACAAAAAACAAGACACTACATTCTAAATAAACTTTCGCAATTGACAGTTTTTCAATTTACAAGAATCTCAAATCGTCACAGAAATCTATTATTTAGCACTGGTAAAGTAAAAAAAATATTATTTAACACTAGTTACGTCACAGCCACCTTATTGATAAATGACCTTGACTAATAACTGGGTAAATAAAGCTTGCTTTTTTTTAAATTTCAACCAACTTCAACGATGAAGGATGTGTTTCGTACACGTGCAAAAAATGATTTTCAGGCAAGGCATTTAGTCAAATTCTAAATTATGGTTAAGTATACGCAAAAATTCCTTGTTAAACAACGGTAGTACAGAAAATGATATTTGATTAAATGACATCCAAAATAGCTGGTTGTCAGTTTTGGATCATAGATAATTTATATTTCGCTGTCAGAACCTCAGAAAGAAAACTACATGTTAAGCAGACGCAAATATGCTCATTGTGTCGGATAATGCACAATATTTAAAGGAGCAATTCTTAGAAGGTCAATTTATTTTCAACAAAATAAACTAAAACGCACAGAATTTAAGTTAAAAATTCTTTGCCTATATTGAAATAGCAAACAAATTAAAATATAAACAAAGTGAATTTTATAGGTTAATTAAAAATAAATTATCTTGTAATCAATTTTGATCATATTTTTATTAATATTCGGATGTCCAATTTGTGGGTCGAAATAAAAATTTAACAAATTTTGCAAGCAGTAGAAAATCATTTTATTGACTCATTGACACATCGCGGTATCGTAACGTAAACAGTTATATACAAGATAATTATACACCAAACAGTTTTAAAATTTAAACAAACATCAAGTACTTAGTTTTTAGACTACCATACCTATGTTGCTAAATTGTTATCAAAATTTCGCCTTAGACAAGTTTTTCACTCATCATACGGATACACTGTTTTTGACCTAGTTTCTACTCAAGTGCGGCCTTGCAGAATATGTCGTCTGCTATTTAAGAGTAATCATCGTGAAATATAAGAAAACAAATGACTTTTTGTTCATCTTAAAGTTTGTAGAAATTAAAATCTGAAATATCTTGCGAACAACCAACTGCTAAGGATTTCTGTCAAAGGTAATCAACTTTGCTTTATATTTTTTTATTTAAATAAATTATTTTTTTCATTTACTAGTATTAAACACTAATGTACATTAAGGCGCACCATTAACTTGGACATTAAAAGTATTGTTCGACATTGTCTGTTTTAAAATAGATAAAGAGTAGGTCCAGCTGCCAATGTTATACGGTATTTGACGTGCGGAGAATGACCATTCATTCACTAGTGGGTAGAACCTTCGATATGCAGTAATCATTTGAATAAATTCAGCTGTTACAGTAGTGGTTCTTTCCCCATAAGGCGTCCTATACCGCGTCAGTGGTCCTCAGTCCTAAAGAGGCGATCAACTGAAGCCATGTAACGTTTTCAAAGGCGTTTCTAAAATCGGGGTAATTCAACAAAGTACCTTGTACCTGCTTGTTTTTGTTGTGGATATTCTATCACTGTTTTGGAGAAAATCGTAGCTTTCATTAAGAGCGAAGGGTGTACAGCGATCGAATTCTTTCAGACCTTATATCGACATGGATAAACAATGACGATAAACGATATTCACTGTCTGATACTTCGATGCGAATATAAAAATGCATCGATTTGCATGATTCCCATTACTCGTGGGTATATAATTATTCTGTTCATGTTCACAACTAAAGGTACCTGCTTTGAAAGTTATTATAAATGTTTATAATAATAATGAGCTGTTTTCTTTTCAGATGGCATGTTCTCGACTTCAGGTGTTAAAATTTGTTGGCTTCTTTGTTGGTCTAGCAGCGAAGTTTGTGACAGGCTCTATATTCGTCTTCAATGTTTATCAGGACGCGATCAAAGTTAACTTCAACTACACACAGACGGAAGGTATTAATGTCCAAATCACAATAAATACACTAACTCAAAGTTCTAGTTTGTCACATATTGTCCGTAATATTTCATCAGAAAGACATCGACTTAAATTTTTATTTGTGATCATTTGCTGACATCAGTCTTCAAATATAAGCTTTAATCTTGAAATAATTGACTTTGGAACATTTTGGCGAGCGGTATCCTTAATTTTGCTAAAAATGCGTTTCATGCAATTAAAGATTAATTAATCAGAGAATTGCTCTAATTTGCTATTTTTTCGATTTCTTATTTTGTTTTAAAAGAACTCCTCTTTAGTAGGAAAAACAAAAAAAATTTTTCAGCAGCAATTTTGTTGAAATAAATCCCTTCGAAACACCCAATTAAATACCCAATTTTATTATTACCTCCCTGATCAAATTTTGACCTTGGAGTGTTAGTAAATGGTAAATATTCATTTTAGAAAACAAACAAACGATTTAATATACTTTAGTAGTTGATTCCATGACAAAACAGTTCTTTTCAAAATCTTCCTTTGCAAAGTGAAGAAACGAAATAAGCATACCATGTAAACATATACAATATATGACCAATTAGAACTTCGGGTAAGTTTACACTCATTTTCCTTTAAGCTCATCTGTTCAAAGCAAATGTTCTAATATAATCTTCGATTTGGTCGTTGTCAGTCGTCATCACTGGTCCTGTGTTAGCCTAGCAGAGATATCCGAAATCGGCCAACCGGCATTCAACATAAACGCGATACCGGTTACTGATTAATACAAATAGTAGTATGTTTTTATTCAAATAGATTACATTTGTCTGCGGGAAAATTTTGCAACAGATCACCAAAATGTCTTATAAAGATATTTTTGGTTGCTCACCAATAGGTAACTGTCTTCTGATAACATATGATATCGGACGAGACCTCTAAACGACACTAGTAAAATACGAGAGTCTTATACTAAATAAGCTAAAAAATTGTTCGAAAAAAATCACAGAGAATTGAGCACATTTAGCAATTACTTGCAAAACCTTTAACCGACTCAAGAAAAACTATTTTTTGTTGTTTTTGGTTTTTTTTTTAAAAAACACCCACTCACCGCCTCCATGTTTTGTCCTTTATAAAAAGTCATTCGACATAATAATCTAAATGCAGAGCTTTGCAAAATTATTTTCGCACTTGTTTGAACTTGGCCTATCGCAAATGTTAACAACTTATTAGAATTATGTTCATTTTTCTAAATTAATTATGTCAGATATAATGAATCGTCTAAAACACCTGGAAATGACTGCACTCATTTAAGAAGCACAAAATAAGCTTAACAAATCAGTTTAAATTAATTTTTCTCTGTACATATAGGAATGTTTGGTGGTTTTATTCCGAAGACATTTTAATATATTTTTTGTAGTCTGTACATTCAATCAGTGCTGTTCAAAGTTTCAAAGCTTCTTTTTATCTATTACTGTAGCATTATTTGTGCCATGTTGCGGCCATTGAGGCCGTTGAGCACGATACATATATCTGTTTACATATTGAGTTGCGCTTAACCCGTGGCGAGGCGGCGTGGACAGTAAAATGCATTTCCATTACTGCACATCAACGGAATCAGTCAATCCAGGCCTCAATATTTTCATATGTGTCGTGTTCGGTGGCATTCAAAGTTCCATTTCATCTATTTCAAGAAATATTTCATTGGTAGTTTTATTCTGACCGAATTTTTCTAAAAACGTATAGACTGAAATGTCTGGTAACTTTATTCCTGAGGCAATTTAATCACATAATTCCTTTACCATATCTAAGATTTTGTATTTCAGTTGAACTGTTATCGTCTCTGCTGAACATCGGACTCGGTGTTGGATTTGTACCTGGCATGTTGTACGACAGGTTTGGGCCTACCATAACGTCTGGAGCTGGTCTTATCGTATCTGTACCTGTCTATTTGCTGATTTGGAGCACAGTAAAATACCGCAAATTTTACAGCGAGAACGTCTGGCTGATGGCTATATACTTTGTGTTAGCAGGTGCGTGGGTTTACTTTTTTTCGTCGTTGAACAGAAATGCAAGAGTTTTATTGTTATGTTTGCTTCTTGTTATATGTTCACCAATTTTTATGCTATTATTTAACAAGTACTTTGCCAGAAACTAGATTGCTTGTAATCTGTTAGTCGAAAGACAACTGGACAACTACGTCGTATTGCCAAAGTTAAAAGTCGGATAAGACAGTTCGTAATATGTAAGACAAAGTACAGTATTTACATTGAATGTATCAATAAAATGTTTATTGCAGTTAAAACTTAAATGCCCAATTACAAACTTTGCCGTTTATGTCAGTCATTGATCGTACACGATTTGACATCGTTTTCCTCGCATAGGCCAATAAATTTAATCTTGAACTTGAATTATGAAGTTGATAATTTAAAATATGACACTATTTCTTATGAGAAATTATTATGGAATAGTGATAATGTAAATGATTTTAAAAATGTAATATCTGATCAAATTTTCGAGTTTAGTTCCGTCGTCGACAATGTCGTCGCAGAAGTTATACCCCTGGATGTAGGTATTAATACAATCTCCGAAATGTTATATAATGAAGCATTTAAGATATTTGGCATAAAAAGACTATAAATCCTAACCGTGTAAATAAGCGAAAATATAAAAGCCCCTGGTACAACAATGAATGCGAAATCGCGAGGCGAAATTTAAAATATGCAAATAAAATATATCGTAAAAACAGATCGCCGACAAATGCAGAAGTGCTTATCACAAATCGCCGCTTATTCCGATTGGCTAAACGAAGGGCTCGTGCAAAATTTAACTTACTACAGAAAAATAAAATGAATATGTTATCCAAATCTAGTCCTCAAAAGTTTTGGAGTGAAATAAGGAAGTTAAGGAAAATAAAAAATAAATCGAAAGTATCACATAATGAATTTCATGAACATTTCAAAAATCTTTTTTAAGGTGTTGATGTTTTTAAAAATGACGTAGTTGAAGATCAATTATATGAACACGAAAATATTATCAATATTGACCAATTAGATTGTGACTTTACTAATGATGAGGTATTACAAGCATTAAATTCGTTGAAGCGCGGTAAAGGTGCGGGCGCGGATTTGTTAGTCCCCGAAATATTTATTGATTGTAAAAGTATTTTATCACCACTCATGTGTAAGCTCTTTAATTTTATTTTTGCAAAGGGTATTTATCCTAGTTCATGGTGCTCAGGAGTTATAGTACCGGTGCCCAAAAAGGGTGATCTGAGCGATGTTAACAATTACCGTGGAATAACTTTAACAAGTGTTTTTTCTAAAATATTTTCAATATTACTAGATACGCGATTGCGAAAATGGGCTGAAAGCAATAATTTACTTTCAGACTATCAATTTGAATTTAGAAAAGACAAAAGCACAACTGATTGCATATTTGTATTAACATCAATAATAAACAAGGTAATTAAATATGAGAAAAGGAAACTTTATGTATCAATGATCGATTTTCGTAAATGCTTTGATATGCTCTATAGAAATGGTATTTGGTATAAACTTATTGTTCAGGGAGTCTCATC
Source organism: Corbicula japonica (assembly GCA_038501625.1). Classification (NCBI taxonomy): domain Eukaryota; kingdom Metazoa; phylum Mollusca; class Bivalvia; order Venerida; family Cyrenidae; genus Corbicula; species Corbicula japonica. The sequence goes on from JAZAYU010000026.1 coordinate 5,330,810, forward strand.
GAAAATAGTTAAGATCCTGCGAAGCATATATTTGAGTGTAAAGGCTTGTGTTAGAAGTAATGGTGCTTTATCAGAGAATTTTGACACATATATGGGTGTAAAACAGGGTGAGCCCCTATCACCCTTGTTTATTTTCTTTGTTAATGATATGTATGAATCTTTAAATAGTGCTGATGTACCTTGTTTTACATTGGATGAAATGCAGATTTTCTTATTGCTATTTGCTGACGATTTAGCATTATTCTCTTATACTGAAGAAGGTCTTCAATTATTATTAAATAAATTAGCAATTTATTGTAATAAATGGGGTGTTTCTGTTAACACTGACAAAACGGTTGTAATGGTTTTTAAAACTGGAAATAGACCAGAGCATGTGCAGTTGTTTTATGATAACAAATTATTGGCTGTAGTTAAGCAGTTTACATATCTAGGTGTTAACATATCATCAAACGGTAACTATTACAGAGCTCAAAAGTCGCTATCAGATCAAGCATTAAAAGCATTATTCTCGCTAAATTTTCTTTTTGATGAGGTTTCTTTAAGTATTTCAGAAAAATTAAAACTATTTGACGCTATGATTTCACCTATTTTATTTTATGGATCAGAGATCTGGGGATTTCATAAAGCCCCTGACATTGAACGAGTACACTTGAAATTCTTAAAACAGCTATTAGGTGTTAAGGTGCAAACTACAAATTCTGCAGTATTTGGTGAATTCGGAAGATTCCCATTTGAAATATTACGTAAAGTAAGAATTGTTAAATATTGGTATCGAATATTACAGTTACCAGATTCATTTATTTATAAAATGTTGTTTTTAAAGGACGTAAATGGTATACATATAAACAGCTGGTTCATAAATTTGAAATCTTTGTTGAAAGAACTAGGTTTTTCATATCTGTGTAATAAGGTAAACATAGAACCAATAGAAATCCAAAGAGTAATTCAAAGAATATATGATCAATACTTGCAAAAATGGTGTTCTGAATTATATAATTTTTCAAAGCTTGATTCATATAAATTGTTTAAATGTGATTTCGTAGAAGAAAAATATTTGAGTTGCATTGAAAACAGTAAATTTAGAAAAGCTCTATCTAGATTCCGTTGTTCATCTCATAAATTGGCTATTGAAGAAGGAAGGTTTAGAAACATAGAAAGAAATAACAGAATCTGTACACAATGTAATCAACATCAAATCGAAAATGAATACCACTTTTTGTTAATTTGTCCAAAATATAGAACTTTACGAACAGAATTAATTAAAAACTATTATATTTCCTGGCCCAGTCATTATAAATTCAAAGCATTATTTCAAACTAAAAGCAAAAAACAATTAAATAACCTTGGTAAATTTATTTTTTTAGCAATGGAAAAAAAGAGATGATAATGGCTTATTTTGATATGCATGTTAATAGTTTTTGTAGCGCACTTTATTAATTACACGAACCACTTATATTATACTTTTGTTAACTACATATACCATGCCTCTTATATCATACTTTTCTTGTGTTTTCTTTTATACTTTATATGCCGCCAATATGAAATGTTGTTTGGCTCTGAACATGTATTTGTTTAATGCCAATAAAAATTTGACTTGACTTGACTTGATCTACATACTCCAGTCTATTTGAGGATTGTAATTTCAACGTTTGAAGTCTGATGAATAATCTGAAGAGAAAGTATCCCTTTCATAATTTAAAGTGCAAACTGTTCAACATATTCGATACACATTTTATAGATAAAGAGTCGTCAAAGAGAAGAAGATAATGTGGCTTTAAGTGCTTTTAGTAATCTGATAACAAGTCCTAGGGTTTTAAAGTCGTCATTAATAATATTTTTATCTCCAACTCTGAAGAACAAAAATTGGCGACTTCTTGATGATTAATTGTAGAGTACACAATATGAATGTCTTACTTATACCGTTACAGCCAATAAAGAGATTATTCAAATTCTTACTTTAACAACTTAAAGAAATATCCTCACAATTTCAAAACCTGTATCATTGTCGGGGACTTTAATTTAATAATTAATCCAGAGAAAAACGTTTAAACTACATAAATGCAAATAATCACAGGGGGTTCTGCTGGGGCATTGTTGGGGTCGATGTAATGAATTCATTCATTTTATAAGGTTTTAGAACTGATCATTTATTAATTGTTTTGAATATTAGATAATATTAACAAACTTATGAAATTCCCTTCGGAAGTTCAATAAGGTGATTTTAAATAAACATATTTTGTGGAAAGATAATCATTTAATACAATTGTAACAAGAAACAAAATAACGGTAGATTTCGAATATTCAAAATAAAATGCTGGAACAACGATAGAGTTTTAAACATAAATTACTTACTTGAAAAACCTTTGTTTATTGCAGATAAAAGAAGTAGAAATAAAAAATATCACGTATCTTATACTAAAAGAACAATAAAATATTAACATTGAGCAGTTATTACTTGACATTCTTGAAAAAAGAAGACGTTCAGATATAGACAGACTTAGCTGCAGATTTATTTGAAGCCAAAAAATGCAGATTTGTTGAATGTATGAATGTAAGAAAGATAAACGATAAAATCTAGAGCAAATAAGGTTTTTGCCAAAAACCTGGTGAAAAAACCAATCCAAATATTTTTGAAACCTAGCAAACTTTAATGTCAAAATTCAAAAGTAGACAAACACAAGTTTGAACTTCAAGGTGAACTCTCTTAAGAAATGTTGTATAGCTTAATATATGATGGTTGTCCCAATAATTCGTAGACTATTTAAATAAACAATAAACTACTGAACATATCTTTAAGAAAATTTCACAGTTAGTTATGACATCATTTAGTAACAAGAATGCTGAATTTCAAAGAAAAATCTTCTAAAATAAAGAAATTACATACACTTTATTAAACCGTGATAGCGATCGGCGGCGCACGTCAAAAAGCGCTATGATTTGGAATTCAATAATTTACTTTTAACAATTTATACATTACACAATGCCATTTTAGCCGCAAATTGTTAATGTTGCCTTAATTGGTGATCATTCTGAAATCAATAAGCAAAGTTTTTTTAAAAAATTGCTTGTTTCGTGCTAATATGTAAAAATTAACTTCTTATGACTTGACTTTTTTAAATCTTGAAATATCAGAATACAATGGTTATTAACGAGTCCATGTTTCCCATTTCCCATACCGCATATGATACCACATTTATGTTGAATGGGGCTGAAATGTTTTTTGAACACTACAAAGTTATTAAAATGTATGATCATGGTTGAAGGTTATAAAGCTGAGTTTGGAAACCAGTCTCAAATCTCAAGCATCTGATTGGCTGAAATGGCGACTGCTCAGCTTTATAACCTTGGGCAAAGATTAAAGTTAGAGTAGACCAAACAAAGCGTCACCTTAGGTATAAGTACCATTGAAATATAAAGGAGATATTCAGTTATTGCACTTAGGCGACGATAAGTTGTTTGGAACATTGAAATCAGTAATCATGTCATTTGTTCACATTTCAATATAAAATTGGAAAAACACATTCTATTTCTTAATTAATCAAATAATATTGTTAAGATGAATAATTAAATACTGCGTTAATTGTTCCTGAGAAAAGTAAGTAATAATTATATGTAATTTTTACTGGTGGCTGTGAACATGGGCGAAATGTTTTTAATTATGTATAATTCTGGGTTGCACGTGCTACTTGTGATGCAATTTGTGAAAAAAGTGAAATATGCATATCAGGAATCGCCAAACATACAAAGACAGTCTCTCCACGCAGCGAAAAGGAAAAGTAAAAGAGAGCATGTGTTTATAAGTATGTCAAATTCAAATGAGACATCACAAATAATTAACGAAAATGAGAACCCTTGGGGTAACCGCCTTGGAAAGATCGAAACAATATGCCACTGGTGGGGTTAAACCAAGTTCTAGGGTGCACCAACCTCTCACTTGCCCCCAAAAGGCTCTCATATCAACACACAAATACAAGTTGTCTTGGTGAAATAACTCCAACCCACCCATCAGCTCAACAATGTTGCATGCAAAAGTCATTGTAGTAAATTATTAACATGTAATAGTTAATATGAGCATATATTGTTATAATTAATTGAGCGTCAAAAAACATTCTCTGTCTTAGCAACAAAGCATATATTTTTTTCTTTTAGGTTTTGGGTCAGTGTTTACATACATGGTGGCGCTGAACACAAATGTCATCAATTTTTCTTCAAAGCACACTGGCAAAATTGTTGGGTTCTTGAATGCTTTCTTCGCTGGCAGCCCATCTGTTTTTGCTACTGTTTATTATAAAATGTTTGCCACCGGAGATTCAACAATTGTCGAGAACCAGGACTTTGCCGGCTTCATGCTCTTCTTAGCTATACTGTACGGCATCGTTAATATACTTTGCATGGTATTTTTAAGAATCTACAAGGAACCAGAACACAACAAAAACGATATATCAGTTTTGTATTATAAAGACTCTACTGGCGTGGTGTTTGATGAGATAACCATTGCGGCGAACGGTAACTTGGAAACAGAAGATATAAAGACTGACAATAAAAAAGAAACTGTTGATGAATTAAATAAAAAGAATTTGTCGTCTGACAGTAAAGAGCCAATGACTCTCAGAGAAACCCTGTGTAATATAGATTACCAGCTCTTTGCATGGATGTTTGCATTTGCATCTAGCGCAGGCTTGGTTTATGGTAACAATATAACAGTCACTTCTAAAGCAATGCATCTAGACAACTACAACAGTTCACTTGTCATCATTGTTCCTATAACCAATGCCATCGTTAGCGCTTCCATTGGCATTTTATCTGACCTACTAAAGGAGAAAATACCAAGACTGGCTCTAGTCGTTATGGCTTGCCTATCCTTTGCAATCGCCCAAGCTCTAGTCTTGATTTTTGCGCAAACATACGTCTCGCTAATTGTTGCAACAGTGTTTGATGGCATCGGTGTTGGTATAATATGGAGCTTATGTCCTACTATAACAAAGGAGATGTTTTCCGTTCAGCATCTAGGAAGAAACTGGGGCATTGCTCTCTTGTTGGCCGCTCTTTTGGCTCTCGCTTCGCAGGAGCTCTTTGGAGCTCTCTATGACGCCAAGATTCCAGAAGGAGAGGGCAATAACTGCTACGGAAAGAGTTGCATTGAAGGTGGATATGGAGTTTTTCTTGGTGTGGCATTGGTAGCATTTGTACTGGGAATTATCATCCTTGTTCGAAGAAGATGCTGTAAAAAGAAAAGCAATTAGAAAACAACCTCTAAATACTTCGCTTAAATTCTATATTTAAATGTTGGTCAATATCTGTTCTACTGAATTTATGTGAAAGACGCTTGAACTACCCAATCAAGTTCTACACTGGTTGTTAACGATATCACAAATCACAAGCACTAATTAACTCCGAACAGTTTCATCGAAAGTAGCTTTGATAGTAAATCTCATATTATATTTCTGATATTACGACCACTGCAGTGTTTGAAAAAAAACAGTCATGTAGCGTTTGTTGATTTCATATAACAAGACATTTATAAAGTTGAAAGCTTACATGACAAGTATGAGTATATTACTGGCTTTGACTGATCTACTCCTCCAGTAAACCGTACAGCCTTTGACCATCCATAACGACACTTCATCTCGCATCTCAACTATAAAACAACAATGTTTCGTGTTATTATTCCAAACACTTATGGTTTTAAAATGCTTAAAATAAACCTAAATTGACCTTACTAAAACATACAGTGTAGAATGTCGAGACGAGCAGCAGTATTGTATACTTTGTAGTAGCGCAATAGGAATGCATATTGTTACTTAATTTGCTATTGTTGTTAAAGTTTAAGGCGCCTACCCTTTTGCTGAACATTTAGCAGAAGTATGCAATGTCATCGTGATTTGTGTTGTATGGAATCAGTTTAATTATATACCAGAAATAACTTAATTTAGCCATTTATTATCTGAAGGATGTTTTATTTGTTGTTGCTATTTAAAGAATGTGGTAGCGTAATTGGTATTGTATTGATAGGCGCTGTCGCCGGACGGGTTTGTCACCCAGTAGGGCGCTGTCGCCGGACGGGTTTGTCACCCAGTAGGGCGCTGTCGCCGGACGGGTTTGTCACCCAGTAAGGCGCTGTCGCCGGACGGGTTTGTCACCCAGTAGGGCAATATCATTTCAAAACGTTCTGTTATAACATGACAATATACAATGCACATTTCCTTTCGAAGCTAAACTAAGACATTCACTCGAACATACCGATTGAGAAAAAAAGATGTCCAGAAAGAAAACGGTAACCGCAAAAGGTGTCTGTGAAAAAAATGCATGTACGTTTTTCTGTATAGTTAAAGATTGAATCGATATTTGATGGTTTTCATTTGGGTATGGAAAACAGTTGGGTTGTTTGAAGTGTGTGAAGCCCGAAGGGCTTCACACATACTTTAAACCATCCAACTGTTTTTCATACCCAAATGAAAACCATCAAATATCGATTTAATCCTTATATTTACACACATAAATACTCTCTTTAATATAGAAATTATTTAAAGAATTCGTGATATTACGGCTTTTTCGAATGGCTGTTGGAACAGCAACGTTGACGACAAAGTGAATGACGACACGCTTTTTCGCAGCAACTCGTGGCAAAACGTGCGTGCTGGGCGACGTCACACGTCAAAACATTGTGCAACGTCCAATGAATTGTGAACGGTTCTACTATAGCCACGCCTTTTAAATCATCACGTCACACTGTTTACCATTGGAAATTATGATTCCTTAAATGAATAAGACTTCGTCGTAGAGGACGAAGTTGAAGTGTAAATATATATTATTGAATGAAATAATTTTCTGATTAGAGCTGCATTAAGGCTCCGTAAAATATTATTATGTGCTTGGATATTGGTTTAATTGGAATCTTATTTTGTGTTGAACTTTGTCTACTAATTTTACAATTATAAACTTACTGTTGTGTGAACAGTAATAGCAGCAGTAAGTTGTGGTGGTGGTGATTGTCTAACAAACAATCAACAGTAATGCGAAGGATGCTTTAAATAAAAATAGCGAATATGAGATCTATTTTCTTCCTTATTATTGTTTAATTGCTTACTTTTATCTTTTTCCCAGTTAACCAGATGTTCATATATGTGCGAGCTGTCATTGATGTGTATGAGAGGGCAAGACTCGAGTGCTTATGTGTATAAGTGTCTTTTTTGTGTGTGGGGTTGTGCCATTTGTTAAACGTGAAATATGTATTTCACGAAGTGTACGAGTGGGCATCTTTGCCTCTTTTGTAGCACTGTATATCACGAAGTGCGTGAGCGGGCACCTTTGCGTCTAATGTAGCACTGTATATCACGAAGTGCGTGAGCGGGCATCTTTGCTTCTATTGTAGCACTGTATATCACGAAGTGTGTGAGCGGGCATTTTTGCGTTTATTGTTGCACTGTAATTCAGTGGATGGCTTTTATCATCCGCATATTTCTTGTTTTGCGGTTTGAATTTTTATTGAGTAAATTAATTTTAGATATTTTAAATAAACTGTCGCCAGAATCTTATTTTGATAAAAGTGCTACTTCTTGGGGGACCAACCCTATTTTTTTCTGGACTCCATAGTCCGAAACAAGCTGGACGCAGCAACCAATTTCATGCTTATATCCGTTATCGTTATCTTAATTTAGGTTATGCGGCAAGATTAGCTGATGCCCTTAGGATAATGTTATCAATGCGAATGTAAACTATTGCTTAATATAGAACACAAATAACGAAATCGGACTAATCTTGTGATTTATAAAGTACTAGATAACTTACCTGGTTTTTGTTAATACTGGATACACATTTTTTATTTATTGACGTATGTTTTATGTGAAATGACGTTGTTTTGCATAATGTGAAGCCCTTATATTGTGGTAGTTTAATTCATATAGGCAGTTAATTGAATCAACAAGTATGGCACTAGACAAGCACTTGGCATTGAAGATTTTCGGGTTGGCGATAGGGTGTGCGGCAAAGTTTACCACTGGTTCCTTATTTGTTTTTAATGTTTATCAGGATGCTATTAAAGACACGTTTAACTATACTCAAAAGGAAGGTAAGACCTATACATATCCTAGAAACATATTCACATATTAAAACCATAATTCTGTTACTTTGAGTTTTCTTACCACAAAAATCACTAACAAATTTAAATGTTTATTAGTGTGATTCTTTCAAGTTTTTAGTTTTATTTAATAAAATAAATATCTGTGTTCTATCATTCATTGATATTAATGAGTTAAAAGCATATTGGTAGTCAATATTTTTCTTCCTTATAATAAAACTAAAACAAAATTAATTTTGAAGTATTGGCGTGCAATCAAAAGCCAATAGAGCAAACATAACTAGTAACTCAAAATGTTCGTACGATGATACATACCTAGGCAACGGGTAACGCAAAACAAAATGTTCGTGAGTGGGACGATTAGCATGAGATTGTGTAAAACATTTATAGCCTTATTTAGCATCCGCTGCATAATGCCACTTAAATCAGTTTAGTGTCCTACTCTGTCATATTGTCTTCACATGATCACAAAAATAATAAATATTTTCTATTTTCCGTTATGCATTTAAACTCATTGATGTACCTAAGTTTGAAGTGTTAAATAATCTTTATTTCAAAAGTTGGAAGCCATCTCTTTTTTTTCAGAATATTTATTATACATTATTATTATTATTATTATTATTATTATTATTATTATTATTATTATTATAAGTTAGATCGGGAGTTCGAACCAATCTCTAACGTAATTGTAAAAATACACATTATTTATTTTCCGTTTGATAGTGGAACTGTTGTCTTCCATGCTGAACATTGGGCTCGGTGTCGGATTCCTCCCGGGTATGATCTACGACAGGCTGGGTCCGCAGTGGACTTCTGCCATCGGACTGCTTGTTTCTGTCTCTGCCTACATGATGATATGGAGTAGTACGAAGTCAGTGAAATTCTATTCGGGAAACTCGTGGCTCATGGCAATTTACTTCTTCATTTGTGGTATGATCTCTTTCTCTGAAAAAAAACATAATTAATTATTTTATTGTCGTTTTTTGAGGATATAAAAGAAGAATAAGTGTTATTGTGAAAAAATCTTAATTAAATTTAAGTAAATTTATTAATTACATCAATTAATTGATTAATGTATTCATTAATGTATGCAAATTACTACTTACGCCGCCTACATAACAATATGTCTGATAGTTTACATTCTTATTGTGACTGTGTGTCAGCGTTGATTATGATTGATTTTGCGTATAATGTTTAAAGTTTTCTTTGTTTCTTTTCTGGTCTGTGTGGGACGATCTGATCCCGTGTGTCTAATTTTTGTCATGCTCACTTAAGGAAGAATTAAAATTACTATTGTTCGATTTTATCAAATCTTAACAATGTCCGTAAAACCTGGTACTAGGAGGAGAAGGCAAAAATTGTTATCTTCATTAGAAGCATTTTGTTTTAAATGCTATACATTTTGGGTAGGATAAGCGACTGACTGTGCGCATTTACAAGTTCAAAGTTCCCTTTTTATCTATTTCATATTTTGTTTTCTCTGATATTCTGCTTTCAGTTTAGACTATTTTAAATCTTTACTTAATGCATTATATTTCAGGACTCGGATCAGTATTTACCTACATGGTTGCTTTGAATACGAACATAATAAATTTTGATAAAAAGCACACTGGCAAAATCGTGGGGTTTCTCAATGCGTTTTTTGCCGGAAGTCCATCAGTGTTCGCTGTCATCTACTACCATTTATTTACCCACGGAGATTCAGCTGATACCTCGAACCAAAATTTTCCGGGCTTTATGCTGCTTTTTGCAATTAGTTTTGGAGTGGTTGATATTCTTTGCATCTTTTTTCTCAAAATTAGAAGTCGCGAGTCACCCGTATTTGTAAAATTTGAAAACGAATCCGATATTAACGACATCAATAATGACAAGATTGGAACAGATGGTTACGTACTGAAAGGTGACCGCGATGACAACAACCATGAAATATTTTGCTTCGCCAGAAGAAATGGTAGGCAAAGTATTGCCGGTGACATAAACGGAGATCCTTCACCTTCCCAAGTTAAACAGAGACTTGACAACGATGCGGAAAGACCAATGACTCTTAAGGAAATACTAATGGATGTGAATTATCAAGCTTTTGTGTGGCTCTTTGCATTTGCTTCCTCCATTGGACTCGTGTATGCGAACAATATTACTGTTATAAGCAAGTCTCTCCACTTGAACAATTATGACGATAGGCTTACAATCATAATACCAATAACAAACGCAATAATAAGTGCGGCTGTTGGTCTTTTCTCTGATTTCTTGAAAGACAGATTACCAAGAATGTGGATTTTAATTTTCGGTAGTATTTGTTTCACAGTATCTCAAATACTAGTTTTTCTCTTTGCACAAACACTTGGATTGCTAGTAGTTTCAGCTATATTGGTTGGAGTAGGCATTGCAATACTCTGGTCAATATCTCCCACTATTATGAAAGAGATGTTCTTTGTTGGAAACTTGGGAAGAAACTGGGGTATTGCAATACTTATCGCCTCGCTGGTTGGATTCGGTACTCAGGAAGCTTATGGTGCAATATATGACGGTAAAACTGCCCCTGGAGCTGTGGATTGTTACGGAATTGACTGTATTCGTGGTGGAACTGCTATTTGCATGGCCTGTGGTTCTTTGTCGGTTATAATTGGCTTACTAATACAGCTCAGGAAAAGATGTTGTCCGTAAATACCAGTTGGTGGTTGCTCGAACTAGAAAATTTTACGACATATACAGTGACGAAACGAACAGACAAATAACAGCCATTTACAATGACATTTTAGATCAATGATTTATTGTTATGATTTATGATTATGTTAGGTTCTATTAGGATCTGAATTGATTGACAAACAAAAAATGTCTCGTTTAATTTCTTGATATAGTATGGATGTATAATATTGTATGTATAATCACTCGTTAAACTCTTTAAGGATGTCGAGAAACGTTGATGTTATCGAGATAAAACACTCTACAAATTGCTGGCTTATGATTGATCTGGTTGAAGACTGATGACAATTTCAACAGATTATCTGCTTAAAAGACTGTTCTTAGTTTCAGCATTTTTCCTGAACAAAGAAAAAAAGATGTCTATTGATAAAAACATGTAAATGTATTGTCAAGCAACACAATAACTACAATACAGATAACAGTATTTTGAGACAGAAACACATCAGATGTCAAACATGATTCCGAATATTTTAGACATATTACATTAAATTTAAACTAAATATTTGATAATTTTTTATATCAAATACATCAAATATTTATCATTTCTGTCATTCTGTTCAATAAATGTATTTCAATCATGTCTTATTTGTGAGTCTGCTCCTATCACTTTATAAGCCGTGCTCTCTATTCCTCTCTCCTTCTTGGCTGTGTGAGGAGGTTTTGTCTTCTGGATTTGGCCATTCCTGGTATGCATAGTACACGATTATAAAAATTCGCAAATTGCATACAAAAAGCCACAACCAGAAAAACAGCCTCCCCATACAGCCCAATAGGAAAGAATTGTGCGCATCAGTTTATAAATATAACACTACCAAATTAAAAAATAACACTCAGAAATATTCCCGATTAGGTTGCGTTGATGAATTAACTTTAACGACGCTACATAGTCGACACTGTTCCATGTAGTAGAAACCAAGGTATCTAATGAAATTATCACGCTAATCTTATGACATTTTCGAGAACAAATTACCTTCTTTCAGTTTGAGAGGAATAAAAAAATATCTGACCGAGTTCTAGCAATTGGTGATAATCAAACTCAACTGTTTCATCTACTAAACATCAATGAAAAAATGTAACACAATCAACTCCTTTTTGCAAACTGGAATGTTGTTTTTACAGATATGTGGTTATTAAATTTGACAGAGATGTGCTTTAAGTAGATCGGAGAAAAAAGTGATAATTAAATCAAAAACACGAGACAAGTAGAAACTGAGAGCTGGTAACTGAGAAAATTTAGTCAATACACACATGACCATAGCTTTTGTCTTATAAATGGTGCATTTGTCAATTTTATCCTGTACAAGATGGTGGCGTCGCAATTAACATAAGGAATTAACAGTTTTCTAATCACAAACCCGTTCGCCGGCGATTTTAGCCTAATATTCTCTTGTTTCTCTTGTTTTTGTTCGTATTGTCATCAAATTATTCGCCGTAAGTTGTTAACGAAAGCATTAACCTCGTAATGGCCGTGGCCTAGCATTTCGGCTCCGACATTGCTCCGGCATAAGTAAACTATAGCATAAATTACCAGAAGTCACCCGTAAAGGCCGCGGCCTAGAATTTCGACTCCGGCATAGGTCAACTATAGGATAAATTATCAGAAGTCAATGAAAGCAACACATAAAGTGTTGTAGGTGCCGTTACTACTTTCTTGACAGGTTGAAGATCGATTGAGATTCAGCAACGATATGCCTCTCTTGCTGTTTAAGTGACTTACAGCGCCTTAGTTGAACAAAACAAATACACAAGACGTGAATGACAAATCATATACGAAATAAGCTAATTTAACTTAAGTTTTGAGTTTATTTTACCATATATGTACATATTTCATATACAAATGTAATATATATCAGTCCTCATTCTGACTGAAATATAAACTTTACAAGAATAAACAAAGTGAAAAAGTAATTATAGAAAATACTGCGTTACCACACAACCAAATAAAAATGTTTAGAAAACCACAATACCGTACAAATAAAGCGGCAACCATGCAACGGACAGACACAGTGTATACCATTCGTATACACCAAAAAAGGATAATTCAAGTATGCCTATATACAGAATACTGCCACCCACTGATTGACATTCTGCATGGTTTACAATTAGCATATCACCATCAAGGGAGGTAATTGAAACTGATAACTACATTGACATGACAGACAGAAAGAGCATGAGTTTATAATACGATCGATTTGTAAAAAAAAAGAAAACGCAATCAATTGCACCATTTATCTGTCAATGTGGATAAACTGTTTAATTTTGTTGGTTTCAGTATTTATTTAAGCTTTTTAGTCTGGCTTGGGGATTTTTACTTTGTATTAAAATTCCCTTAAATAATAAAAGATGACTTAATGCAGTAATGTGTGCAAATAATAAAGATTTATTATATAACGTTTACGAAACATATTTATAGTCAGTCTTAACACAATACTGGTAGTGACAATTCTACTTTTCCCAAAATGTCCAGATCGTCGAGATATGCAAATGCTTCACCTACGCAGGTTGTTCTTGTCATCATAAATTTTCTCTCTTTCTTCAGCACACGGAATTTTAAGCATAACAGATGCGCAGAATCCAAATCAATGTTCTTGAAATAAAAGTTCTCATCAAATGTAACTTGCTCCAAAACAGATTTTGATCTTGTTGATTTAGCATTTATCTTTTCGTTGAGCATAAAGTCAATTTCAACGTAAGATTTCCAGTTTTTCTGCTCTGGGGAATGCA